>RJVU01017965.1:3865275-3932131 GCA_003731715.1 Anabarilius grahami
TTTCAGTCTACACAAATCACACATCAGTCCATGATCACACATCGACACATGCTGCAGTGTGTTTGATTTAAAAAGACTGATGAAGATCATTATGAGCAGAAAGAAGATCTTACCTTATGTAAGCTGATCTTCACCCGACACGACTGACTGAACAAGATATTTGTGCGTTGACATATTCATAGATAAGTTATCTGTCCATCATTCTCGTAAGTCCACTGTTACCTTGTCATATTCAAATTTAAATACAAATATATGCATAACAACAGTTTACATGTCCAGTTCCCATTGCAGTGTATTTTTAGTGACTGTCTACAGCAGTGGTTCCCAACCACGTACCTGGAGGTCCCCCAACACTGCATATTTTGTATTTCTCCTTTGTCTGACACACCCATTTCAGGTCTTAAAGCAGGGGTCTCCAAACTTGGTCCTGGAGGGCCACAGGGTTTAGCTCCAACCCCAATTAAACACACCTGAACCAGATAATCAAGGTCCAATTAGGCATACTAGAAACTTCCAGGCAGGTGTGTTGAGGAAAGTTGGAGCTAAACTCTGCAGGACAGTGGCCCTCCAGGACCACGTTTGGAGACCCCTGTCTTAAAGTCTCTACTATTGAGCCGATGATCTGTATCGGGTGTGTTTGATAAAGGAGACATGGAAAACATGCAGTGTTGGGGAGGCTCCAGGAATGTGGTTAGGAACCCTGGTCTACAGCATCATATGTGTATTTCAATATCATGTTTTTATCAGTTTTAACCCAACGACTCCAAGTGGACTGTGATGTTGCGGTGATGTTGGCAGCTGCTGGTAACTGATCATTAGGTTTTTCAATAAGATCATCACCATGACTCAAACTATGAATAATAGATTAAAAAAAAAACTGCAATGAAAACTATAAAGGCAACAGAATAAAAACATTCAAATGGTGGAGCAACAACTGACAGTAAATATGCATAGCTTTCTGACCAGAATTTCTGCCCATTTAAAATGAAAAATGGCTGATTATTTAATTGACAGTTCAGAGCTTTTTGTATGTTGCATTTTTGTAATATGTGGAAGATGGATTGATTTATTATTATTTCATATTTAGAAAAATAAAATCAAAATTTATATTGATTTCAATTTTTGACAGTTGGAGTTTGAATAGTTTTGGCTCATTTGAACATTCAATCACAGGAAGGAAATGGAAGAGAAGTAACAGCTGCTTCTGACGTTTCTCTCTAAATGTCACGGACTGCCAAAACAGAACTTCTGTGGAATTTTGTGAGAATCTAGCCTTAGCAATCCTAAAAACATTATCTTATTCAGGTGTGTTTGATTAGGGTTGGAGCTAAACTCTGCAGGAAACAGCACACCAGGAACGACGTTTCCTATCGCCTATGGTATTCAATCATCAAACAGTGTCAACCTCTGAACAGTAAACCGATCACTATGGCCTCCGAGGAAGATGCATTTGCATTCAGTCTAGAATAACACACAGCCCTCACATATACAAATCACTGTGCTTTTCTTAAACATCATTTACATAATTTCAGGAATATACTGAGCATCTTTCGTGTGTCCTTTGCAAGGACAATAAAGGGTTGTGTTGTTTGACAGTATGTTGAAACTCAGTATTCAAATGCAACAATAAATAACAAAATTGTGTACAAACAGTACAACTAGAGTAAAATATCCAATATCACAACAGAAAACAGATTTAAATAAAAGGAAAACAAGAGTTGATGATTTGCATCATACTCTGGACAACTTTTTCAACATTATCATCACTGTTTTGATTTTCAGAGGTGGAAAGTCCAGGGGTCAGAAAGTAAAAGTCCTGCCATACTTTTATTCCACCCACTGAAGCATTAATGAGATAAATAAGTGATTAATTGAGTGATGATTGACCATTATTGAAGACACCTGATGATAACAAGCAGAATCACCAAAGGAGAAAAATCACAATTTTTAAGTTACCATCATCGAGGTCAGGGTTTGCTTTAGTTGGGCTCTTGACCCTTGACTTTTTAATGTTTGAATTTGTTCAATAAAAAATATTATTTCAAGTGTTGACTTGTTTATCATGTTTATATTTATAGTGTATGCAAAGCTGTACTTTTATCAGATGGCAGAAATGTCACAAAAGCCCCAAGCTGATTTATTTGCTTCTAATCAAATTGACTTTAAACAACAACACCAACTTACTGTTCGCTGCCGTAGCCTTCAGGAAGCAGCCCGACAGACAGTCACCACAACCAGAGCAATCGTATATCCAATCACACACAGGAATCCACTGCTAAGCACCTCCCTCTTTTTGGAGCTGATCTGTGATAGGTTCTTCACACAGATGAAGAGCAACACAGCTTCAATGAACATCCACACAAAGCCGGAGAGAAAGAGGAAGTGCAGCACACCTGATATCGCGGCACACAACACCTGGAGACCAAGAGAAACGGTTATGATGATTCTCAGTGAGGCTGTGCTGAGCTGTAGGGCTCCTTCATCAATCTCACCTGATGACGGCGTATGAGCCTCAGGAACTGTTGTGTGAGCAGTAGAGGTGGAAAGTCCAGGGGTCAGAAAGTAAAAGTCCTGCCATATTTTTATTCCACCCACTGAAGCATTAATGAGATAAATAGGTGCTTAATTGAGTGATGATTGACCATTATTGAAGACACCCGATGATAACAAGCAGAATCACCAAAGGAGAAAAATCACAATTTTTAAGTTACCATCATCGAGGTCAGGGTTTGCTTTAGTTGGGCTCTTGACCCTTGACTTTTTAATGTTTGAATTATTTTGGGCTGCTGTAACAAAGTTATAACAGCCAGACAAGCAAAGAGAAAAATTGATCAGGTGATATTGGTTATGTTTTCACATAATCATTATTTGATCTGAATCACTAAACTCATTCAAAGCCCAATCTCAGTTAGATTTACATTATTGATTACAGCAGCACTATGATTCTACAGCTGAAGATCAGCTTTCTCAATGTAATCTGAAGGATTTCTTAAAAGTTGTTCTTTGCTATAGGCGAACTAGGCGGTTGCCTAGAGCGACAAATATGTTAGGGGCGCGCGCGCGGGCGCCCTCTAGGGTTGCCGTTACGTTAGGCAAGTGCGCAGTTGATGAAGAAAATGAAGCGGTCTAATAAACCCTCCGGTGCACAGGGATGAAAACGGAGAAAGGAAGAAAATAAAAGGAAAACCCAGTATAGAGGTAAATCTTCTCATCTCAGCCATTAAGGTGTTAAATGAAATAAATTTGCTTAGTATTGTGCATCATCACCTTGAACGTTTCATTGAATACCCTTGAATACCATTTATTCAACCACAATTTAAAACTTCAGTGACTTAACATTGACATTCCTCATTAATTAATCGCATTAATTAGGGCAACCAAAGGGCTAGAGCTGGCCCTGCTACTATGGATCCAACTTTAATTCTCTGAAGGATGCAAAGCTACTGACACGCATATCCAGGAAAAAGCCAACAGATCAATTCAAAGAACAATACATTACCAACTGTAGTCGTCTCTGGAGCGACAGTTGAAATGACCAACTGTAGTCTTAAGACATCTGAAAATTATAATTATACAAATTAATTAACAAATGACAAAAGGCACAATGAACTAAGTCAAGTGACCTAAAAAAAAAAAAAAAAAAAAAAAAAAGAAAAGAAGACCAAACACTTTCAAATGCTTTAACAAACATGTAACACAAACAGCATAATTTATATTACATATGCAGCTTTCTCTTATTCTGGGTCAGCATACAGAAGTGAAGTGTAACCGGTCAGTGTGAAGCCACAAAAGCAAAAACACTATTTATGTATAGTATATAAATATAGCATATAACACTATTTTATACTTACACAGCAAGATGATAGTCCATGCTCTTATAAAGCCTGTGATGAAATATAACGATTTTATTATTATTATTATTATTATTATTAATAAAAACAATGTATTGGATTGTACTGCATTTTTGAGGTTACATATGTAACCATGGTTCCCTGCGAGGGAAACGAGACGCTGCGTCAAGTGCTTTGGGAACGGTTCTGCGTGATTGCGTCGTGAAGCACATGTGAAATCTGTTCAATGTCATAGGTGGGTGAGGTCATGACCAGGAAACTATAAAGCACACCTGACCCAAAGAGAGTTAGCTTCTGAAAAGTCAAAGTAAGTCTATTACAGGCATGCAGGGAGTATAGCAACGTGACGCAGCATCTCGTTCCCTCTCAGGGAACCATGGTAACATACGTAACCTGAGACGTTCCCTTTCAAGGGAACTCATGCTGCGTCAAGCGCTTTGGGAACGAGATACCCACACCGCCATAAAACCAAGTTCCTGTCCGTGTGAAACTGTCCAGTGCACACTAAGACACCAGCACTCTTGACCCCGGGGTCGAGGCCACATCTAGGTTAAAAAACCTGATAGGGCACAGCAAATTAAGTCTTTCCAAGTCTGGATCCAGAAATGGAGGAGGACAAAAGGCCTGCAACATAATAGGGCCCGCCACATTAGTTGGGACCTTAGGAACATAACCTTCCCGAGGAAAGAGGAAGGCTTTAACCATGCCTGGCGCGAAGACCAAGCAAGATGGAGAGACCGAAAGGGCTTGTAGGTCCCCAATGCTCTTTAACGATGAGATAGCGAGGAGGAAAAGAGTCTTTAGAGTGAGGAACCTTACATGAACCTCTTCAATAGGCTCAAACGGAGCAATAGATAGGCCCTGCAATACTATGGCCAAATCCCAGGTCGGAACTCTCTGATGTGCCGCAGGCCTCAACCTCAGAGTACCACGAAGGAAGCGAGTAACCCATGGGTGTCTGCCAAGAGAAGCACCCTCTAAAGGCACGTGGTAAGCCGCAATGGCCGCCACGTAGACCTTTAGCATAGAAGGAGACAAACCAGAAGAAAACTTTTCTTGAAGAAACTCCAGAACTGTACCGGCTGGGCAGTTAACAGGATCAAAGTTACGTTCTCTACTCCATGAAGAGAAAACATTCCATTCTGGAATGGAGCATGGTCTCCACTACCTCAGTAGGGAGACCGAAATCTATGAGCTGTGTCCCCTCAGAGGCCACGCCCACAGTTTCCACACCTCCGGGCGGGGGTGAAGGATTGAGCTCCCCGCCTGCGAGAGTAGGTCCCTCCTGATCGGAATCTCCAGGGGAGAGCCGTCGAGGAGAGACATAAGGTCCGAAAACCAAACTCAGCCCGGCCCAAAACGGGGCTACTAGTAGCAACTGGACCCCGTCCTGGTGCACTCTCTCCAAAACTCCCGGAAGCAGAGCAATCAGGGGAAAGGCGTACAGACGCAGCCTTGGCCACGTCTACACCATGGCGTCCAACCCCAGTGGGGCTGGATGTGTGAGGGAGAAATATAGGGGACATTGGGTCATTTCCAGAGATGCAAACAAGTCCACATCCGCTTTCCCGAAGCGCTCCCAAAGGAGCTCCACCACCTTGGGGTGGAGTCTCCACTCCCCGGGCCTCAGCCCCTGCCTCGACAGGATGTCTGCTTCCTGATTCAGATGCCCTGGGATGTATACTGCCCTGACTGACAGCAACTTCCCCAGGGCCCACAGAAGGATCTGGTGTGCCAACTTGCATAAGGGGTGCGACCGCAGACCCCCCTGATGGTTTATGTAAGAGACCACCGCTGTGTTGTCCGTGTGGACCAACACATGATGGCCTCTGAGATCTGGGAGGAAATGTTTGAGTGCCAGGAACACAGCCATCATCTCCAACTGGTTTATGTGCCAGGAAAGATAATGACCCCTCCACAGACCCTGAGTCGAGCGGCCACTCATGACCGCCCCCCAGCCGGTGAGGGATGCATCCATCGTTAGCGTTACACGATGACGAGGAGCCCCCAACACCGGGCCTTGGGAAAGAAACCAAGGTTTTTTGCACATGACGCAAGCACGAAACCCCTTGGTTTTGAGCCACCACTGCAAAGGTCTCATGTACAGCAGGCCAAAAGGTTTCACTTTGGACGCAGCTGCCATCAGACCTAACAGTCTCTGAAACTGTTTCACAGTGGGTGACTGACCTAGCTTCAGCTTGTTCACAGCAACGAGAATGGCCTCTATGCGAGCTGGTGATAGACGTGCTTGCATTGACACTGAATCCCAAATTACGCCTAGAAAAGAGGTTCTCTGAGCTGGAGAAAGCACACTCTTCTTTGCGTTTAGCTGTAACCCCAGATGCTTCATATGGGCGAGAACAGCATCTCGATGCTGAACCACCAATTCTTCTGACTGTGCTAGAATGAACCAGTCGTCTATGTAATTCAACACGCGGAAGCCCTGGAGTCGCAACGGAGCCAGAGCTGCATCCACGCATTTTGTGAAGGTGTGGGGAGATAAAGCTAGGCCAAAGGGAAGAACCTGATATTGGTACGCTTCGCCCCCGAAAGCGAACCTCAGGAACTTCCTGTGTTGAGGAAGGACGGATATATGAAAGTATGCGTCTTTCAGATCTATCGTGACAAACCAGTCCTCGGACTTGATTTGTGACACGATTTGTTTCAGAATTAGCATTCTGAACTTGAGCTTCTTGACGGACCGATTCAATAGGCGCAGATCTAGAATGGGACGTAACCCTCCATCCTTTTTCGTAACTATGAAGTACCAGCTGTAAAACCCTGACTCCCTGCTGGGAGAAGGAACCCTTTCTATAGCTTCTTTTCACAAGAGAGTCTGTACTTCTTGTTCCATAACCAGAGCCTGCCCGGGGCTCACCCCTGTGAAAAGTACCCCGTTGAACCTCGTACTCGGCTGGAACTGCACTTCTTGACTAGCAGTCCCAGAGACCTGAGATCGGTGGGGAAGAAATTAAGAAAAAGCAGCCGCCTGTTTTTTAGCTTCCTAAAACCTCTCGACGACTGTGTTGACTGAGTCGGCGAAGAGGCCAGGCGGTGTTAGTGGAGCATCGAGAAGTAAAGACCGATCTCTATCTTTCATGTCGGCGAGGTTGAGCCATAGATGTCTCTCCGTGGCCACCAGGGCTGCCATAGACCGCCCAATAGTTGTGGTGGTCTCCTTGGTAGCACGGAGAGAAAGATCTGTTGCTTTTCTAAGCTCAGTAAATGCTTCGCGACTGACTTCCCCACCCTCATCTAGGTCTTTAAGCAGGTCGGCTTGATAAGCTTGGAGGACAGCCATAGTATGTAAACAGGCTGCCGCCTGACCTGCTGCCGAGTACGCTTTACCCACTAAAGCTGAAGATGTACGTAGTGGCTTAGTGGGTAATTTCCGGGCTTTTAGGGAGGCTGTCGACTCGGGGGAGAGATAGCTCACGAGCGTCTCTTCCACCCGCGGCATTTCCCCATAACCATGCCTTTTTAGTCCCATTATATGTAATTCGATATTTCCGGACTAAAGACCCGATAGGACGCGGGTCTGTTCCACGACCTTGACACCTCGGTGTGGAGGTCGGGAAAAAAAAGGCAAGCCCTGGCGCGGAGGTTGTGCGCGACATGGAAGAAAGCGCTCGTCTAATAAACTCGCTTCCTGTTTCTCGGGAGGCCAGCTTATGTTCAATCTGGCCACCGCTCTAGTAACAACCTCCACTAACTCCTCATATGCTTGTGTGTGTGGTGGCGACTCATCACTTTCACTTTGATCGATACTAACAACGTCTAGTTCCTCGGAACTGGAGCGCTGCAGCATCGGCGCTTCACCAGGGGCAGAAGAAACCACAGAGCGTGCTTCTGCCTCCTGAAATGAAGCGCTGTGTCCCGCAGGTAAAGGCAGAGAAAGGGCAGGGCCCGTCTCTAACCACTCTGCGAGATCCATTTGCGAGCCCCACAACGCGAGCCTTTGCTATGCCTCGGCAGCAGCGGGACCTGAGCCGCGGGGAGCTCTAACCGAACCGCTTTCCTCGAAAAGCACCCGGCGGGAGCGGAGCGTCTTCATTGACATTTGCTCGCAGTGCACATAGCCAGCTCCCTCGAGAGCTGACTGTGCATGCTCCACTCGCAGGCAAACAACACAAAGCTCGTGTGCATCTCCCGCCGTGATGTAGCGAGGACAAGGAGGCCTGAATTGCTGCACTTGCTTAGTCGCCATAATGTCTTAAATGTGTGTGCTTGAATGACTTGGTAGACAAACAACAGTAAATAAGACAGACAGTTTTACATATAGCGCTTACTGAAGACACAGAAGCTAACTCTGTTTGGGTCAGGTGTGCTTTATAGTTTCCTGGTCACGACGTCACCTGCCTATGACGTTCCGTCATCCCATTGGACAGATTTCACATGTGCTTCACTACGCAATCACGCAGAGGCGCTCCCAAAGCGCTTGACACAGCGCGAGTTCCCTTGAAAGGGAATCACCTTGATGAAGGGAGGAAGCCATTGACAATGATCAAGTTTCCTTTACAGTTCCACAAACATAGTAAGCCTAAACAGATTGCAGAAATGTCATCTCAAAACCGAAATATTAAAGAAATTGTAGATTTATGAGTACACTGAAAAAAAAACTTTAGAATTTACGAGTGAAGTTCATAAATAATTACAAAGGATCAAGGAACACACTGAATTAAACAAAATTTGTAAAACACACTGCAATGATCTCTTTATTTTTACAACTTTGATTTTTTTTAGACTGTGTGTTTAATAACATAAGTATCCTGATATTAAAATCACATACTGTAAACTGAGTATTAGTATTCATATATATGCATTTCAGTTTCGACCAGTCATCAAAATTTGTAAATTTCTAAATGCGTTATGGGTTTAAAGGTGCCCTAGAATTAAAAATGTAATTTACCTTGGCATAGTTAAATAACAAGAGTTCAGTACATGGAAATGACATACAGTGAGTCTCAAACACCATTGTTTCCTCCTTCTTATATAAATCTCATTTGTTTAAAAGATCTCCGAAGAACAGGCGAATCGTAACATAAAACTGTTACTTAACAGTCGGGATCATTAATATGTACGCCCCCAATATTTGCATATGCCAGCTCATGTTCGAGGCATTAGACAAGGGCAGCCAGTATTAACGTCTGGAGCAGCACAGCTGAATCATTAGACTAGGTAAGCAAGCAAGGACAATAGCGAAAAATGGCAGATGGAGCAATAATAACTGACATGATCCATGACAACGTGATATTTTTAGTGATATTTGTAAATTGTCTTTCTAAATGTTTCGTTAGCATGTTGCTAATGTACTGTTAAATGTGGTTAAAGTTACCATAGTTTCTTACTGTATTCACGGAGACAAGACTGTCGTTATTTTCATTTTCTAAACACTTGCAGTTTGGATAATTAATAAACACAACTTCATTCTTTATAAATCTCTCCAACAGTGTGTAATGTTAGCTTTAGCCACGGAGCACCATCAAACTCATTCAGAATCAAATGTAAACATCCAAATAAATACTATACTTACGCGATTAGACATGCTGCATGACGAACACTTTGTAAAGATCCATTTTGAGGGTTATATTAGCTGTGTGAACTTTGTTTACAGCTGTTTAAGGCAAGCGCGAGCTCTGTGGGCTAGGGATGGGCGTATCGATATGAAGTATCGATATATCGATACTGACGCTGAGTATCGAAAGTATTGATACTCAAATAAAAATATCGATACTAAGGTGTTTTTTTTTTTTTACCAGTGAATTTGTTTATTTAACAATAAATTGAATGCGTACAATATGCATTGGATTTGACAAATAACCTATGTTAGCGAATAATTGTGTAGTAGAACTATTTTCCTGCTCATCTGAACATACGCAAATGTTGCAAGTCAGAACCAATCAATCACAGAAAGCGTTCACTCACTGCCGACACTACATTCAAACAGGGCTGCGTTTAGTATCGTAAGAAACCATTGATGCTTTTGGGAAATGCAGAACAATGCTTAACAGAAGACAGAAAATCATAATATGTTTAAGTTATTTCACAATAAACAAAATGAAATAGTAGCTTACATAGTTTGTGCAATTACATTTATTTAAATTGAACGTTAAAAGTTTGTATTGATGTTCTATTCTGTAACTAATGTTGATACACTATCAGAATACAAAGGTTGCATTTTATGGGTGCAACAGCCTGTCACTGGCGGTCCCTTATGAAAATGAACCCTTACTACAGTGACCATAGTTCAGCTAGGCCTATAGTATTTGTAGATTTCCATGGTTACCACTACAAGTAAACATTTTAACCACGTTTAAACAAAAGTATAATCTAATAAATTGCAATTAGGGCATACTGAATGTTAAAATACCTTTCAAATATAATGTTAAGTGGGTATCATTACCTAGTTTACTCAATTCAATTTAATTTTAATTCAATAATTTAAGACATTTTATAATCTTTAAATTCAGATTAGAGGTATCGTATCGGTATCGATATCGGTGATATTGGCCTTGAAAGTCTCGGTATCGTATCGAAAACAAAAAAAGTGGTATGTCTGTGTGTTTGTTTAATTATCTCTTCATCGCTCTCATAAGTCCACTGTTACCTCGTCGTATTAAAATTTAAATACATAACAATAGCTCACGTTTAGTTCCTTTACAGTGTTTTCATTGACCGTCTGCAGCATCATATGTGTAATTCAATAACAGGTTATCATCGGTTTTAACTAAGGACTCCAAGTGGACTGTGTTGTTGCAGTATTGGCAGCTGCTGGTAATTGATTTTGAGTAATGTACAGTTGGTTTGACACCTTTAGGTCAATTGGTGTTGTAGTTTAATGGATTCCAAAACCAGAGTCTTGTACGATGAAAGGAATATTGTTCTGAACATTTTCAAATATCATAATGTCAAATAGTTGCATGGTTTAATTGATTTATAGGGCAAATTAATATGAAGTATATTTTATTTCTTAAAATTAAGCCTTGTGCTATGCACAGGACATTTGTTTATGTATATCTGAATTGGTTTGGGCTGAAAACATGAAATGCACAGAGAGTTCAATGGGTATGAAACCGAATGTCTAATGAATGCCAAAAGTTAAACTATACTTCACTGCAGTGTTTATACAGTGATAAAGAGCAACTGGATTTACATTTGTCACATACTGACTGAAATTTTACCAGATAAATAAGCACAAATAAAAGGTTCATTATAGACATACTGTACATAAAGCATTTCCTAGTTCATGTTTAAAAAAAACAAAAAAGTTGTTAATCAAGGACATTATGTCAATACAGTTTTCTAACTTGATTAAATGTCTGTTGTGAGTCAACTCTGCTGATACCCTTTTAACTTGGATCTGCCATTCCTGCAGGTGAAATGAAGTGGAAATGCATTCCCAGGTGAAAAAAAGTACACTTCCATAATGTACTTAAAGTGCTCTGTTTTCGCACACTAATTTTGTACTTAATATACTGATTCCGTTACTTAAGATAGCAGAATCAAAGCAGACTCCATGTCTGTTTTCAGGTTTTCCTGCTTAGCTCTCTCCAGTGCTTTTCTAATATTAACACGGGTCCTAAAGTGCTTGTCCAGACATAAACCTTATTTCCAGTGATATTCTTTTGAGTTCTTTTGTATTGTGTCTCATCTCTCAAAATGATGCAAACAAGTAGTATGTAATATTATGATGAATATGATTTGGTGGCAGGGCAGCTGCAATGTAAGAAGCTGTAAAGCCCTCATTCAATAGTTAGTGTTCAAATCCAGACTTTTACTTTTACACTGTTTCTAAACCAGACATGAGCAGTCAAACACAACAAAAGCCAATAGAACACATAATAACCAGTGTGTGCACTGGATGCAGTGCTTGGCATGACAAATCCGTATGATTTGACATAAACATCTGTCCTCTCCTGCTGTCAGCCTCAGCGTCATGTGTGAGTAGGTTTAGGTCTGTAAACAACAGCAGTAAAGTGTTAAGAGAGTTTGCCTGCATGTCTTTAACCTGAAAACCCAGCCAATCAGAGAGTAGTTTGGCTGTTTAGCTTTGTCTCGTCTGCCCTCTGCTGGAGGAGGCTGTAACTACACAAAGATAAGACACTTGCCCATTCATTAAAGGGATAGTTCACCCAAAAATGAAAATTTTATGTTTATCTGCTTACCCCCAGGGCATCCGAGATGTAGATGACTTTGTTTCTTCAGTAGAACACAAATGATGATTTTTAACTCCAACCTTTGCAGTCTGTCAGTCTTATAATGTGTGTCAATGGGAACTCCATCTATAAGAGTAAAAAAAACATGCACAGACAAATCCAAATTAAACCCTGCGGCTCGTGACGACACATTGAAGTCCTAAGACACGAAACAATCAGTTTGTGCGAGAAACCGAACAGTCATATTTATATCATTTTTTACCTCTAATACAACACTATGTCCAACTGCCTTGAGCATCCGGTGTGCGAGGTCCGAATGCACTCTGACGCCGGAAGTGATGTCTCGCACTCATTGACCATACGTGCGAGAGATCACTTCATACTTGCATTACTCTTTCTGAAGTGAAGCAGATGAATCTTTTTGGATGTTTTATATATAATGATTTTTTTTTTCTTCAGTTGTAGGACGTCTGGGGATATTATACATATCTATTGGAGTGATTTGTGGAGCTATAGTGATCATCATGCTGTTGCTGATTTGGTAAGATGTTTGTGTGGCGTTTGATTTGTAATTAACTGCATTTATCACATATTTATTTATTTTTCAACATCCAGTAGGAAAACTAACTTCAGTTAGTTCCACAAGTCTGACACCTGCAGAAATACAAAATATTGTGCAGACAAACTATACAGACTTGAGTCAAATACCCCCCAAAATTAGTTTTTTGTGTCCTGTCAGTTGTTGGGTGTCTAACCTCAAATAATTTTTCAATTGCTCTTTTATATATATATTTTTTTTTACTTACTCCCCATGAAAATAGCCAAGGATGCTGACATGCCGTTAAAACACCAACCAAACAAAACTTCATTCAGCAAGAACATATTAATTCTTTCTGTTAACATATTCATTGTTTTTAGGAGAAGCAGGTGGATGAAAAAGAGAAACGACACAATGCAGTCTCAGGTGAGAAAAAAGGATTTGGTTATCATTAGATGACCAAGCAACTCCAAAATTCATGACTTTTGCAGTTTTTATGACAGGCGTAAATCTTGTGATGTTGATTTGAGTGAAGCGGTGTATGAGAATGTAAAGGTAAGTGTTCCTCGTTCATAAAGACTCAACTCTCCTCACCTTCAGCCAGAAGTCATTAATGCTCTTCAGTGTCCGAGTGAAAATATCAGACGTCTGTTGACTAAATATGGAAATTCACATAAGAACAAGCTTTTTGAAAGGTTTTCAAAATTAAACAGAATTTAATTGACTGTTTCATTTTAAGATTTTATACCACATATTATAGCAGAAATTTGAAGTTAATTATTTATTAATGTATTTCTTTCTTTCTGAATGACAGGAAGAGGCGGTAGATCTTAATGATTGTACAGAATAATCTTGGTATCTTAAAGGCCCAAAAAAGATCTCCTGTTTGGATGTTTGATATCTAAAGAAACACGTGTAAAAGTGACATTTACATTATAAATTGTCATTTTGTGAATATGGAGAAGTGGTTTATGTCAGTTAAGTTACATACAAAAACATTTGAATAAAAACTGGAAGTTATTATAATCATAATATAAGTTAATCGGAGTAACCTGTCTAACATGTTCTGTCTCTAAACTCTCCAAACAGTTGCTCTTTGTGTACTAGTGAAGAAAGCTACTATGACAAGGTATGAGAGTTTTTACATATTATAAAATGAAGAGTTTGTGAAATTCAATTTAAAGTCTATAAATATGTAGACACTTAATGTAAGTAGTAGCTGATCTTCATAAGAAGCTGAAAAGCTTTCATTCAGCAGAATTGTTATTGATAAATAAACTGTCATTTGTACGATAACAAACCTTTTTAGAAGCTTTATTACTAAACGCAAGATGTTACAAGAGTCACTGTAAACCCTAACACTCAAATTAATTAATTGGTTTGAGTAGGACAAACTTAAATTAAACAGATTAGTTCAGTCAAATTTACTTTTATAACTTTCTTTTTCTTTCAAGATCACAGAACTGATATATTTTAAGTTTTTCATTGTTTTGAGTTTTATGACCTTATTTATTTTAGACAAACTTAAGTTTAACTGAAACTGGGCTTGGATTTCTATTTCCCTGCATGCTTTTCCCATGGCACTCGAACGGGAGAGTAAATGCTAAAATTGCTAAAAGTTGCTAAAAGTGTTATATAATGTTTTTTTTTTTTTTTTGTGCAAGATTTAGTAGTGATTAATGTTTTGTTCTGCTAATTTAGAAGAATTTGATGTGGTTCTTGGAGAGTTGGTGACAAGCGGTGCATGAGGCTTAAGTATGTTAAATGCTTTATTTTGTTGTAATCATTCAGCAAGTGTTATACCATGCTATAGTTAACATGTTAACAAATTAGTATTTTCTGAATTAGTTTGTTATAACTAGCTAATTTTACACTAATAAAAATGTTTACATTGGGGCTACATAATAATTTTAAGTTAAATGTATAAGTTTACTCAAACATATCAAGTTAAGAACAATTAAAATGAAAATCTGCTAGTTCTGCTTAATTAAACTTTGAATTTCTTAACATGAAAATTTTGAGGCAACTGATTGCCTCGATTTTTTTTTTTTTTTTTTGAGTTTTGCCAACTTATTCGGGTTTCCAGTGTAGATATGATCACTGTTATTCATGAAGTGTTCGTCGGATCTCTTAATCACTCTTTATTAAGATAACATGAGCCTCTGTTTGCTGGACAACAAATGAATTGCAACAAATATATGAGTTGAGTTACCTGCTATTATTATACTAATGTGGGTAACATTACTAACACAGCATAACAGTGATTGTTATCTACTGTACCTAATAACATTTGTTAAGGTATCATCTGTGAAGTTTGGTGTGGTGGTGAAGGTCAGAATGGCTCTTGCTCTTCTTCTCATCTTTCTGCTCATGAATTCTGGTGAGTCAATCAATCAATCAATCAAACTTTATTTCTATAGCACCTTCCAACAACCAAAGCTGACCAAAGTGCTGTACAACATTAAAAACAAGATAAAAAAAATGATAATAACAAATAATAGTACAAATAGGTCAGCATAGCACATTACAACATTAAAATAAAAAGAAGTGTCACAAGGCCACTAAGTGTTAAAAGCCATTCTAAATAAGTAGGTTTTAAGTTTGGCTTTGAACAAAGGCAGGTCCGTGATGGAACATAAGTCACTGGACAGAGAGTTCCAGAGTTTTGGACCAGCCACTGCAAAAGAACGGTCGCCCCACTGTTTGCACCGGGACCGGGGGACCTCCAGCAGATGTTGCCCAGCAGATCATAGAGCTCTGCTGGGTCGGTGAGGGCTCAAAATCTCACACAAATAGGAAGGTGCAAGGCCATTGACTGCATTAAAAAACAAATGTCACAATTTTTTAAATGAATTCTGAACTGGACAGGGAGCCAGTGCAGGGAGTATAGGACAGGTGTGATGTGCTCGTGTTTCCGACTGTTAGTGAGCAGGCGGGCCGCAGCATTTTGTACAAGCTGCAAACGGTGAAGACCAGCTTGGTTAACTCCCACATAGAGCGCATTACAGTAGTCAATGCGGGAACTAACAAAAGCATGGATAGCTTTCTCCAGGTCACACCGGCTCAAGAAGGGTTTAACCTTTGCTAGGAGGTGGAGCTGAAAGAAGCTTGCCCTGACCACAGAATCAATTTGCTTATCAAATTTTAGACTGCTGTCTAATTTCACCCCCAAATTTTTCACAACGTGGTTAAAATGGGGGTTCAACGCAACAAGACCAGGAGCTGAAACACTGGGCAGGTTGGATGTGCCAAAAACAATACATTCTGTTTTGTCCTCATTCAAACTGAGAAAGTTCTGAGACAGCCACAATTTGATGTCATGATCTAAACATCTGTTTATGGATTTAAAACTGTCAGAAGAATTGGGGACAACCGGCAGATAGATTTGTAAATCATCTGCATACAGATGGAAAGACACATTGTGATTTGAAATAATTGAACCTAAAGGCAGCATGTACAGAGAGAATAGAACAGGGCCCAAAATGGATCCCTGTGGCACACCAGAGGTCATAGGGGCTGAAGAGGAGGAGAGGTCATCAATCATAACAGAGAATGTCCTATCTGTTAAATATGACCTAAACCACTGCAGCACAGTTCCCTGAAGACCAACCTGTTGGGCCAGACGTCTCAGAAGGACTGAATGGTCCACGGTGTCAAATGCTGCAGTAAGGGCCAACATTACCAGCAGCACAGGCTTTTTCGCATCAAGAGACAAGAGAATATCGTTCTGTACTTTCAGCAGAGCGGATTCGGTACTGTGTCGTGTTCTGAAGCCAGACTGGAATTTTTCAAAGATTTGATTGTTTTCCAGAAAAGAGTGTAACTGAATGAAAATTATTTTTTCCAAAACCTTGGACAGGAAAGGCAAATGGGACACAGGTCTAAAATTTGACAAGACAGCAGGATCAAGGTTGGTTTTTTTTTTAGAAGAGGCCTGACCACAGCGTGCTTGAATGCAGTTGGTACAGAACCTGAGCTGAGGCAGCTGTTTATGAACGAGAGGAGACATGGCCGCACTGTGTTAACCTGTTTAAGCACCTTGGAAGGAATAATGTCCATAGGACAGTTAGTCGGTCTCAACCCCTGGACCACCTCAGCGAGGAGAGACAGTGACACTGGCTCAAACACAAAGCTGTCAAAACTGTTAGACATATTGTTAATGCTCTGTTTAACAGAGGCTACTTTGACAACAAAATAATGGAGAAAATCATCACAGGTTGACTTTGTCACATGCTGCAGAACATTACTAGATTTGAATTGTACTAAATAGCACTCTCTGGCGATTACAGCTGGTGGAAATAACATTTGTCAAATACTGACATTTAGCTGCTTTGACAGCATTTTGATACTCAGTGAGACTGTCCCTCAATATACCCAGTGATACATGTAACTTGTCCTTTTTCCACTTGCGCTCAGCCTGTCTGGACTGCCGCCTGAGGGCGCGGGTGGTGTCATTAAGCCAGGGGTCTGGTTTGGTTCTGACAGATATGCACCTGAAAGGAGCAATGATGTTAAAAATCTCTGAGCAGGTGTAATGGAAGGAGGAGATGAAGTCCTCTGGGCACAGAGGAGAGACCATGATGTCCTGGGAATAAAGTGTGGTGTTCATGAAGGCAGCAGCAAATTCTCCAGCTGTGGTGGATGTGATTGTGCGGCGGCGACCGGCTGGAATGAGAGATTTGGCTGCAGGGAGAGGGACTTTAAATTCAAATATAACAGGGAAGTGGTCTGAAATGCAAATGTCACTTATTTCTGAGATGGATACAATCAGTCCATGGGAGATTATCAGGTCCAGTGTATGTCCATGCTGATGCGTGGGGGCGTTTACTGACTGTGTCAGGTCAAAAGAGATCAAAAGACTTTGAAACTCCTTAGCCAACTGACTGGATGGGCAGCAAACGTGAATATTAAAATCTCCACAAATCAGCAAACTGTCATATTGTGTCCGTAATTCCGCAAGCAACTCTGAGAACTCCGGAATAAAATCTTTATTATATTTCGGTGGGCAATAGACAACAGCACACAGTAAGGGACAAGCAAATTGAACCAAAGATAGCTGAAGCTCAAAGCTGCTGTAGTTTTTAGATGGGAGCACACGGCAGTTCAGGTGTTGTTTAAAAACAGAAGCCAGGGCACCACCACGACTGGACACTCGCGGCGTACTCAGAAAAGAATAGCCGGGAGGGAGGAGGGAGGAGAAAGCTCTGTTATCACCTGGCCTTAGCCATTTACTAACTGTAAATTCCAGGACATTTTCTGTTATTGAAGTCCCTGATTACAACATCACTTTAAATGTTTTATTATTTTATCTAATAAAATATCCCTTATTTATGCAGCTCACTTAGGTAGCTTGACATTTTCAGCCAATCAGAGATCAGCCTGTCAATCACTTTGTGTGTTAATGTTTGCTGACATCAGATTGGCTTACATGTCTTTAGAAGGTGTGGCTTAAAAAGGGGGTGTGTGTTTGAAGTCAACTGAAGCAAAACAACGGAAATTTACAAATTTAATGACAATTCTCTTGCCCTCTTTGATCATAGTGGAGTTTTAGTTTGATTTCATATTTTGCCCTCATGCGCCCCTTGTTTCTTTTTTTACATTTCTGTGTCTAAATGATAATTTCTGCTTTTCTGTTCATAGTCATCTGCAGAACTTTTTAAAACACTTCTCACTCACTTCACAAAAACTGATTGATAATATTTATTATTTATTTTTCTTCTTTTTTTGTGTGTTTCAGGAGTTTTTGGACAAGACTGGAATATGATTTATGAAACTAGTTCAATATGTGCTCTCAAAGGATCCACAGTAAACATGTCGTGCACATACAGATACCCTCAGCAGTATAATCTGACAGAAACCTTTTGGATCAAGAAACCAGATGGAGAGATCAAAAGTTTAAAAGAATATCAGGAGTATAAAGACAGGGTTGAATACATTGAAGACAGACAAAACAAAACTGCTGTTCTCAGACTGCACAACGTCACTGAAAATGATGAGAAAGAGTATCGTTTCAGATTAATAACTGCAACTGCAGGAGTAAAATGGATTGGTAAACCAGGAATTCAACTTAAAGTTTCTGGTAATCCACTTCTGTCCTTCATTTCAATTATTTATTTAACAAACTGTTAGTAGTTTTAGGACATGGTTAGAAGGATTTGTGTCCTCCAGCCCTTCAGGTTCAGGCTCCACAGCAGGTGCTGGAGAAAAAAACGGTCAATCTGACATGTAGAACTACCTGCGGTCTGACAGACAGATTCATCTGGTACAAAAATGGACAGGCTTTAAACTTCCACAGCGACATCCTGAAGCTTCAGTCAGTCCCCAGTGATTCTGGCAGTTACAGCTGTGCCGTCAGAGGACAAGAACATCTGCCCTCTCCTGCTGTCAGCCTCAGCGTCATGTGTGAGTCTTTATTCATTAGAATCATGAAAACTGATATTAAACAACTGATTACAAATATCATGGATGGAGTACAGACATTATATATCTTGCAGTCAGTCTCCACAAAATGACATATGAATAATAAGACCATGTTGTTTTACCTCTAGATTCCCCCCGAAATACATCAGTGTCCATCAGTCCGTCTGGAGAAATAGTGTCAGGAGATTCAGTGACTCTGAACTGCAGCAGTGATTCAAACCCTCCTGCTCTGAACTTCAGCTGGTTTAAAGGAGAAACATTACTAGGATCTGGCGACACCTACAACATCAGTAATATCAAGTCTGAGGCCAGTGGAAACTATTTTGTTCTGCAAAAAACAAATATGGATCTCAGACCTCTGCTGCTGTGACTGTGAATGTCTTGTGTGAGTCTGTCTTTAATTTTGATCAGTTCTGGATGATTATTTGCACATTTGTTTTTATTACTGCATGTCATTTTACACTTTTTGTCTTTTCAGATCCTCCAAAGAGCGTCTCAGTGTCCATCAGTCCGTCTGAAATAGTGTCAGGAGATTCAGTGACTCTGAACTGCAGCAGTGATTCAAACCCTCCTGCTCTGAACTTCAGCTGGTTTAAGGAAGGAAAGTCTGTAGGATCTGGAAGAATCTTCAGCATCTCAAACATCAGCTCTGATCACAGTGGAGAATACAAGTGCAGATCCAGAAATAAACATGGAGAGAAAGACTCTGATACTGTGATGCTGAATGTCATGTGTGAGTGACGCTGCAGAAACTGACAACAGATCCTCTAGTTCCAGTGAGTTTTGTTATTGTTGATGAGACATTTTTTACTGTATTTCAGATCCTCCAAAGAGCGTGTCAGTGTCCATCAGTTCGTCTGGTGAAATAGTGTCAGTAGATTCAGTGACTCTGAACTGCAGCAGTGATTCAAACCCTCCTGCTCTGAACTTCAGCTGGTTTAAGGAGGATGAAACCTCATCTGTTGGATCTGGACAGAGTTTCATCATCTCCAGCTTTAACTCCAGTTTCAGTGGACGCTTCTACTGTGAGGCTCAGAATAAATATGGATCTCAGAGATCAGCGTCTGTTTCTCTCACTGTTAAAGGTATTCAATATTAAGACACTCGTGCTCATCATGTTTAATGGTGAAGTTTATCCACTCACTAATTTATCAGTACATGTCAAAGACTTTAATGAACATAAATGATCTTGATATTGTCTTTACTCTTAGGTGTTTGGAATATCCATGTCATTGTTGTTTGTGCCACTGTTGCAATTGTAGCTGGATTTGGGCTCTTGTTTCTCATCATTTTGTGCATAAGGTTAGTGAGGAGTATATATTTACTGTAAGTATGTGCATTTTAAACATATTTAAACAATTTTCTAAGTTTACTAAATCATAAATCCATACCCAAAATAATTTTTTTTTTTTTTTCAGATATCTTTAGTGCTGAGCTTGAAAATAAAAAAAAACTATTTTAAAGTAACATATTTTTGGACATATTTCTTTTAAGTCTTTTACAGTTTTAACAACTTTCATATATGCATTTATCCTTATATATTTAACAGCAGGAATAAGAGAAGAAATAATGACTCTAAAGACTCTGAGCAAAAAAAGGTGAGATTCTAGCCGAAGTTAAATCACTTCATGTTTCATCGATCATGTATCACAGACTTTATAGATCATGTCACTCCACTGACATTTCTTTGTTCTATTCTTAAAGGGATAATTCACCCAAAAATGAACATGTTCCATTGATTTTCTCACCCTCAAGCCATCCCAGGTGTATGTGACTATCTTCTTTCAGACGAACACAATCGGAGATATATTTAAATATATCCTTAGTCCTTGTGGGGGTCCATGTTTTGAAGCCAAAAATAATGCATTCATCCATAAAAAAAGTAATACGACTCCAACTTTATAAATTCAAATAACTAGCTTCTGGCGGACGACCGTACACAGAATGTGTAAGTGGACTTGCGCATTCTGCGTATGGTCGTCCACCGGAAGCTAGTTATTTGAACTCACAGCCATTATAATACTTGAAGGAGCCAGAATATTTTCATAATCTCTGATTGTGTTCATCTGAAAGAAGACCTGGGATATCTTGAGGGTGAGTAAATCATGGGATCATCTTCATTTTCGGGGTGAACTATCCCCTTTAAAGATGGTGTTAACTTTGTGGTACAACACGGACGAAAGCTCATTAATGTCAATAAAACTTTAAATAGATATACTTTGAATATTGTTCACACAAAAATGCATGAAGTTCTGTAGAGGTAACACTTGTGTTAACACTTATCATACACATTATCATTACATTTGAACTTGCTGCAAGTTCAAATGTATTCATGATTCTGTTGCAGGCATCTACAGGAAAGAGCTCTGAATCTGGAGATGGTAAAGATGCTTCTATTCGAGACTGCAGAGATAAAGACACAAAGAAACCTGAAGAGGATGAGATTCAGTATGCCAGCATTACAATTCAAAATCCTGCTACTGAAGACAAGTGAGGAAAAACTGAATTATTCTGCCTTAGCATAAGTCAGTTTTATTCGCAAAGTTGTTTTTATAGAAAATAGCATGTTAAGTATATAATAGATAAGTATTCAAATCAGCACCTTAAAGCTGCAGTCCGTAACTTTTTTTTGGTTAAAAATGATCCAAAATCAATTTTTGAGCAAGTACATAACCAGCCAGTGTTCAAATTCAATCTCATTATCTTAGCTCGATTCACAACGGTAAGCTTTTAATAATGTTTTATAATAAGAGCGACATGGTGGATTTCCACGGGAAATTCGAGCATGCAGCAGTTCGTCTGTGCGTCATTACGTCACGTCCGTAAACAGAAAGGAAGGAGTCCAGGATAGTCGGTTTTATCACGTGAGGATGCTGCCGGTAGCGGATCATTTATAGCCTGTTCTCACAGCTGCTGAAATAATTCAACTTATCATTTTGATGGCGGATTGTAATCCAGAAAGGTCCAAAGGACAATCATCAGTGACAACTTGAGATTCACCCGTAGTCAAAAGCAAAAGACTTTGGACTGTTGAGTGGCTACAGAAATTGAAATCTTCAGGTAACGCTAATACACACTAAATACACATAGTCATAGCAATGCTGATGTTGTTAACATTAACAATTTGAGAACAATATAACAGTAATAATAATTTGCACGGTTTGGCATGATCCGAGCTAAGCCATCATTAGATTTAATCATCATTGGCAGCACAATTTATTGTAGGCCTAATGCTTTTTTCCTCAGTTGGTCAGAACAAAAGTAGCAGAAATGTTACTTACTTGTTCAGATGATATTTTCCAGTGAAAATCTTACATTGGTCATACTTTCAAGACGTAGAATCTGTGATTCTGAAGTACAGTATCCACACCGGTGCGCTGACTGACAGCAAGCATTAGATTCATCCACGCTGACGAGCTGTGCCGAGGCACAACGCACGTACAGATAACTGTTCCGCATATGACTGCAATTGCAGGTTTCAAACAAGAGATGGTGACAAAGAGGAAAAATCGCGGACTGCAGCTTTAAAAAAATAAAAAACCTTTTTGGCTTTAGCATATTTTATGCTCTGAGTTTATCCTATTCTCAGTTAATTATGTATTTATCATTTTTGCAGATCTGCAAGCCAAGAGAAGGATTTGTCTGTGATTTACAGCAGCGTCATGATCCAGACTTAATTTGTTCAATTCTGGGATTGCGTCTAAAAACATAAACCAGACTATAATAAGATTTTTTCCCACCGGCTTTAGTATTTGTGTTTCATTTAATCGTGATTACATTTTGAGTGTGCATTGCTGTTTTGCTTCTTATCCCATTCCCATCGTAAATGTAATTTTGCAAAGTATAAATTTGTATTTGGGTCATTCTACAGAAACGTCCACTTTTCTGTCCCTAGCCTTTACAGAAATACACTTGAAAAACACTTTAGGATTACATTTTTATATATATATATATATATATATATATATTTTTTTTTTTTCTTCTTTTTTAAATGAAATAATATGTTATTTGAACAATTAAACCTTCTTGAGCCATCAATATTAAAGTACTTAATTTAGTGAATATACCATGACTGACAACATGTGGTTTGAAACCTTGCAGCAGCCATTGTGTAAAATGCATTTTTCATGAAAATTGTCACTGGTGTCTCCCATTTATAGATAAACTTTATTCAAAGCTATTCATTTAGTTCTTTTCATAAAATAACCCTAAGATTACATGATTATAACTTTTCTTTCTCATTGTTAATCCTCCTTTGGGCAGGTATGGCTAGATTGAGTGCAGCTGAGAAGCAGTGACTTTACAGACATTTTGTAAATTGTTGTGTGGCGAACTGAAAAGAAAACAGGAAAAAAAAAATGCATACAAATTACTTTTCCAAAATGGGCGGAAATGATCAATCAGGAAGTAAAGAGGAAATGGTATAAAAGGAAGGGGAAACGGAAGGGAGGTAGGTAAAAAAGAGAAAAAAAAAAAGGAGAAAGAAACGTGTTGGTTACTGAAGTGGGACACATGCTATCTGAACCGAAGGCCTGCCATTGTTGTTGCTGGATTTTCTGTGCGCTGACCGGGTGCAATCCTAAAGTGACGTCAGGAACGGAGCTCTGCACTGTTTGCCTTCCTGGTGCAACATACCTCCAGCTACCTCCCAGTTTGACTCGCCTACTACAGGTATTAGCATTGGTTGACTCCGACATCTTCTAACCTCACGGGAAATCGCCTAACCTGTTCCTTGGCAACCGGACGCGATCGCAGAGTGACGGCGGAACTGATCTCCGGAATGGTTCATCTGCCGGGTGCAACGTAACCCAAGTTTGTCTCGCCTGCCCAGGTATTCGCATTAAAATCCCCAAACTATTTCCAGGGCTCTCCGTCCAGTAGTGTGGCAGCCAGCAACCATAGCAACACACACACACACACACACACACTCGCTTCCTCGCTACAAATACACTGAGCGAGATTTTTTGTTTTATATTGTGGTTTTTTGTAATTTTTGTAATTTTCTATGAAAACTGGTTAAAAGGAAAGAAATCCATTGTGAAATATGCAATGCTAATCACAGAAGGTTTTTGTTATTTTGGTTGTTACTGACAAAAGAAATATACAAATTCTGTTGAAAAATGAATTGAGTAACTGTCTTGTTTTTATTTATTTTTTTCTTTAAATAACATTTATCTTGATCTGAAAGCCTTCATTCAGTGACTGTCGTTTTTTTTTTGGTATCGGTGGTTTATGAGCTGTACCGGGAAACTAAAATTATTATTATTTTTTTCTTGACAAGTTTTGACTTGTCTGGCGCCCGAACAATTGAAAATGTAATGCTTTCATTTAAATCGGGGCGGCCACCGTTACAGTTGTTTATGATCTTTTACTGACTGCTTTCACTAAGTGTCAATGATAAGTCTTTGATTGTATAATGTAAAAATGTAGTCCCATCTACTTAATTATAGTTGAAGAATAAGGATCTTTGTTCTTATGCATCTGGTGATTCATTGTGTCACTGGTGTTACTGTTTTCTGTTTGTCACATTAAATAAAATGTGTCATATGTGACATGATAATAATTTTACATCCACTGAATTCTGCTACACTCAAGAATTAAGATTTAAAGGATTGTATCATTACTTGTTTATAACTTTATTTTAAATATTTTCATCGTTATTGCAAATACATTGTGCAAATGAACTAACATCATTCAATCACACTTTTAACAAACCTGATTAAAAACAAACAAACACATAACCTCCTTATTTTTTGCATTATCATTATTTTTCTGTAACTCTGACTGCATGTGCTGAAACAAATGAGAAATGATATTTCATAAAAACATTTAAAATTGCCAGAGAAGTAAGGTAACAACAAAACAAAATGGTACATGCAGTCTTTAAATAAATGCACAAAAAGAAAATCATTAAGCTGTCATTTTTGTGTTTTTTTTAAAGGGTAATATCATAATGTGGTCTAAGTTTAAATGTTACAAAAAGAAATACATTTAAAGACATCTTGCAATACCGAAAGTGGACGTTTCTGTAGAATGACCCATTACCATGTTTCCTGTGTGCTAATAAAGTTTCAGACTGGTCAGGTAATATCGGATACTTCTTGTGTGAGTGAGTCTTTTTGTAAATTAATAATAATAAAAAAAATTTCAAAAATAAACCTATGTCGAGTGTTAATGTTGAGGTAAGTTGATCAACTGTCGGTAGAGGCAACAGGCAACCTTTTGTAATTTAATTTAAAATACCAAGGCATTAAAATTACCAGATGGAAAAATGGTTTCAAGCGAGATTCTTTTGTCGCAGAAGATAAAAAATACGAAGTATCTTCGAAAACCTATTATTTAATTATTTCAGAGTTAAAGGGTTAACGTTAGTTCACCCAAAAATGAAATTTCTGTCATTCATTACTCACCCTCATGTCGTTCCACACCCACAAGACCTTCGTTCATCTTCAGAACACAAATGAAGATATTTTTGTTGAAATCCAATAGGTTTTTTTGTCTCCCATAGAAAGCAACGAAATGACCACATTCAAGGTCAAGAAAAGTAGTACAGACATCATTAAAATAGTCAACATGACTACAGTGGTTCAAGCTTAATGTTATGAAGCGACAATTTTAACTGATTATTCCCCGCCCGTGCAACTTACCCACAGCATGTCTCATTAACTCTATTGTCTGTCCCTATTCATTCCACTCACTAAATGCCATCATTTACCACATAGATGGCGCTGTCACCATTTATGCAATAATTTAACAATATATTTACACTTCTTACACTTACAATAGCTTTTAAAATCTAAATGTAAACTCTGTTGTTTTGTGGCTGAAATGCAATCATTAGCTGTTGCAATACCAGATGAATAAAAACATTTTTCTTCAAGTTCAATTTTGGGAAAGCGAATCAGTGCATTATACAAATGTATCAGTTTTTGCCCAACAAACAAAGATGATATAGGTATGAATAATAATAAAAGCATGTTGTTTTACCTCTAGATTCTCCCCGAAATACGACAGTGTTCATCAGTCCGTCTGGTGAAATAGTGTCAGGAGATTCAGTGACTCTGAACTGCAGCAGTGATTCAAACCCTCCTGCTCTGAACTTCAGCTGGTTTAAGGAGAATGAAACCTCAGCTGTTGGATCTGGACAGGGTTTCAGCATCTCCAGCTTTAACTCCAGTTTCAGTGGACGCTTCTACTGTGAGGCTCAGAATAAATATGGATCTCAGAGATCAGCATCTTAAAGGCCCAAAAGCTTCTTTGAACCAATGTGTGTTGTGAAAAGGGCCTTACAAATAAAATGGTTTAAAAGAAAGCGCTTTGAAGGCTCCTTTGTGCACTTCGAAAGCCTGGCCTTCAAAGTGTGCAGCCTTCACATTGGGATGCACCTAGGCTGCGTCCGAAAACTGGAAAATGCTGCCTTCAGAGGACACATTTCAAGGTAGGAACGCATCAAGGCACGTCCGAATCCAATGTTAGCTTCACTTCCTGAGATGAGATACCTTCCTCAGATCGATTTTTGAAGGAAGCATAGATGTATCCTTAGCTGCCTTTGATATCCCACAATCCTGTGCTTTCCATTCTGTGACAGTTGAGCTAGAAAAATAAAGATGGCGTCCGAAAGTTGCGTTTGCTGCTCAGTTTGTGTATAAATGTACGATTTTGACCAACATATTTCAATTTTGATATTATTTCTATAGAGAAATTACTACTGTAGTAATTAATTATTTGTTGAGTTCTCACCAAAGCTCGCGCTATTTTGCTGTAGATCATTAAACTGTTAGGCTGCCTCAGAAGTCTGTCCGAAATCAATTTCGTGAGGTACCTTCATGCACAAACGCTTAAGACAGCGAGGCAGCAAGACAGCTACCTAGGTTTTCGGACGCAGCCCTAGTGTGTGGTAAAAGGCGGCAGGGCTTAAGAAAAGGGGCATGTGGTTAAAGTTCAACTGAAGCAAGACAGTTGAAATGTATTAATTAGATTTTGATTCTCTTGCCTTCTTTGATCATAGTGGGGTCTTAGTTCATTTTCATATTTTGGCCTTCATGTTGATGTGCCTCTTGTTTTATATTTCTGTGTCATAATGATAATTTCTGCTTTTCTGCAACACCCTTCATGGTCATCTACAGGACTTTTTAAAACACTTCTCACTCACTTCACAAAAACGGATTGATGTTATTTAGGTATTTGCAAAAACACAAGTTTTGTCACTTTTCTTTTTTTTGGGTGTATTACAGGCATGTGCAGAGGGGAGGACTTTGGTGGCTTGAGCCACTGCCCTTTTTCAAAATTAATCAAAAGTGCCCCATTCATAAGTGTAGGGCTTGTTTTTTTTTTTATAGAAAGCTCAGTCACTCAGACTAATAAGAGACTATTAACTATTACTCTTCCTTTTTATTATACAAATGTGTCATTAAATGTCTTCAGTTTTGTAATATTGATCTAGGATCAAGTAAAAACACAGACACTGCTTCATGGATTTACAGAGATCATCGCCCCCTAGCGGTGAACCATTGCAATACTGAAATCAAGTGACTGGCAGTTTGATACGCGCTCCAAACCACTGGTTCGACACAAATGATTCTCAAATTCTTTAGAAGCTTCACAAAGTGTGTTTCGAAACTCATACATTTTTATGGCATTAATCCATTCTAACTTATTTTTGCTTGTGAAAAGAGAAAAAGTTGCTTTTCTGTTTATAATTAGAAGAATAGAAAACATGCTTTTCTGGAAACTGAATGTAGACATGTTCAAGTCTGGTTTGCTGAGGAAGGAAAGGTAAAGTTGTGCAGTGCTATAATTAATTGTTCATGACATTTGATCTGTTATGAACTATAAATGGTAATTAAATAATTAACTGGTCATGTGCACATGGTTTTATTCTATAATAAAACAGATCCACTGATGATGCCATCTCTCACATCCTGTACTCTTCTCTCACACACATTGACAGCAATAACAGGAACTATGTACGGCTGCTATTTATTGACTATAGCTCAGCTTTCAATACTATAGTCCCCATCAAGCTGGCTTCTAAACTCCTGGACCTCGGCCTGAATTCCTCACTCTGCTACTGGATTCTTGATTTCCTCACCGGCAGACCTCAAGTGGTGAAAGCAGGCCAGTACACCTCCAGCTCCATCACTCTGAACGTAGGAGCCCCACAAGGCTGTGTCCTGAGTCCCCTGCTCTACTCTCTCTACACACATGACTGCGTATCTTCCCACAGCTCCACTTCCATTATCAAATTTGCTGATGATACTGTGGTTCTGGGCCTCATTCACAACAATAATGAGAACGCATACTTGGATGAGGTAGAGAAATTAACATCATGGTGCCAGGACAATTGTCTCTCTCTGAATGTGAGCAAAACTAAAGAGCTGATTGTTGACTTCAGGAAGAGACAGAAGCAGCCCTACACTCCTCTTATGATCAGCGGGACCCCTGTGGAGAGGGTGTGTAGCTTCAAGTACCTCGGTGTAAACATCTCCGAGGATCTGACTTGGACTACCCACACTCAAACACAGGTTAATAAAGCCAGGCAAAGACTGTACCATCTGCGACAGCTGAGGAAATTCAGGGTCTCACCAGCAATCCTGAAAACTTTCTATTCAGGAACCATAGAAAGTGTATTGACTCAGTGTATTTCAGTGTGGTATGGGAACAGCTCCAGTCAAGACTGCAAAGCCCTGCAGAGAGTTGTGCGCTTAGCTGAGCGCATCTCAGGGTCTGCTCTTCCCTCTCTGCAGGACATCTACCTCAAACGCTGCAAAAGCAGAGCTGTTAAAATCATCAAGGACTCCATCCACCCCAGTAATCATCTTTTCACTCTGCTGCCATCTGGTAAGCGCTTCCGTAGTCTGATGGCAAAAACCGAGAGACTTAGGAGGAGTTTCTTTCCCCAGGCCATCAGACTCCTGAACTCATAACCTGCCTCTTAACTTTTTCATGTCTTCACTTAATATGCACTTTATCAGTAAGATAATTCATAATTCACTACCTCACATTGACATACTGAAAGTGTTAACCTGTTTGCACTTTTGCCTCTTGTACATTCCTGTGTATCTTAATATTTAAGACTACAGTATAATGCACATATGCACATTGCCTCTTGCACATCCCTGTGTATCTTAATATTTAAGACTACAGTTTACTCTCATGCACATTATTTTCCATTCTATATTTAATTCTACAGTATACATCTTTTTTTTTTTTTTTTTTCATATTTTATTCTTATATTTTTATTGTTTACTTTTATTTAATTCCTTCATAGCTATAGTTATGTATATTCTCATCTGTGTTGTATTCTTTAATAATTGCACTGTCCATGGAGCGGACCTGACTCTCATTTCACTGCTGGTTATATATGCTCTATATAATTGTGCATGTGACAAATAAAACTCTTGAATCTTGAATCTTTATAAACACACATAAAATACAAAGTTTATGTTAAAAATTATCAATTTTATTTAGCCAAAGCTTAGTCAAATATTTCCCTACATTTAATTATCAGTATTCAAAATATGCCATATATATGTTCTAAATTAAATCAGGAAAAGAAAAATACTTTTAAGTACTTTGTACATATAGTACATTTGAACCCATAGTGTACTACAAGTGGTAACTAAATATATTTTTTTAAAATCCAGAGATAGTATATTAAAATCACATTTTAGTTCTAATTCATGGTGTCTCAAAATAGCACAGTTGAGAACACTTAGATTTTCTTGAGATTATCTTAAGAAGTACCAAAGAAGAATTTTTAGTATATTAAGTACAAAATTAGTGCATGAAAAAAGAGCACTTTAAGTACATTATTGAAATGTACTTTTTTTCACCTGGGTTACCTCACTGATCATTCCCAGTTTGTTTTTTTGGGAAACAGCATGGTCTGCTATGGTGTTCCTCAGGGATCTGTCCTGGGTCCCATATTGTTTAGCGTTTATATGCGTCCTTTGGGGCAAATTAGGAAATATGGTTTGGGGTATCACTTTCATGCCGATGATACCCAAATTTACATCAGCTCCATGTCTGATCCTACTGTCAGCTCTACAGTTCTCTCAGAGTGTGTGCAGGAAATAAAAACATGGATCACCGTCATTTTTTAAAACTGAATTGTTCTGATAAGGTTCTACTCATTGGCACACCAGCGGCTATTCACAAAGGTAGCAATTTTAATTTGATTATGGATGATAGTGTCGTATTTCCATCTGCTCAAGCTCGTAACCTTGGTGTGATTTTTGACACTCATCTGACACTAGACTCACACATTAAGAGTATTACAAAATCTGTATTCAATCATGTCAGAAACATTGCAATAATTAGGCCTTTCCTCACTCCACCTGACACTGAAAGGCTTATCCATGCATGTGTTACCTCCAGGATTGACTACTATAATGCACTATTTGTTGGCTTACTTGCTAAATCAATTAAACAGCTGCAGTATATCCAGAATTCAGCAGCTCGTCTTCTCACATATCCTTCATCAGGTCAGCACATCACGGGCGTGCTTTATAGTTTGCATTGGCTTCCTGTTCAGTCGCGTATTGTTTTTAAAACTCACACACTAACAAAGCTACGCATGGAATAGCCCCTTCTTATATCTGTGACTTAGTCACTCTGTACACATCTTCCCGTTCCCTTCGGTGGAGTAGTAGTCTTTGTTTGAACACTGATGTCTATTTACTCTCAGTTCTACTTTTCATCGTTATTCTGTCTGTAACCATTTAACTGTTTCTAGCAACCTTGAACAACCCTTTGACACTGTTAACCCTATCACTCAAAAATCAATTCACTACAAATGATTTTCATGGTTACCAGCTCTGTCACCTCCTCCGCACTACATATCCCATCACCCTCCTGGGCTCCCACCTGCACGTCTTTCTCAATCACCCACAGCTGCCAGCTATCACTCTCATCAGCAGCACCATATAAGCACTCACCTCTTTCCCCTCATTGTAGGGTCTCGTTCAGACCTTTTGGATTACTCCTACGATATTCTCCAATGTGTTCTCTAGCGCCTTCCTCTCCTGTGTCTGCTTGACCTGCTCACTCACCGCTGTCACAACGAGGTTATCAGTTCCCTGCATTCTCTATTCACTCTGTTTTGCTCACTGCTGTAAATAAATCACTCCATTCACATCATCTCTGTTTGTCTGAGTCTGAATTACTGCGTACGCTGAGGAGTTCTTTGAACTATCTTCAGCTGTTTTTTTGGATGCTGCGTAGCTGATCAGACACTTTCATGCAGATTTGGATGACCCATTTTATGCACGTTTGCCTGTAATATCCAGCAACTGCACGCTAGAAGAATATGTTCTTTATGCACTCCTGCTGAGCCGGTCCACTCCAGAAAAACCACTCAACCTTCCTGTGAGATCCGAGTCCGTTCCAGTTTTTATGTCAGCCATTGAAAATCAAGTGCTGACTATTATGGCCACAGCCATATTGTGTTTGTGGGCTGCACACACATCGGCTCCAGTCTTGAGCCCTCAGCCAAGATGGCTGCCACGCCTGAGCCCTCGGCCAAGATGGCGCCATGACTGAGTCTCCAGCCCCTGTCCAGTGTTGGCTCCAGCCCCTGACCAGTCCATTATTGAGTCCAATCCCTGAGTATAGCCTAGTGTCGGCTCCAGTCCTTGAATCTGCCCTAGAGTGTGCTCCAGCCCCAGAGCTCAGCCCATAGCCCGCCTCAGCCCCAGAATCTAGCCCAAAGCCCGCTTAAGCTCCAGAACTCAGGTTAGAGCCCGCTTCAGCCTCAGAGCTTGTCCCTGTAAAATCTTGTTTGCAATGAAAATTCTGTCTTAGTTTAAATGGGTTTAGAGAGTCTGTTTATGCACACATTTTCCTGACATTAGAGTGAGTAAATTATGACAGAATTTTCATTTTGGGGTGAACCTTCACTTTAACGTGCCATTTGACAACATGTTTTGAAAGAACTTCGGATTAGAAAAATATTACTGTTAGGAAGAGGTAGGAATGACTCTGTTAACTGGTTGCAAGTTGCATTCACTACAGGACGTCAGTACTTCGGTAAAGTTGGTTTTATATTCGCACATTCGGACTTCTGATAAATTCAGACTTTCCAATAAATGTGCAATAAATTAATGTTTCCGAATTTTAAGCAGCGACATGATATTGACAACCAATGATTGTCAACTTACAACATTTTTCACAGTCGATCAAAATAGGCAAGTATTGTTTTAATGGCATATTTACTTGTGAATGTCCACTGAATGTCCAATGTAGTGTGATTAACAAGGCTATTGAATACGGATGTCCGAATGTGCGAATATAAAACCAACTTTACCGAAGTGACGTCAGTCCCGACTCAGGGAAACAGAATCTGGTTGATGTAGATTTACTGGAGTAATTAGGATTCAGAATTAGCAATCAGCACGGTATGGCATACAAGGATTCCAAACTACACAATATGCTTTATGTGTATACAGGTATGAAGGTGTGGTTCTAAATAAACAGAAAGAAGGAGTAATTACTAACTGCAATATTATAACAAAATAGTACAGCATTATGCTCACATGCTAGGGCATTAAAACAATATTAAAATAATATAAGGATAATATCAATTAAAAGTAGGTCAACAATTCTCTGTATAAAGTAATCAGTTGCAGCAATTAAATGATTACAGCATGAATAGTGACTTAATAAACTTCGGTAAAGTTGGTTTTATATTCGCACATTCGGACATCCGTATTCAATAGCTTGTTAATCACACTACATTGGACATTCAGTGGACATTCACAAGTAAATATGCCATTAAAACAATACTTGCCTATTTTGATCGACTGTGAAAAATGTTGTAAGTTGACAATCGTTGGTTGTCAATATCATGTCGCTGCTTAAAATTCGCAAACATGAATTTATTGCACATTTATTGGAAAGTCTGAATTTATCAGAAGTCCGAATGTGCGAATATAAAACCAACTTTACCGAAGTACTTAATAATCAGTCTTTCCTGTAGCTCAGTGGTTAGAGCATGGCACTAGCAATGCCAAGGTCATGGGTTCGATCCCAGGGATTGCACATACTCCGATACAAATGTATAGTATAATGCAATGTAAGTCGCTTTGGATAAAAGCGTCTGCCAAATGCATAAATGTAAATGTAAATGTAATCACATAGCGATCGACAAAATGTCATACACATGACGTCTTTCACTAACAGTCATCATTAGCTTAGCTTACGGATGAGTCATCACTTATTACGATATTAAACAGTGAATAAAATGATCAATAATAGTAACAATAATAATAGACATCACACTTACATGTCGTCATTGACGCACACCAACTAGAAACAAATGCTAACAGTCCAAATCTGATCAAAGATACTGGCAATATTATCCTAGCGCCACTGGAGTTCTGGCTGATGCAATACTTGCACTGAACTTGAGTTAAGGGTAGGCTGCCACCTACTGGACGTAAATTTCCATTTAACTATATACATGCTTGACTGATTGAGGGCCTTTTGTACAACTACCGTGTTTCATCTCACTACTTCACATGTTGTATCACAGATGCAAATCCACTGCAGTAAACGGGGCTGTTGAACCCATGAAGGTTAAACTTATTATTATTATTATTACCATTTATTTGTTAAACAGATGATTCCCCTGACAGCAACATAGTGTCGGCCCAGATCTGGCCCACATCTGGTCCGCATGTAATCCACATGTACCAGATGTGGGCCAGATCTGGGCCACATTCTGTTGCTGTCTGGGTCTGCAGGGGTAAAATAAATAATCTAAAAAAAAAAAAAAGGAACAGACATGATTTTTTTAGACATGATTAGAAGAGATTCCTGAAAAAGGCTGCAATATATATTATCTTGCGAATAGATTAACATGTTTACTTTGTGATATTATCATCATGTGTCAGTTATAATAAGTTTAAAATCTATACCAATCATTATTCATATTACGAGAAACTCAATAATGCTGAAAAAAAAGAAATGAATAATAATCATTATTATTATTTATAATTTATAATTTATAATAATTACTTTATTTTCTATAGCACCTTTAAATGTACATCTCAAAGCGCTTTACAGAAACAAATAAAATAAAGACACACCATATAAAGATGAAAGCAAAACAGATTATTTACTGATTAATATCAATAAGAAAATAATAAAAAATCATCTACTGCCTTTACCCTAAATATTTATGATAGAGGCAATTAAAAGAAAAGCAATAATAACTTGAGGGGTCTGAAGTATAATAAATCACACACTGGCCTAAAAGAATAAAGCAGGACCTCTACCCTATAATAAGCCTCATATAATTTTAGGCTAATAGCTAATATTTACAGACAGTATATGAGTTTAACATGTAATATCTGAAAGCACTGATTATGTTGTGGTGATAATTCACTGTATAATAAAGGCGCTTCACTGATTTTCCATGCTGTAGTCCTCAGTGTTTTTTGAGTCCACAGCAAAGACATCTGAAGAACTTCCTGTACTGCTGCCTGACCTGGACAAGAATGAGACGAGAAGAGCTGAGTGACTTCATGACATCAATTTAACCTCTTCATGAACCACACTGGATTTTTTTTTTCATAATAAAGAGGTAAGAAAAGAGACTAGATTTGCATTTTCAGAAATAAATACTGATGCTTTACTTTTCTTCTCTTACATATTGTCACGTAACATGATGTATATAAACTCGCAAGATCAGGAATTCTTCAAGGAGACAGGCATTATTAACAAATACTCAGGAAACAGAATTAACTTAGAAATACACAAATACATAGACTCTAACATGAACAAGAACAGACGAAGACTGAGGGAGCCAACAAAGGAGCTTAATGAGTAAATTAAAAGGGCTCAGGTGAATGACATGACTAATTAAACAGACTGGAGAAAACAAGGTCACAGGGACTGAACCAAAAACACAATGAAACACAGGAGACAGACCATACGTTTAATTAATGTTTTTTTTTCTAGGGCATGTTTATAGAAGCTACTTAAATACCCTAATTGAAATAAGGCCTAATCCTGGCTTAGCCTAAGCCCTGTCTGTGAAACCAGGCCATTCTGTTTCTGGAAAGAGTGAAAGAGAAACTTTGAGAAAGCCTAAAAATTTGTAGTTTTATAAGCTGAGAGTTTGAAATGATTAATGCCATGCATTCAGACAGACAGTAGATCAAAGGAATTCTGTGTCCGTTTGAATTTTAGAATTTCTGACAGCTGTTTGATTGAATAGTTTTGGCCCATTTGAACATTCCGTTACAGGAAGGAAATGGAAGAGTAGTAACAGATTAAACAACTTCCTCTGACATTTCCCTATAAAAGACATGGATTGCCAAAATAAAACAGAACCTGCATGAAAACAACTGTAATAGTCTTTCATATTCTGATTTCTCGTGGATTAAGATGGTAAATTGAGTGATATCTGACCTCATTATTGAGGACACAATAGACCAGGAAGATGAAGGTTCCCTGCTGGGAGTTCAAGATCAGGAAGAGGATCTCCAGCACCTTACTGCCATTAGTGAAGAAACCCAGAATCCAGGAGCAACCAAGAACCACAAACTGAGCCAGTGTTTTAAATACCATAATCCTGCAAAGGAAGAAAGAAAACTAATGCATCTTTACTATATATTTTCTTCTATGGAGTGATTTAATAATAGTGTTTGTTACTTGGTTTGTTTCATCTGTGAAACTTCAGCGTTCAGATTTTTGAGAGTTGAGTTCAGATTGATGATGATGTTGATGAAGAGAATCATGTTTAACTGAGAAGTAGAAAATTAATAATTAATCACCTTGTTGTCACTTTAATATAGATTAAAATAATGAGAATTAAGAAATGTGCTTACTGCTAGTATGACACAAACAGGACCCAGAAAACTCCAGATAAAACCTTTATCCCTTTTAATCCAGCAGCTGTTTAGAGGAAAACACTAGATAAATTTATCAAAAATACTATTTTTGGTGTTGATTTGAAATATTACAAATTTGAATCTTGTAGGCGACTTTGATATAACATGTCAAAAAAAAAATTCTATCAGATGGTAGAAATGTCACAGCTGCTTCATTTTCTTCCAATCAAATTATCTTACAAAAAAAAAGCAACTCACTGTTCGCTGCCGTAGCCTTCAGGAAGCAGCCCGACAGATACGGCCACCACAACCAGAGCAACCGTATATCCAATCACACACATGAATCCACTGCTAAGCACCTCCTTCTTTTTGGAGCTGATCTGTGATAGGTTCTTCACACAGATGAAGAGCAGCACAGCTTCAATGAACATCCACACAAAGCCAGAGAGAAAGAGGAAGTGCAGCACACCTGATATCGCAGCACACAACACCTGGAGACCAAGAGAGACGGTTATGATGATTCTCAGTGAGGCTGTGCTGAGCTGTATGTTAAACCTTGTTGTAAAAATATGACAGAAATATACTGTAGAAAACAGAAATATACTGTAGAAAACAATACATTCTGGGTAATATTTGTCATTTTTTGACAAATATATTTTTAAGAAAGTTTGTAACCAGGCCACTTTGGGGCACCATTGACTTCCATAGTACTAAAAAACTACTATGGAAGTCAATGGTGCCCTAAAACTGTTCAGTTCAACACATTCTTCAAAATATTTTCCTTTGTGTTAAACAGAACAAAGAAAATTATACAGATTTGGAACAATTTGAGGGTGATTAAAGGATAGAATTTTCATTTTTGGGTGAGCTATCCCTTTAAGACAGTTGTAGTTCTTGTTTCTCTGTTCATCTCTTTTTTTCTGTTCTTGTTGTTCCTCCTCTTCTCTTTAGTGATTCTGCTTGTTAACAGCAGATGTTCATTATTAATGCTCAATCATCACTTACACATACACTTATGCTGTGTCCGAAATCGCCCCCTATACCCTCATTCACTATTCCCTACATTACTTCACTAATATAGTCCACTTGAAGGAGTGAATGAAACGAGTGAGTGAATTCAGACACTGAGTGTGCTGGAAGGGCTGCCAATTTCGCATAGTTTGTGCTTGCTGTATAATAATAATTTGAAACATAGCAAACTGGCAGCTCCACTAGTGATGAAAATTTATGTTGAGCTCTGCCATGGAAACTAGCATGTACAAACCTTAATAAAATTATTTAATGATAAATTTAAAAAGGAATTTATACTATGTTGGACCAGCGCGGTTTGGAAAATGAATGGATGATTGATTCAGCTGCAGGCGCCATCTCCTGGCGAGACACGGGAATTCATTCAGCGCCCGACTCTCATCGTGCATTATGGGTAGTCTCAAGCCGTTGAGCGTGCATCGGCTGTACACTCGCTATTGCGGTGCATTGTGGGATTGAATGAGTGCACTCAACATTGTCCACTATGGTTTCGGACACCACTACAAAAGGCTGTCCCCTCAAATAGTGCCCTATTTAAGGGTATAGGGGGCGATTTCGGACAAAGCCTTAGTTATCTCACTGCAACTCAGCATCAAATGTTACTTTTACTCTTTGCAGTGTGGACACTAGAGGATGTTCCTGTGGGGTTGAAAGGGTTAAAGGTGTAACATAAAAAGACACACCCACAAAATGTATTTTACTAGTAACAAACTGTAAATAAAATATACTGGCAAAAATGTAGTTTTGTGTGTCACCATTGTGCTGAAGAGTAGAGCCTGTGCTTAAGTTCAGGAGAAGATCAAGAAATGTTTATGATATGCTGTTTGTTGTTTTATTTAATACATAATGACTGTGTAGTTGCTGATGCAGTAAAAATCTCTTTATTTAAGATGTTTTTAGTGAACTCTAATGAAATAACTTTACAAAAATATGTGTAATATACTCATCATTAGCATTATATAAATATTAGTTTATACATTTAAATGTCAGTCTGACAATTAAAGACAGTCCGTTTCTGCAAATGAAATGAGGTAACTCAAGTTTTAATTTAGTTTATGGTTATCTTTACAGTAACATACTGTAGTTTACAGTAAATAACTGGCAACAGTATTGCCAGTATTTTACTGTAAAAAAGCCTGGCAAGGTCTAACAGTGTAGGGCTCCTTCATCATTCTCACCTGCTGAGGGCGTATGAGGTTCAGGAACTGTTGTGTGAGCAGGAACAGAAGGTGAGCCAGCAGAAGACTGATGCAGATGTTGATTCGAGCCACATTATTCACTCCAGGACTCCACTGACAAAGGGCAAAGGTCAACAGGGCCAAACTGAAGAACACCAGCCCCACAGGCACAAACACCAAATTCAACAGCTCCATCAGTGAGTCGCTCTGAGTAAACATGTCAGAGTACATGAGTGCCAAACCTGTGCTGTTCTTCAGTGGTCACTATAAATGTTCTCGTACCTCTGGTGGTCTGCTGGTTTGCATGATGAGAGCGAATGTTGACAGATGAACACAGGAACACACAGTGTAGTTGCTGTTGGTCTCTAAAACAGAACAACCATCTACAATCCACTCGCTGATATTCCAGTACACACAGGAGAGAGAACCATTGGGGTCGAAATCCTGCAAAATGAAGAAAGAACATGCAGAAAATATTACAAGACTGAATATTAGATGTTTTCAGATGTTCATCAGTTCTCCGGTTGGACAGAAACACATTTCAGTCTCTCACTCTGATGTGTTTGAGGGTGAAGTTGACTGGTTTGGTGAGTTTAGTGTTGGTGGTTTTGGGAAGAGTAGCTGAGATCACAGTGGACATCATGGTTTTAATCGTGTCATTTATTGTGTTGAAGAAGTCGGGCTTCAGTAGATTCTCCATTGTGTTGAAGCTCATGAAAGCCACAGCAGCTGATCCTGACAGAAACAGAAATGCAAAACTACCCTTACAAAAAAGAAGTATACTTCAAGTTAATTTTACTAAATATACTTTATGTAGTAAGTATACTAGTATCAATGTACTAGTAGTAAACTTGTAAGTGTACTATTTTAATACCGCTTGGGACTAAATTGGCCCAATTGAAGTGTTTAAGTGTACTATAAGTGTAACAGTAGTAAAACTTTAAGTACACAACTAGTTCACAGCTACGTTTCTCATTTGTACTGCATCTGTACTACAAGTATACTAGTAGTTTACTATTTTAATACTAGTAGTACATTTTTAGTATATGAAAGTACCCATTGAAATATTCTCTCAGTAAACTACTGGTGCAAGAATACTTGTAAGTTTTCTTTAAGTGAACATGACATCCCACTTACAGTTTACTTTTTGTATATTATTTTTGCACTTTAAGTATACTACTATGTTCCTATTTAGGTATTATTTTTATATCAAAATATGTTTAACTGTACTTTAACTCTTTCTATTTTAAAAACGTTTTATTCTAGCTTCATGAATCCTTTTTGATCAACACTTAACATTATAAACAAAAAGCTGAGATGTGGAGTAGAACGAGTCCATAAACACTCACAAATCTTCATAGTCCTCCTCATACAGTAACATTTGACAGTTTTGATTTATATGCTGTTTAATGTTTGATGATTTTTACTTTTGCGTGAGTAATCTTCTATCGCTTGTTTCAGCTTCTTCTTCTCCTGAATTTTGTTCCAGAGATTCTGTACTCTTTTAGAAGATGCGTAACAGCGTGGCGAAGAAAGAGTGAAGTAGATTTGAAGTAAATACCTATATGTACACTACCAGAGGACTAGCCTTCACAAATATTCAAATACTCAGAATTAGGAATATATCAGTTTTCTTTATAAATCAATATTTTCAAACAATGTACTTGTATACTATACTTTTATAAATATACTTAAGTATATCTCATTCAAAATAGTCCAAGAATAGGCCAAATATACTTAGACTTTTCTGTCAGTATAAGTCAAGTATACTTAAGTGCAATTTTAAATATATTTCTGAGAAGTATATAAAAAGTAGACTGAAAGTATACTTTCTTATTTTTAGTTTAAAAGAAGTATACTTATAGCACACTTGAATAAACTTCTTTTTTCGTAAGGGTATGTAAAAACAACAATGAAAACAAAATCTACAAGTGTAGATTAGTGGTATGATGTCTCTTTTCTTATTAAATCAAACTAAAACATATAACATACTTGTTTCACTGCTGTTAGCGATCCCAATGAGATCAATGTCCACAGAAGAATTTGTCGTATCAAGTCGAGGGATTTTATCTAAGGTGACCTGTGGTCCAACCATGAAGACTCGTCCCTCTAAAAATAAACATTCTGTTATGTGCTATATTCATTTATTTACTAATATATATATATAGAAAATAAAATTCAATCATTACATTTGCACAAACGACAAACAAATAAATTACTATTCACTTTTTTTCCATCTCTGATGAAGTTTGAACCCTTCAGGTTTACTTTCATATATTCTGCTCAGTGAATAAATGTAAATGTAAGCACTATTAACTGTTAGGTCATCAGGAGGTCAAAGGTTAGATCTTAAAGTACACTGTAAGTTTCTTTGTTTCCAAATGTCCAAACTGTCCTTAAAATCAAACATTTTTCATGGTTTTTCAGGATGTGTTTTTTTATAGTTATTATTTTCTCTCCATTTGTGTAGACAAATTCATTGGCTTCTGTTTATTTATAAAACTCTTATTGGTAAAACTCCATAGTATTTACAGTCCGTTTTAACTGTTTATAATACAAGTCGTAATCTGCGCTCTAGCAGTTTCTTTAATCTCTGCATACCTCCTTTGGTCGTTGCTCTTTTCAGTTTTCTGCTGCATATGATTAGAATCATCTGCAGCAGACTCTAAAGCTTAGCTCATTTATATCACTTTCTTCCTTTAAAAATTCAGTTCAGTCAATAATTCAGGATCATTGAACTTGTTTTTAGTTATTTGTTTGTTTTTATATGTCACTGTTTATAGCTGTGTTATTTGTATCTCTTATGTTTTTTTGTATTGTACTGGCTTTTTATGCTGCCTCTTGGCCAGGTCGTCATTGTAAATGAGAACTGGTTCTCAATTGACTCGCCTGGTTAAATAAAGGTTAATAATAATTTTCAGGACACAACCATTCCTTCTGGCGTGTCTAATTTGACGAGCTTCTACCAAATGATGAATGAATTTGCACCAAAATACTGACCTTTGACATCAACGACAAAAGAAACAAAAAGTGTTTTTTGCTCTCTTTTAAAACATTTGTAACTCATCACAATTATATACAGTAGTTACTGTAGCTGCATTAATTATTGTTGCCGTCAGTCACCTGTGATCCTCTGCTGCTCTCAAGACTATAAAAACTCCTTGACGTCATAAATAATCTTTCATCATCAATAATAATCGTCTTCACTTACCTACAGCTGCAAGAGTAAAACTGACATTGTCACTTGTGTCTGTCGGCTTCACCAACGTAGAGATGAGTTTCTCACTGGTTTTTAACATACTGTTTCCTTGGGAGGCGAGTTTAGCTGGGCTGACTGACTCTGATGATGACGACTCTGAAATCTTCTCTGAAGCGTTGAAGGCCACAGTCAAAATGTCCGTCACTGTCTAGTTTATTGATCAGATTAACAGAGTCACAGTAAATGTCGACAGAAACAATACAACAGCACAGTTCTGTCACTCATCTATTATCTACGTATGTAACTGGCAAATATTTGATTATTTTCTCTTGAAGACTTACAGTCACAGAAAGCACTTGAGATGTAGAGATGTTCTCGATCTGCTCAAGTATATTTTGGAAACAGTTCAGACTCTGAAATCACAATTGTGAAAGCAGTATTTGTTGATTTTGATCATGTTTTTCAATATTATCAGGGAACCAAACATGTATTGTTACTGTACTGAAGAACACTGTGAAGATCCTTCAGTGATGTTATAGAGACACACAACACAAATCTATCAAAAATAAATAGAAAAGCACATTCATATGTCACATTACAGTTATGCACATTTAATACTCTTTGGACTAATTAGCTGTTTATAATCCAAAGTTGTGAATTTAACTTGAGCAAAAAATAAAATATTGCATCAAATATCACCTTTCCATTCCATGTGTTCAAGAGAACAAAATAGCCACCTGGAAAACTGCCTCAAAACATCAATAATAAACATGGAAGCTGCTGCAACCAGAGATGAAACACAATAATAAACGCTGTCATGTCATCTTTTGTTTGGATGCCTGATGTTTATGATTGAGTGTTACAGGTCTGGGAGGTAATTATACCAAATCATTCTGATGGCAGGTATTTCAGAATGATTAAAACTAAATTTTAGATGGTGTGATGAGATTGATTAGTCCAGTAATCACATAATCTTATGCAATATCCCATAAAATACATGGATGGAAACATGGCTATTGATAGGAGCTGTGAGTTCAACTCTACAAAAATCAATTTCAGAAACTCAACTTACGTTACATCCAACTGGCAGTGTTATATTTATACCTGCAGTGAGAGAAATCAGCATGAAGACAATAATAAAATACAGCTATGAATGAAAATTCAGCAGGGTCAAACAAAACTTTGAAAAATAGCCAATCTCATAAAGTCCTTGTATCCTTTTGTAGTGTTTTATTGTTTTGAACTTAGTCCAGAGTGAACGTCAGTCAGTGTCTCACTTTAAGGCTGTTATGATGTTGCTCCATTAGGAGCAGAACTCATGTTACCAGCCCATAAAACTATCAGTAAGAAATCACTGTGTTAAACAATATTAAAGGTGCCCTAGAACCCTTTTTACAAGATGTAATATAAGTCTAAGGTGTCCCCTGAATGTGTTTGTGACGTTTCAGCTCAAAATACCTCATAGATTTTTTATTATTAAATTTTTGAACTGCCTATTTTGGGGCATAATTATAAATGCGCAGATTCTGTGCGTGTCCCCTTTAAATGCTCGCACTCCCCGCCCCCAAGCTCGCAACTCTATAATACATTGCATAAACAAAGTTCACACAGCTAATATAACCCTCAAAATGGATCTTTACAAAGTGTTTGTCATGCAGCATATCAGATCATGTAAGTATGGTATTTATTTGGATGTTTACATTTGATTCTGAATGATTTTGATAGTAGCCAGTGCTGCGGCTAACGGGGCTAAAGCTAACATTACACACTGTTGGAGAGATTTATAAAGAATGAAGCTGTGTTTATGAATTATACAGACTGCAATAATAAAATAACGGCATGGCTATGGTCTCCGTGAATACAGTAAGAAACAATGGTAACTTTAACCACATTTAACAGTACATTAGCAACATGCTAATGAAACATTTAGAAAGACAATTTACAAATATCACTAAAAATATCATGGATCATGTCAGTTATTATTGCTCCATCTGCCATTTTTCACTATTTTGCTTGCTTACCTGCATAAAGTCTGTTGATTCGGCTGTGCAGCTCCAGACGTTAATACTGGCTTGTGTAATGCCTTGAACATGAGGTGGCATATGCAAAATTTGGGGCGTACATATTAATGATCCCGACTGTTGCATCACAGTCGGTGTTATGTTGAGATCCGCCTGTTCTTCAGAGGTCTTTTGCAAAAATCTAATTTACATAACAAGGAGGAAACAATGGTGTTTGAGATCACTGTATGTCATTTCCATGTACAGAACTCTAATTATTTAACTATGCCGAGGTAAATACAATTTTCAATTCTAGGGCACCTTTAATAGATTAGCAGCAGTCAGAATCAGTCACATTATAAAAAATTGTATGCAATGATCTGCAACTACACATTTCACACTTTTTTATCCCGTCTTTACCTAGAAACACACTCACACATCTGTTAAATTCTACAGATCCACAAACATTCAGCCAAAACACAATCTAACAGAGGAAACATCAGACTACATTACCAGGTGAGGTCGTCTCTGGTGTGAATGTTGTATTGGTGCTGCTGATGATAGTAACAGCTGAAAATAAATGACTGATGAATATTAATGTATCAACAAACACAAATAATACTGAAGCATACAAACAGCACATGTGAGCACATAAATTGCCTTGTCAAGTGAATACCCTATAAGGCTCTACTGCTAGGACACCAAATAATTACAAATAATTGTAAATTAATTTAAAATAATTTAAAAAAACAAGTTCCAGTAGCTTGATCCCAATAACAGAAACTAGCTTTATACATGCAGATCCAAATAATATGTAGATATTTGAGTGTGTTAAAAAAAAATAATAAAAAAAGAAAGAAAAAAAGATAAATGCTAACTAGCATAAATGGATATGTAAAACTGATTAGTGGTAGTGATGGGCGCTTCAAAACCTTTATGAATCTTTTGTTTGAATCAGTGGTTCGAAGCATGTTGTAAAACTGGCAAAGTCACGTGATTTCAGTTTCGAAACGTTTCGAAAATTCAATGGTTCACCACTGGGGGCGATCTCTGTGAACCCATGAATCATGCAAAGTCACTGAGATCGCCCCCCAGGGGCGGAACATTGAACAAGTGTCTATGTCTATTACCTGAATATAAGGCTGCGTTTACACTGGTCAAAAAATCGGATATGGTCAAAAGATCGGATCTGTGCATTAAGACTTGCAGTGTAAATGCAGCCTTAAGTGTCTAAAAGTGTCTATTATCTGACCTCTGATGAGTTGTACGCAATTGTTGATGTCTTAATGAGGTATTTGTATAGTATAAAGGAATAACAGTAGTTAATAGTCTCTGTTTAGCTGACCCATCCATAGAATAAACAAAACATATTATACAGACACTTAATATTTAATGGTATTAGATGATTAGATATTCCATCTTATAGACTATACTTTTACAAATCCATTGCAAATGTTTTTATTGAAAGTTGTTTTTATGCATGTTTGGCATGAGTTTTTGTTGCATTTACATGGTTTTGACCCGCAGAGTGTGAAAACATAACCAACAGCACCTGACCATCTTTTCTCTTTGCTTGTCTGGCTGTTACAACTTAGTTACAACAGCTCAAACAAAATCTAATATTAAAAAGTCAAGGGTCAAGAGCTCAACTAAAACAAACACTCATCTCGGCGGATTAAAAATTGTGATTTTCTCCTTTGGTGATTCTGCTTGTTATCATCAGGTGTCTTCAATAATGGTCAATCATCACTCAATTCATCACTTAATAATCTCATTAACTTTAAGACTGCTTCAGCGGGTGGAATAAAAAATATGGCAGGACTTTTACTTTTAGAACCCCGGACTTCTTAACTTTAATATTTCATGGCTGCTGTACCTGTGTTTCTGAAACACATTTGTTAAAACAAAAGTTGTGAGAATTACAACTAATTGTAGAGGCCTGATTCACCCAAAGTTTGATTCTTTAAAGACAATATTTAGATTCAATAATTTCACATTATAGCAGCCTTAGAATACCACTGCATGACATTTTGCCTTGCTTAAATATTTTGAACGTCTTTAAGTCATTATGCAGAAATTATCAGACAGGATCATGTAGACTCACACAGACATCAAGAGTCAGCGTATGAACCTTAACAATGGGGACAATCAACAAAAAGCTTTTTTTTGTGACTTTAGTAACTTGTTTTATGATGTTCAGAGTTGATCTGAATATTTTGTTGCACATTTCACACACTCTTTATCCCTCACCTTAACCTAGAAATGCAAACAGTACCCTTATTCAATTCTAGTGATCAAAACACAATCCAACAGAGGAAACATCAGACTACATTACCAGCTGAGGTCGTCTCTGGTGTGACTGTTGCATTGGTGCTGCTGATGTTAGCAACAGCTGGAGAAAAAAAACAACAAAAAAAAAAACTGATGACTATGAATCAACAAACACACAGTAAACAGAGCTCATGTTAATATAATTACCTGCACAGTATGCTAAATCACAGTAAGTTGGACTAACCAGCTCATAGACATAGTAATTGCCTGGACAGGCTTTGACTTTAATGGGAAAAGACCCGAAATAGCAGCAGTAATTGTTCCAGTGACCACAGACATCTCGAGTGACGACTCCATCCTCAACTGTTGGGTGTCCACCACGTATCCAAAGTGGGACAGCAGTGCCACAGCTATACCTCGCAACACACGTGTCTGGGACCTTTGCATTCTGACCCTGAATGAAGAGACGATACCAGCCGCTCCAGGTGACAGACCTGTCACACATATAGGAGTTTGACGGCTGACTGATGTTGGCTCTCCATGGATTGTCCAGTACAATGTAGTTGTAGCAGGGGTCAACAGAGAGATTAACTGTAATGAAAAAAAAATTAAATAAATGAATATATATATATATATATATATATATATAGAATGTNCAAATTGTGAATAAAAAAGGAATACAATAATTTACAAATCTCATAAACTTATATTTTATTCACAATAGAAGATAACATATCAAATGTTGAAAGTGAGACATTTTGAAATGTCATGCCAAATATTGGCTTATTTTGGATTTCATGAGAGCTACACATTCCAAAAAAGTTGGGACAGGAAGCAATAAGAGGCCGGAACAGCTGGAGGACCAATTTGCAACTTATAAGGTCAATTGGCAACATGATTGGGTATAAAAAGAGCCTCTGAGAGTGGCAGTGTCACTCAGAAGTCAAGATGGGCAGAGGATCACCAATTCCCCCAATTGTGCGGCGAAAAATAGTGGAGCAATATCAGAAAGGAGTTTCTCAGAGAAAAATTGCAAAGAGTTTGAAGTTATCATCATCGACAGTGCATAATATCATCCAAAGATTCAGAGAATCTGGAACAATCTCTGTGCGTAAGGGTCAAGGCCGGAAAACCATACTGGATGCCCGTGATCTTCAGGCCCTTAGACGGCACTGCATCACATAGAGGAATGCTACTGTGATGGAAATCATAACTTGGGCTCAGGAATACTTCCAGAAAACATTGTCGGTGAACACAATCCACCGTGCCATTCGCTGCTGCCGGCTAAAACTCTATAGGTCAAAAAATAATCCATATCTAAACATGATCCAGAAGCGCAGGCGTTTTCTCTGGGCCAAGGCTCATTTAAAATGGACTGTGGCAAAGAAAACTGTTCTGTAGTCAGACAAATCAAAATTTGAAGTTCTTTTTGGAAAACTGGGACACCATGTCATCCGGACTAGGACAACCCAAGTTGTTATCAGCGCTCAGTTCAGAAGCCTGCATCTCTGATGGTATGGGGTTGCACGAGTGTGAGTGGCATGGGCAGCTTACACATCAGGGAAGGCACCATCAATGCTGAAAGGTATATGTATATCCAAGTTCTGGGAGCATATGTTGTTCTAGAACTTGGATATACATATACCTTTCAGCATTGATGGTGCCTTTCCAGATGTGTAAGCTGCCCATTCCACACACACTCGTGCAACCCCATACCATCAGAGATGCAGGCTTCTGAACTGAGCGAGACGATGCAAGGTCTTCCCTGAAAGAGACGACCTTGCATTTTCCAACATGACAATGCCAGACCACATACTGCATCAATCACAACATCTTGGCTGCGTAGAAGAAGGATCCGTGTATTGAAATGGCCAGCCTGCAGTCCAGATCTTTCACCCATAGAAAACATTTGGCGCATCATAAAGAGCAAGATGCGACAAAGAAGACCTAAGACAGTTGAGCAACTAGAAGCCTGTATTAGACAAGAATGGGACAGCATTCCTATTCCTAAACTTGAGCAGCTTGTCTCCTCAGTCCCCAGACGTTTGCAGACTGTTATAAAAAGAAAAGGGGATGCCACACAGTGGTTAACATGGCCTTGTCCCAACTTTTTTGAGATGTGTTGATGCCATGAAATTTAAAATCAACTTATTATTAAAATCAACATTTTCTCATTTTAAACATTTGATATGTCATCATTGTTGTATTCTGAATAAAATATTGAAATTTGAAACTTCCACATCATTGCATTCTGTTTTTATTCACAATTTGTACAGTAACCCAACTTTTTTGGAATCGGGTTTGTATATGTATATAAATTATGTTGCATGAAAAATGTAATACTTTTTCTTAAAATAAATTCTACTTTACTGTTGTCAGGGTTTTCCATTACAGTGTTTTTTCTGTGTAAGTTTCACATTACACAGACCTAATTTATCTAACGGAATCAAACATTACTATAAAATGACAAACTTCAGGTTACAGTAAGTGTTGGGGAAAGTTACTTTTAAAAGAACTGCATTACAACAGGTCTTCAACCCAGCTCCTGGAGACTCACTGTCCTGCAAAATTCATTTCCAACCAGCTTCAACACATGTTCAAAGAAGATCTTCAAACAGTCCTGAACACCTTGTTTAGCTGGTTCAGGTGAGTTTTTGTCAAACTCTGGAGGACAGTGGATCTCCAGGAGCAGGATTGAAGTCCAGGACAGTAAAACATTCAACAACAGCTGAGGCACTTCTCATTTCTTATTTGTGCATCCTCGTTTCCTTTCCTCGCATCTTAGCTCCACCCTGTTAGGATGTGAGGGAAGGATTCACCTGTGTATCCTCAATCATGAATCCTCAGGAAGCTTCCTCGCTCCTCATTCCTCGCCTCCTTGGGGTGCAATTAGAGAATTGAGATGTCCTTCAAGATGGCTGAGTTCGATCGGTTTCTGGGTCACAGGCTGGGCGGTGGAGGAGCGAGGAAACGAGGAAGCATCAGTTTGAGGATTGAGAAGCACTCCTGTAACGTTCCCTGTTTTGTTTTGTGTTCCCTGCTATTTTGTTTATGGACTTTTAGTTTTTATTGTTGTCCTGTTTCTGTTTTATGTTTCAGTCTTACAGTTACTTTGTAGTTTTCTTGGTTGTTTTGCTCCTGATTGTTCAAATCTTTGTCTTGGTAATCAGTTTGCTCTTGTGTATATAAGCCCTAGTGTTTCCTGTGTTCTTTGTCAGGTCTTGCCCTTCCATGGTTGTGACGTTAAGGATTAGTTCCCATGGTTTCATGACCCCTAGAGCTATGAAATACTCTTAACATTTTAACAATACATCTTAACATTACGGGTTACATTATCTACAGTACATCTTTTTATTTAAAGATCAAAGTAATATGATTTGTTACTTCTGTAAAAAAAAAAGCTACTTAAAATTGTACTTTCACTCAAAAAGGTACATATATGTTCCCAAGCATTAAAAGGTACATATATGTACCGTTTCTTTTAAAGGTTAAGGTACAATATCAAGAGACAGCCTCAGCTAAGCCATTTTTATATTTTTTTTTTGTTAAAAGTTGTTGTTTAAAGATTTTAATGATATATCATTAAAATCTTTAAACAACAACTTTTACAAAAAAAAAAAAGGCTTGCCGGGTGTTAAAAAGTAACACTGAAGCAGTGTTAAAGTTAATGAGATAATTGATTGATGATTGAGTGATGATTGACAATTAGTGGTGATACCTGATGATAATAAGCAGAATCGTTGAAGGAAAGAGATAAAAAAGGTGTTAATTAATGTTTTATGTAATGTTTAATTTCAAGTCACCATGAAGAGGTCAGCGTTTGCTTTAGTTGGGCTCTTGACTCTTTATTATTAATTTTTTTCTGACTGCTCAAACTTTGTGTTTGTAAAGCACATTTGTTATGGTCAGAGAAAATATGATCTGGTCAGAATATAATTTGATGATGATATATACCATAACAAATGTGCTTTACAAACACAAAGTTGGAGCAGTCAGAAAAAAATTAATAATAAAAGGTTAAGAGTCAAGAGCCCAACTAAATCATGTGATGGCCTGATGTCGTTTAGAGTCTAAATCGCTGATTGTGTGCTTGATGTGTAGCTTTAATATTAATGATTGTAGTCCTGTGATTTTACAGCTTGAGATCCAACAGCAGTACAAACTTTCTTTTATTTTTTTTAAGAATATTACATTCTGCACTGAAATCTCAGTGTGTAAACACACACAGACATCAAGAATCAGCATATGATTCTCAAGAACGGTGACGATAAATAAATACAAAATACTGACAAACAGATCAACTCTGAACATCACAAAACAAGCTACTGTCACAACAAAACAACAGAAAAATAAAAGCAAACATGAACAATCTACGAAAATGACATGATAGTTCAGCTGCATAATTTATTCATGCAGCAATGCATGATGGGAGCCATGGATGAGTTTTGATTGGTGGCTCCCATCATGCACTGCAACATGAAGCACTTTGTTTGATTGTCACCATTGTTGAGGGTCATATGCTGATTCTTGATGTCTGTGTGTGTTTAAAAAAAAAACTTCAGATTATTAAAGCTCTGCTGAATCTCAAGCGGAAACAGAAATTTTCTGTAAAGAAATAATATAACATCTATATCACCACTTAATACTGGATGTCACCAATGAATCTGGCGATTTCACAATGAGAATCACAACTATTATGACTCTGCTTCCCAAAGCATTGTAAACCTAAATTGATGAACTTTGGCTCACAGCACTTTTGGGAAACACAGCTCAGATCATAGTTTCTCTGGCCATAATAAATGTGCTCTACAAACACAAAGTTGGAGCAGCCAGAAATATATTAATGTTAATAAATAGAGTCAAGAGCCCAACTAAAGGAAATGCTTTTCACCATCATGGTGACTTCAAACTAAACTTTCATTAAAACATTATCATCTAAACATCTGTTAATTCTCAATAAGAACTTTTGTTGATGTATGACAGAAATCAAATCAAACTGGTTAATAATAAGTGTAATAATGTAGTTGTTGTGTCTCTCTCTTTTTCTCTTGTTGTTTCTTCAGTGATTCTGCTTATTATCATCAGGTGTCTCCACTAATTGTCAATCACCACTCAATCATCAATCAATTATCTCATTAACTTTAACACTGCTTCAGTGTTAATTTTTAACACCCGGCAAGATGGACTCATATGGAATGTTTAAAAATGTGTTTAAAATGAAATTTTGTAAAATGTGAAAATGAAAAGGATTTAATACATTCTGATTTTAATTCAGCGTGTGTGTGTGTAAAATATATATATATCATTATAGTCAACGATTGTATGCTGTCAAAGCCAATTTTGTACCCTTTTTGAAGGGTCAATTTTTGTACTGTTAAATAAAGGTACAAAATTGTCACCAAAGGTACAAAACCGGTTTCTTAAGGTACAAATCACAAGGGTACAAATTTGTACCCTTGAGGATACAGCCCCAGTGACAAGCCATTGTACCCCTAAAAGGTACAATTATGTACTTTATTTTCTGAGAGTGTAGTTAACTACATTTGTTAACATGAACTAATAATGAACTGCACTTATATAGCATTTATTAATCTTAGTTAACATTTACTAATACATTATTAAAATCTTGTTTACATTAGTTATTGCACTGTGAACTAACATGAACAAACAATGAACTGTATTTTCATTAACTAACGTTAACGAAGATTCAGTAGCATGCAGTAACAAATGTATTGCTCATGCTTAGTTTAAGTTAGTTAATACATTAACTAATGTTTAACTAATGAACCTTATTATAAAGTGTTACCAAAAAGTCAGATACGACACACTTAGATGTAGAAGTCTCTGATGTCCCCAGAGTTTGTATATGAAGTTTTAGCTCAAAATACCCCACAGATAATTTTTTATAGCATGTTAAAATTGTCACATTTTGAGCGTCCGCAAAACGCTCCGTTTGTGTGTGTGTCCCTTTAAATGCAAATGAGCTGTTGCTCCTTAGCAGAGGGTGGAGTTTCAAGAGCTCATGTTAGCACAGTGTGAGCAGCACCAATTACCTCACAAAGACTTACTGAAAATGTCAGAAACTGTTCAGCCTTTTATGTTCAAACCGAAGGCGGACAATAATGGAGAGACTCAAGAAGAAGTGACAACATGTAGAATGCAACAGGACATTTCTGAATGGTTAGCTGCTTAATTTATGTAGCTGATGTGGAGTTAACCATCTTAAAGTTATTGATTAGCATATTCTGTCATGAGAATCTATAAATCGCTCATGTGGGAACTGTTGTAAGATCCTACAGAGCCAGAGAATATAAGATAGAACAGGTATAGTTTAGTTTGTTCTCAAGGGGTGGGGTTTATGTAAATTTTAAGGTTAGTGATGTCACCAACCCGGAAAGAAGCACATTGTAGTCCCTAACAGCCATTTGTTGTAGTCCTTAAACAGAGAATTCTATAAAAGAAAATATCTCCCTTGGCTTTGAACTTTGAGCATCTTAACTTTGCAGATGTTTGTGCTCTAACAGCAACATTACACACTAACTAAAGTTAAAAAAGTGAAATCATAATGAACCACCCCTTTAACTTTAACAAACCCTCTTTACTGGCCAAGAAAGGAATGGCAGCATTTTAGTTGTGCTGTGGCTAGACTCTATGGTGTTGTTCATTTATATTTGCTTCTTAAATATAATTTTAGTTGTGCACTGCTGAGCCACCATTTATTCATCAAATCAGAAAATAAGCCAGTAGAGACACAGTGTGTTACATTACCTGTTGAGATGGACACTGTAGAGCTGGTGTTAATGCTGCCAGTATCTGAAAGTTTGGATGAATAGAGATTAATGAACAGAAACACAAATATCATGAATGTGTAGAAAGAGCTCATATACATATATAACTACCTGCACAGTATCCTGAACAGTACACAGCTGGACTAACCAGCTCATAGACATAGTAATTGCCTGGACAGGCTTTGACTTTAATGGGAAAAGACCAGAAAAAGCAGCAGTAACTGTCCCAGTGACCGCAGACATCTCGAGTGACGACTCCATCCTCAACTGTTGGGTGTCCACCAGGTATCCACAGTGTGGTTGTAGTGCCACAGTACCACTTTGCAATGCACGTTTGTGGAATATGAGCGCTCAGGCCGTTAATGAAGAGACGATACCAGCCGCTCCACGTGAAAGATGTGTCACACTTGTAGTGTACATCTGTATAATTGATGGATCTCCATGGATCATCCAGCACAGTGTAGTTGTAGCAGGGGTCAGACAGATTAGCTGTCAATGAAAATATTTTATGAAATGAACATGATTATTAACATATGTTGTTATCAGAGGTGGGTAGTACATTTACTTTGTTACATTTACTTGAATAATCTTTATTGAAAATTTGTACTTTTAAGAGTGGGTTTAAATGTGGGGAATTTTACTTTAACTTGAGCACATTTCTAATGAAAAATCTGTACTTTTACTTTGCTCTGCTGAGCGAATCAGGCCACTACATGATGCCTGGATCATCAGATCAGTTTCTCTTCTCACAACTTTTGCTATAACAAATGTGCTTCAAAAACACACAGTTACAGCAGCCAGAGAAATATTAAAGTAAAGAAGTCAAGGGTCAAGAGCTAAACTAGAAAACCTAGAAAAGTAAACAGTTACACTTGTTAAATTCTAGTGATCAAAAAACATTCAACCAAAATACAATCCAAAAGAGGAAACATCAGGATACATTACCTGCTGAGGTCGTCTCTGGTGTGACTGTTGTATCAGTGCTGCTGATGATAGTAACAGCTGGAAAAAAAAGACCGATGACTATAAATCAACAAAAACACAGTAAAAAGAGCTCTTGTTAATATAATTACCTGCACAGTATGCTAAATCACAGTAAGTTGGACTAACCAGCTCATAGACATAGTAATTGCCTGGACAGGCTTTGACTTTAATGGGAAAAGACCCGTAATAGCAGCAGTAATTGTTCCATTGACCACAGACATCTCGAGTGACGACTCCATCCTCAACTGTTGGGTGTCCACCACGTATCCAAAGTGGGACAGCAGTGCCACAGCTATACCTCACAACACACGTGTCTGGGACCTTTGCATTCTGACCCTGAATGAAGAGACGATACCAGCCGCTCCAGGTGACAGACCTGTCACACATATAGGAGTTTGACTGCTGACTGATGTTGGCTCTCCATGGATCATCCAGCACAGTGTAGTTGTAGCAGGGGTCAACAGAGAGATTAACTGTAATGAAAAAAAAATTAAATAAATGAATATATATATATATATATATATATATATAGAATGTNTACTCTTAACATCTTAACAATATCTCTTAATATTACGGGTTACATTATCTACAGTACAACTATTTTTATTTAAAGATCAAAGTAATATGATTTATTACTTGTGTACTTTTGTAAAAAAAAAAAAAAAACTACTTAAAATTGTACTTTCACTTATGTAAAAAAACTGATCTGATATGATAAAAAAATAATTTGTAACACTAATATGATTTGCGTAAGATTGTCCAAAACTATTTAAAAAGTCAAAAACGACATACTTAGACATCAGCACTCATCACACAAACCTCAACAATGGTGACAATCCTAAAATTCAGCTGCATAATCTATTCATGCTGCAATGCAAGCTGGTTACACACTAACTAAAGTTAAAAAAGTGAAATCATAATGAACCACCCCTCTAACTTTAACAAACCCTCTTTAGTGGCCAAGAAAGGAATGGCAGCATTTTAGTTATGCTTTGGCTAGACTCTATGGTGTTGTTAATTTATATTTGCTTCTTAAATGTAATTTTAGTTGTGCACTGCTGAGACACCATTCATTCATCAGACCAGAAAATAAGCCAGTAGAGACACAGTGTGTTACATTACCTGTAGAGATGGACACTGTAGAGCTGGTGTTAATGCTGCTAGTATCTGAAAGTTTGGATGAATAGTGATTAATGAACAGAAACACAAATATCATGAATGTGTAGAAAGAGCTCATATACATATATAACTACCTGCACAGTATCCTGAACAGTACACAGCTGGACTAACCAGCTCATAGACATAGTAATTGCCTGGACAGGCTTTGACTTTAATGGGAAAAGACCAGAAAAAGCAGCAGTAATTGTTCCAGTGACCGCAGACATCTCGAGTGACGACTCCATCCTCAACTGTTGGGTGTCCACCAGGTATCCACAGTGTGGTAGCAGTGCCACAGTACCACTTTGCAATGCACGTTTGTGGAATATGAGCGCTCAGGCCGTTAATGAAGAGACGATACCAGCCGCTCCACGTGAAAGATGTGTCACACTGGTAGTGTAAATGGAGGACATCTGTATAATTGATGGATCTCCATGGATTGTCAAGCACAGTGTAGTTGTAGCAGGGGTCAAACAGATTAGCTGTCAATGAAAAAATAGTTTAAAAAATTTACATTCTTTTATTTTATTCTAAAACCTAACTAGAAGTGCAGCTGAAGACATTTACATCTCTATTTATTATTAGAAAAATATTACACAAATATTCTGATTAATTACCATCACCTGTCCCTTGTTATCTTGTTTATTTAAAACCTAGTGTTTGTCTGGGGGTATTTCAGAAAGCAAGGTTGACTTACTGACACATACACCCTGAACTCCTGGGGCCTGTACCATGAAGCCGGATTAGCTGGCTAGCCAGGTAAGTTTCAGATTAGGTTGCGGCAATCCTGGGTTTTAGGCACCATGAAAGTGACTTGGCTTTTAGCGGTGTTCATCGCCATAGTAATTTACGCTCCACGGCAAACCCACTCCGGGGCAGGTTATGTTCTGGTTTAGAGATCTCAAACCGAATTTGGGCCAATCAGATGTAATCAAACTGACACTGACACATCAAACGCAATAAAGTCACTCCCCCAGTTTCTCTTACTCCAAATTAAAGGTCACTGTATAGCAAAAAAAAATAAAAAATAACAATAATATTGTCTGGCTTTAATGATAATTACTTAGAATTATTGGTAACACTTTATAATAACGTTCAGTTATAAGTCATTCATGAATTATTAGTTAATGATTAACAAATCATTTACAAAACATGAATATACATTTATAAATGATTGATAAGTGATATACTAATATTTTACGAATGTTTTATAAATTCAGTTATAAGTCATTTATAAATTATTTGTTAATTATGAACAAATCATTTACAAAACATGAATATACATTCATGTATGATTAATAAGTGATATACTAACATTTTATGAATGTTTTATTAATTTGGCTATAAGTCATTTATAATTTATTAGTTAATGATCAGTGATTAGTTAATGAGTATTAGTAAATGATCATTAGTAAATGATCAGTATATGATTTATTGATGAATTTGTAAGCTGGTCTGTGTTCAAAAGCACAAACATGCAGGAATGCTAAAGCACTATTTTTAAGAGTAATTTATTTGTTTTGAAGTGGATAAACATTTATAAATGCCTTACAGTCAGGTGATTCCAGTGTATTATATTAAATCCTTTTACTCATCACCACAGACTTGTGTTCTGTGTGGAGTGTGTGGGGTCTAGTGATGAAGTCAACCTCTGAACCGGTTTTACCTTCCACTGAAGCTCACATCAGGTGCACAGAGTTAAACACTCCATGTGTGTCAGAGAAGACAGCTGTCTATACCCTCACCAGTCAGCACTTACACTGCAGTACACACTACAAAGTGTTCAACACCTGTTATAGATGATGTGTAAAGGCATGAACAAATCATTTACAAAGCTTTCTGCATACCCTATTCTAAAGTGTAAACTATCCATCACTTATAAATGTGTTACACATCATTTGTAGACCTTTCTTTCCTGTTACAAATTATTTGTGTATGTATACAAGTCATTTATAACACTTTCTGCATACCCTATTCTAAAGTGTAAACTATCCATCACTTATAAATGTGTTACACATCATTTGTAGACCTTTCTTTCCTGTTACAAATTATTTGTGTATGTATACAAGTCATTTATAACACTTTCTGCATACCCTATTCTAAAGTGTAAACTATCCATCACTTATAAATGTGTTACACATCATTTGCAGATGTTCCTGTTAAATGATCCATCTCACTCCATCACTTTACCCAAGCCTAAAATTTACATTATTTAAAAAAAATAAAATAAAATAAAAATAAAAAAATCAACTCTCTGCCACCGTTTAACCAGCACTTAATCATTTATTTTTTATTTTGTTTTTCATGGAAGCTCCTCACCATAACATGAAAACTCACCATAAACTGATAATAAACGTAGTCCATTATTTCGTGCATTATTTTCAAGTCTTCAGAAGTCGTACGATGCCATCCTGTGAGGAAAAGATTCTTATAACGTAATATAACCATTATACATTAATAAATGTATCAATCCGCCGTTCCATAACTTTCAAATTAAAATTGGCGCGTCTAACAATACGACACAGGTTTGCGGCAGTGACGTCAAACCTCGCTCCTTATTGGCTGTCACATGTGATTTGCGACTACCATAGAGTGTTTGCGACATGCCGAATTTGAGTTGCTATGTTTAGTTAGATTCAGCGCGACGCTTAAAAGGATGGAAATGCAGATCAGAGGAATGTTTGCAGCGATTAAACACTTTAATTTCATTCTGTTACTCACACAAATGATTTGCTGTCATTTCGCTGGTAATGTAGCACACGCGTCGTTTTGCCTGTTCTGTATACTGCTTTTTGTAATGCTTTAAATAAATTATTGTGACTAACGTACATTTATCTGCTTGTTACACTACGTATATTGTCAAAATGGTTATGCGGGTGGAGTAGGGAGCTTAAAATTATTCTTTTTATACAACAGTTTATCAACTAAGATAACAGTCACTGTAAATATATCTATATTGCGTTTTTATTTTTGTGAAGTGGCTAAAAAGTGGTCATGTTTAGGTATAAGGGGTGAGTTAGGGGCTCAAATATATCTATATAATAGTAAAATATATTTGCATAAAAATATTAAAATTTTTATATAAAGATATAATTTAAATATCGGGATTCGTATAGATTTTTATACCCTGTAACTGAAAGATATACTTTGCATATGGCAAATAAATGGTAAATTTACAAATTGCAGTTTGTACATAATTTATAAAGAAGATCTGCAAATGGTATGTAACACATTTATAAGTGATGGATAGTTTACACTTTAGAATAGGGTATGCAGAAAGTGTTATAAATGACTTGTATACATATACAAATTATTTGTAACAGGAAAGAAAGGTCTACAAATGATGTGTAACACATTTATAAGTGATGGATAGTTTACACTTTAGAATAGGGTATGCAGAAAGCTTTGTAAATGATTTATTCATGCCTTTACACATCATCTATAACAGGTTTTGAACACTTTGTAGTGTGTACTGCAGTGTAAGTGCTGACTGGTGAGGGTATAGACAGTTGTCTTCTCTGACACACATGGAGTGTTTAACTCTGTGCACCTGATGTGAGCTTCAGTGGAAGGTAAAACCGGTTCAGAGGTTGACTTCATCACTAGACCCCACGCACTCCACACAGAACACAAGTCTGTGCCGATGAGTAAAAGGATTTAATATAATCCACTGAAATCCCCTGACCATAAGGTATTATGTTTATCCACTTCAAAACAAATAAATTACTCTTCTTAAAAATAGTGCTTTAGCATACCTGCATGTTTGTGCTTTTGAACACAGACCAACTTACAGCTTCATCAATAAATCATATACTGATCATTTACTAATGGTTTGTTCTACATTTGTTCATGATTAACAATTGTTTATTGAGATAATACTAAAACAATTTTGTCATAAATACTTCAGTTATTATAAGTGATAATGTCTTAACTAATAACTTATAAACCATCTACTAATGATCTGTTTGATTTATTTAATTGAGATAACTTACAACACATTTGTAAATTGTTAGCATAATTCGTATTAACCATTTATGAACGTATATTGTAATGTTTTGTAAATGATTCGTTCATCATTAACTAATAACTTATAAGTGTATCATAACTGAACTAATAAAACATTCATAAAATGTTAACATATCACTTATTAATCATATATGAATGTATATTCATGTTTTGTAAATTATTTGTTCATAATTAACAAACAATTTATAAATGACTTATAACTGAATTTATAAAACATTCATAAAATATTAGTATATCACTTATCAATCATTTATAAATGTATATTCATGTTTTGTAAATGATTTGCTAATCACTAACTAATAATTCATAAATGACTTACAACTGAACGTTATTATAAAGTGTTACCGAATTATTTTATGATTTATATAATTATTACATGATATATTATAATTAATTCATTACACACAATTTTACGATTTTAGTTTAGCAGTTATTATTAAGCATTTAGTTTTAATAAAAATATTTATATATATATATTGATCATATGTAATATAAATAGGGTGTAAATAAACTAAATATGATATAACCTTACATGTTTGAGTCTCTATCGCTATATATTTTCAACTAAATAAACTAACTTCACAAGTTTCACTTGCACTGATAGAGCAAGATAATTTATTTTATTTGTCCTCTTTCATGGACAAGTATTTTCTTTAGTGTAAATGAGTTTAAATACTTAATTTTCTTCAATCTCTTAACCTTCAGCAAAATAGCTTTGAATCGCGCTGGCTGTCTCGCGAGAAGTGAATCATATTTTCTCTCTGTTGCAAGGCATATGATTGGCTGTTCACCACTGATGTCACGCAAAAATGTGCACGCGCTCCACAAACTCAGGATCAAAGCCTGAGTTGACAAAGAAAGTTGATAATAAGCATCATGGTACCAACAAAGCCGCATTGGAGAGGTTTGGTTTTGTCAACTCGAAACTAATCCTATAATCCTGAGTTTGTTCAACTACCATCATGGTACAGGCCCCTGGTTGATTAACCCAAACTTTGCTTACTCATATGTTTGGTTAGAGAGAAGCATGGCCTCCTCTTGTGCTAACCTTGTGTTTAGAGTCTGGGTTGGAAAACTGCAGTTTTAAGTTCATCCAAGTAAGTGTTTTATGCTCATTTTGTGTTGTTAACATCTTGTATTTGGTGAGTTTGGTGAGTATTTCTTGTTCTTCACAGATCCACAATGTTGATCGTTCTCTTTCTACAGGGTTGAGACATCTACCACTACATATGCTGTATTGATTTTTGTGGGGATTTGAATGATTCATGCCAATATCAACGTTGGATAAACTGAATCATCTGACAATTGGATGTTTGAGTGCTACAACATACCCTAATCTGAAGACTGAGTTCCTTTAAACCACATGTTTGTTGGGAGCTATTACTTGAAATGATCTACTGGACTGTTTGCTCTGTTTGTTTAACAACTTTCTATCTTCACCTGCACCAATACTCAAAGATCTCCAAATGAAAGCCAATTCTTGGACAATGCACAGAAAAAATTGCTTCTTTATGTATCTTTATTTCATTCTGACAACAAAGGACACATACATGCAACTGTCTTTATGTGTTGGCCCTCTGTTTTTGGTATTTATGATGGTTTTTGTTAGTTGCAAAAATGTTTATATTAGAAATACCTATTTTTGTTTAGCCTCATGGTTTTGTGTTTCTGGGACTGGTTCAAACAAAGACATCAGTAGAGTCCTCCCTTATAAATTTATGTATGATTTACCCTTCTGGGTATATCGAAAGGCTTTCAGCCAATCAGATTCGAGAACCAGACAGAACTGTTGTTAAATCTGTTTTTGGAACCTCCGGTTTGTCCACCTGCTTTCTGGAATACCCCCGCTGTCAATGGAGGCCTCACTGAGCCATTGGATTTCATCAAAAGTATCTTAATTTGTGTCCTGAAGATGAACGAAGGTCTTACGGGTGTGGAACGACATGAGGGTGAGTAATTAATGACAGAAATTCAATTTTTGGGTGAACTAACCCTTTAATAGGTGTATTGTGTGTTGCTTTTGGTTCAGTTTTTTCCCTAATGGTTGGATTTACTTTGTTTTGTCGGTTTTCCTGTACTTGGATTTACTTTTGTTTTTTTATGTTAATCAAATTATATTACTACATTTATGTCCTACTTGTTGTCTTCTCTGAAACATCACACCTTACATTAACTTTATATTCTAATATGGATCCAACTTTAATTCTCTGAAGGATGCAAAGCTACTGACACACATATCCAGGCAAAAAGCCAACAGATCAATTCAAAGAACAATACATTACCAACTGAAGTCGTCTCTGGAGTGACAGTTGAAATGACCAAATGTAGTCTCAAGACATCTGAAAATTTTAATTATACAAATTAATTAACAAATGACAAAAGGCACAATGAACTAAGTCAAGTGACCTAAAAAAAAAAAGAAAAGAAGAAGACCAAACAATTTCAAATGTTTTAACAAACATGTAACACAAACAGCATAATTTATATTACATATGCAGCTTTCTCTCATTCTGGGTCAGCATACAGAAGTGAAGTGTAACCGGTCAGTGTGAAGCCACAAAAGCAAAAACACTATTTAAGTATAGTATATAAATATACCACATAACACTATATAAACTAGTTTATACTTACACAGCAAGATAATAGTCCATGCTCTTATAAAACCTGTGATGAAATATGAAGGTTTTATTATTATTATTAATAAAAACAATGTATAGGATTGTACTGCATTTTTGAGTTTGAGAAAACTAGATTCATATATTCTGTGTTCATAAAGGATTTTATCTTAAGGGTCTTAATCATGACAAAAAAATCACCTTTATGAAGGGAGGAAGCCATTGACAATGATCGTTTCCTTTACAGTTCCGAGGAAAAACAAAATGAGAAAAAAACAAATGAGCTTTGGCACTCATGCATGACTTCTGTTTGTTTCTCCTCTGTTTTAAACAAACGTGGAAAATTCCACTGAAAAGTTGCTATTGAGGAATTTTTTTTGTTTCATGGTAGGCAATTAAATACTGAATGAAAATTTCCAAAAACATAGTAAGCCTAAACAGATTGCAGAAATGTCATCTCAAAACCGAAATACTTAAAAAATTTTAGATTTATGAGAACACTAAAAAAAAAAACTTTTGAATTTGCCAGTGAAGTTCATAAATAATTACAAAGGATCAAGTAACACACTGAATTAAACAAAATTTTGAAGACTGAGCTAGTATTTTCTTGTAAAACACATTGCAATGATCTCTTTATTTTTACAACTTAATTTTTTTTTACGGTGTGCTTGATAACATAAGTATTCTGATATTAAAATCACATACTGTAAACTGAGTATTAGTATTCATATATATGCATTTCAATTTCGACCAGTCATCAAAATTTGTAAATTTCTAAAGGCGTTATGGGTTTAAGAGCCCTGACCTTGTCAGACCAAGAATTACTCCACTAAATCAGTCCATGATCAGACATCAACACATCCTGAAGTGTGTTTGATTTAAAGAGACTGATAAAGATCATGAGGAGAAAGAAGATCTTACCTGATATAAGCTGATATGCAGTGATCCTCACCCGACACGACTGATAAGATATGTCTGTGTGTTTATTTAATTATCTCTTCATCGCTCTCATAAGTCCACTGTTACCTCATCGTATTCAAATTTAAATACATAACAATAGCTCACATGTTTAGTTCCTTTACAGCGTTTTCATTGACTGCCTGCAGCATCATATGTGTAATTCAATAACAGGTTATCATCGGTTTTAAAGGGTTAGTTCACCCGAAAATGAAAATAATGTAATTTATTACTCACCCTCATGCCGTTCCACACCCGTAAGACCGTCGTTAATTTTCGGAACACAAATTAAGATATTTTTGTTGAAATCCGATGGCTCAGTGAGGCCTGCATAGCCAGCAATGACATTTCCTCTCTCAAGATCCATTAATGTACTAAAAACATATTTAAATCAGTTCATGTGAGTTCAGTGGTTCAATATTGATATTATAAAGCGACGAGAATATTTTTGGTGCGCCAAAAAAACAAAATAACGACTTATATAGTAATGGCCGATTTCAAAAAATTGCATCAGGAAGCTTCGGAGCTTAATGAATCAGTGTATCAAATCATGATTCGGATCGCGTGTCAAACCGCCAAACTGCTGAAATCACGTGACTTTGGCGCTCCGAACTGCTGATTCGACATGCTGATTCATAACGCTCCGATGCTTCATGAAGCAGTGTTTTGAAATCGGTCATCACTATATAAGTCGTTATTTTGTTTTTTTGGCGCACCAAAAATATTCTCGTCACTTTATAACATTAATATTGTACCACTGTATTGAACCACTGTACTCACATGAACTGATTTAAATAGGTTTTTAGTACATTAATTGATCTTGAGAGAGGAAATGTCATTGCTGGCTATGCAGGCCTCACAGAGCCATCAGATTTCAACTAAAATATTTTAATTTGTGTTCCGAAGATTAACGAAAGTCTTACGGGTGTGGAACGGCATGGGTGTGAGTAATAAATTACATTATTTTCATTTTTGGGTGAACTAAGACACGCCAGGCTCCAACATCCACCAATCACAGCGCACCACATCTCCTGAGTACTGATCACGCGCACCTGCACCTCATCATCACACAACATCAGTATTTAAGACACTCACACACAGTCACTCACTGTCTGGTCTTGTTTGCAACAAGGACTCTGCCTGTATGCTTACCTCAAGGACTTCCATGCTACTTACCTGTTTCCAGCGACCCCTCGTCTCCTCGTGTGTTACCTTCGTGTGTGTGAGTGTCCATAGTCTCCAGCGATCTGCACCAGGCTTCACCTTGCAACCACAAAAGGACAGTATTACCATTCATTCATCTATCACTTTGATTGTTGCATCTCATACTCACCTGTGTTCGATCTCTCTGCTTGTCAATAAACTACCTTAACTGTGATCTTCTGTCTCCGAGCCATCTGTATTGTAACAGAGAAGTGGTTTTTGTCAATTAAGTTACATACAAAAACATTTGCATAAACTGGAAGTTATTATAAAAATAAAAGTTAATCGGAGTAACCTGTCTAACATGTTCTGTCTCTAAACTCTCCAAACAGTTGCTCTTTGTGTGCTAGTGAGGAAAGCTACTATGACAAGGTATGAGAGTTTTTATATATCATTTAATGAAGAGTTTGTGGAATTCAAAGTCTATAAATGTGTAGACACTTAATGTAAGTAGTAGCTGATCTTCATAAGCAGCTGAAAAGCTTTCATTCAGCAGAACTGTTATTTATGAATAAAGAACTGTCATATGTACGATAACAAACCTTTTTTAGAAGCTTTATTGCTAAACGCAATTTTACAAGAGTCACTGTAAACCCTAACACTCAAATTAATTAATTGTTTTGAGTAGGACAAACTTAAATTAAACAGATTAGTTCAGTCAAATGAACTTGTATATTTACAATAAGTAAACTGAACATTGATTTCATTGTTTTGAGTTTTATGGACTTATTTCTTTTAATTTAGATTAACTTAATTCTGAAACTGGGCTGGGATTTTTATTTCCCAGCATTATTTGCCCATGGCACTAAAAAGGGAGAGTAGATGCTAAAATGAAGTGTTTTTTTTTTGTGCAAGATTAATGTTAAGTCGGATATTTAGTAGATTAGTGTTTTATGATAATTTAGAATATTTTAATCTGGTTTTTGGAGAGTTACCGTCATGTTGACAAGCGGTGTGTGAGGCTAGGTTTGAGAGCAAGTATTCGTTCAAGTGTTATAACATGTTATTGTTAATATGTTAAATTAGCTTTTTCTGAATTGGTTACTAGTTGAAATTATATCTAGTTAAATTTACACTAATTAAAATGTTTACATTGGGGTTTCATGATGATTTTAAGGTAAATGTATGAGTGTACTCAAGCATTTCAAGATAACGTAAGCCTCTGTTTGCTGGACAACAAATGAATTGCAACAAATATGAGTTGTTACTTTATATTATTATACTAATGTGGGTAACAATACTTACACAGCCTGATTGTTATCTACTGTACCTAATAACATTTGTTAAGGTATTGTCTGTGAAGTTTGGTGTGGTGAAGGTCAGAATGGCTCTTGTTCTTCTCATCTTTCTTCTCATGAATTCTGGTGAGTCCCTTATTCAAGCAACTCACTTGGGTAGCTTGACATTTTCAGCTAATCGGAAATCAGCTTGTGAATCACTTTGTGTGTTTGTTTGCTGGCATCAGATTGGCTTACGTGTCTTAAGAAGGCGGGGCTTAAAAAGGGGCATGTGGTTGAAATTAGTGGTATGGAGGGAGTTTGAAAAACAGTTGAAATGTATAAATTAGACTGATTCTCTTGCCTTCTTTGATCATAGTGGGGTCTTAGTTTGATTTCATATTTTGGCCTTCATGTTGATGTGCCTCTTGTTTTACATTTCTGTATCATAATTATCATTTCTGCTTTTCTGCAACACCCTTCATAGTCATCTGCAGGACTTATTAAAACACTTCTCACTCACTTCACAAAAAAAAAACTGATATTATTTAGCTGTTTGCAAAAACGCAAGTTTTGCTTTTTTTCTCTCTCTCTTTTTTTGTGTTGCAGGAGTTTACTGATCTTCTTTTTTTCATGTTTCAGGAGTTTTTGGAGAAAACTGGAATGTGACTTATGAAACTAGTTCAATATGTGCTCTCAAAGGATCCACAGTAAACATGTCATGCACATACAGACACCCTCAGCAGTATAATCTGACAGAAACCTTTTGGATAAAGAAACCAATTGAAAAGATCAAAAGTTTAAAAGAATATCAGGAGTATAAAGACAGGGTTGAATACATTGAAGACAGACAAAACAAAACTGCTGTTCTCAGACTGCACAACGTCACTGAAAATGATGAGAATGTGTATTATTTCAGATTAGTAACTGCAACTGAAGGACAAAGATGGATTGGTAAAGCAGGAATTCAACTTAATGTTTCTGGTAATCCACTTCTGTCCTTCATTTCCATTTATTTATTATTTATTTATTTATTTATTTAACAAAAAGTTAGTAGTTTTAGGACATGGTTAGAAGGATTTGTGTCCTCCAGCCCTTCAGGTTCAGGCTCCACAGCAGGTGCTGGAGAAAGAAACGGTCAATCTGACATGTAGAACTACCTGCGATCTGACAGACAGTTTCATCTGGTACAAAAATGGACAGGCTTTAAACTTCCACAGTGACATCCTGAAGCTTCAGTCAGTCCCCAGTGATTCTGGCAGTTACAGCTGTGCCGTCAGAGGACAAGAACATCTGCCCTCTCCTGCTGTCAGCCTCAGCGTCATGTGTGAGTCTTTATTCATTTAGAATTATGAAAACTGATATTAAACAACTGATTACAAAAAGCATGGATGGAGTATCACAAATACTTACAGACATTATACACTGTAAAAATGACCGTGATTTTAACAGTAAAAATACTACGGTTTGCTTTACAGAAAGTTTCCGTACTATATACGGTGAATAACAGTAATAGACCTAACAGTACAATACTGCTATTACGGTAAAATACCATAAAATTTACAGTTTTTGGAAGTGAAAAATAGCAAGTCAAGAAAAAAACATAAATTGACATTCCTTCAATTCCCTGTGACACTTCACATTTTATGTATTTTTGTTGTAATAACTTTCTTCTTAGATTTTTCTAATCAGTTATGCACATTAGGGATTTATGTTCTCTAATGTTGTTAAATTAATGCTTATTGCATTTTATAATTTCATGAGTTAGCATGATGGTGTTTAGTGTTTGTGTGAATGACGCTGTGTGCACCTTCTATTAGTAGCGGAGAATTTGGATCATTTTACTGACTCGGATCTTTGAATCTTGTTCAGCAAAATCAAATCTTTTTTTTCCAAGTCATTTTGTTAATTTCAGCAGAATATGATTGAAATGTTATATTTTAAATTCCCCAACACATACTACTTACGCAAACGTTTATCACATTTGGAATAAAAAATAAACTATATTCTAATACAAAAAAAGAATGAAGGACTCAAACCCGAAAGACTTGAGAGATGAACTAATCATTCAGATTCTGCATTCAGTCTATGGGGCTGTGAAGTGATGAATGAACGACTGGAACCCGAAAGACTCGAAGTGAACTTTCTGTTTCCTGTACTGAACCTATGGGATGTTGCGCATGCGTGGTCAACACAAAATGAACAAATCACTCTCTGCACTGTTAGAAAAAAAAGTACAAAATTGTACCTTTAGGGGTACAATGGTACAAAGGTACAAATTTGTACCCTTGTGATTTGTACCTTAAGAGACCAGTTTTGTACCTTTATTTAACAGTACAAAAATTGACCCTTCAAAAGGGTACAAAATTGGCTTTGACAGCGTACAATCGTTGACTAATGTGATATATATATATATATATATATATAT
>RJVU01017965.1:3932395-4019263 GCA_003731715.1 Anabarilius grahami
AGGTACAAATCACAAGGGTACAAATTTGTACCTTTGAGGGTACAGCCCCAGTGACAAGCCATTGTACCCCTGAAGGTACAATTATGTACTTTATTTTCTGAGAGAGTACAAAATTGTCTCCAAAGGTACAAATCACAAGGGTACAAATTTGTACCTTTGTACCATTGTACCCCTAAAGGTACAATTTTGTACTTTTTTTTCTAACAGTGTGGGACAATTTGTTGTTCTCGAGTCATATTAAAGATTTGTTCAAAATGAACGAATCGTTCATGAACGACACATCCCCAGCTAACAGAATTTTGTTATAAGAATGTTCTCTCTAAATATTCAGTGTTGGTTCTGGGAACATAAAAAACCGTCCGGTTTTCTTAACGTTAGAGGAATATTTTTATAAAGTATAATGTTCCTCAAACGTTCTTTCAACTTAATTTTGCTCTAAAATTCAACATTCTATAGTAGGAACATTGATTTGTAACATTCCAAGAACATAAATTGTCCAGTTCTCTTAATGTTAGTAGAATGTTATTTAAAGGTTAGTATGATGTTCCTGAGAAATTCTTTCAATCATTCAAACACCTGCTGTGAACAAACACTGAAAGAAAGAGAAATAAGAACACAAACTTCAACTTTCTTCAGCTACAGCCTTAGATGAACTGAAGATAAAAGACATTAAATCTCTGAAGATCTGATTAAACAACTCCACAAACAGCATTACCAGCTTCACTTATTACTAACCAGACTTACTTTATTTCTGTCACACGTCTACAGAAGCTCTTATTGAGAATTAACAGAGGTTTAGATGTTTCGCTTGGGGTCACCATCATGGAGGTTGGTGGTTGCTTTAGTTGAGCCCTGACTATTACTGAGTTGCTTCTTTATCATCAATTGCATGTTTTCAGAAAACACTTTTGCGTTGATAAAGAAGATCAACGTGTAAGTTTTAATAACAGACAAACAAATGCATTAAAGTGGTTTAAACAACTGTTTTTTTTTTTTTCTGTAATTGCTAACTTCAGAAATTGAAATGCGGTATCAAACTCAACCAATGTGAAAAATATCATTTACAACACTGTCATAGTTAACTTTTTGTTTAAAACATTGTTTTGTGTAGACGTGTGACAGAAATAAAGTCAGTCTGGTTAGTAATAAGTGAAGCTGGTAATGCTGTTTGTGGAGTTGTTTAATCAGATCTTCAGAGATTTAATGTCTTTTATCTTCAGTTCATCTAAGGCTGTGGCTGAAGAAAGTTGTAGTTTGTGTTCTTATTTCTCTTTCTTTCAGTGTTTGTTCACAGCAGGTGTTTGAATGATTGAAAGAATGTTTCAGGAACATCATACCAACCTTTAAATAACATTCTACTAACATTAAGGAAACTGGAGATTTTCATGTTTTTGGAATGTTACAAATCAACGTTCTTACAATGTTGAATTTTAGATAAAAATTAAGTTGAAAGAACGTTTGAGGAACATTATAACTTATAAAAACGTTCCTCTAACGTCAAGAAAACTGGACGTTTTTTATGTTCCCAGAACCAACACTGAATATTTAGAGAACGTTCTTATAACAAAATTCTGTTAGCTGCATGGGTCACTACCTCCTTTATATTCTTTATACTATATTCTTACTATACTACTTCTTACTATATTCTTTATACTCCTTTTCAGCTTGTGGAAAAGCTGCTTGTGATGAGCTTTGATTCATCATGTGACTCTCATCACCACTGTGTTTGGTGGTTGTCAGTGTAGTACAAAGGTACAAAACAGATATTGGTACTTTGATAGATTAGTAAATTAACATTATATCAATGAATTAAATACTTTTTTTTTTTTCTGTAAAATACAGTAGACTAAATGCTGTCCAGTAAAACCTAAAACGTTGCTATCGTATTTTTTACCATAAAGTTCTGGCAACCACAGCTGCCGTTTTTTTTTTTTTTACCGTAAATTTTATGAGGATATTTTTTTTTTTTTTACAGTATATCTAGCAGTCGGTCAACACAAAATGACATGAATAATAAGACCATGTTGTTTTATCTCTAGATTCCCCCCAAAATACATCAGTGTCCATCAGTCCGTCTGGTGAAATAGTGTCAGGAGATTCAGTGACTCTGAACTGCAGCAGTGATTCAAACCCTCCTGCTCTGAACTTCAGCTGGTTTAAGGAGAATGAAACCTCAGCTGTTGGATCTGGACAGAGTTTCAGCATCTCCAGCTTTAGCTCCAGTTTCAGTGGACGCTTCTACTGTGAGGCTCAGAATGAATATGGATCTCAGAGATCAGCGTCTGTTTCTCTCACTGTTAAAGGTGAGAATGGTCTCAGTTTTGTAGGTCATTGTCTGTAAGTAGTGATTGAAGCACTGAGTTTCTCTTTCTCTCATCTGCACGGCTGAAGAAAGCAGCTGGTCTCTGATCACAGTCACAGTGGGAATCACTGCAGCTGTTGTCATGACTGTGATTCTGATGCTGTTGGTCAGAAGGTGAGAGAGACTCTGTGTCTGTACCGTCATGAAGATCACAGTCAGTTTGTGTTCACGTTCATTTCTTCTTCTCTCTCAGGAATCGAGTGATTCCATCAGAAGAGCAAAAGCACAGAGGATCACAACAACATCAAACAGTGTGACAATCTTCTCCTGCTTCTTCTCATTTGTGTCCTGTCAGTTATGAAGGCAGAATTCATTCTCTCATCATTGTGTCGTCAGGTCGAGTCTCCTGAGGATGCCTACATGACCCTTGACCCCAGGTCCAGATGTTCTGAATACGACACACTGGATGTGAGTTCTTCTGCAGTTGTTGTGAAGGTGTTACACGAGATCTTATTTGTGATGCATATGTTCACTTCTTCTCTAGAATATGAAGAGATAATGTGACACAGACGAGCCTGAAGAGCAGGATTCTACATATAATAATCATTTGTCCATGTTATAATATTTTAATGCTGTGCTGCTAAAAATGAGAGAACATCTCAAGAGTCAAATACATCAATCTAGTGGATGTTCACGTTGACGCAGCATTGCAATAATATAAATCGCAACTTTCTTTTTGTCAAAGGCCTCTACGTTCTGATCAAACGTGCCAAATGAAGAAATATAAAATAAGTAAACAAACCTTTAAACTAAATAATGCTACAACACAGAATACAGATTTGTTTTTTAAAGTTGAACTTTTAACTCAAGCGCAACAGTCAAACGTTTGTTTAGAAAAGCAGAAGAAAAGCAGCACAGTTCAATGCAAAAACACGTTCTGTGTGAATTTCCCTTGCTATTATTGGCTTCAGCTTGTTTACAACAGACGACTGTTATAGTCACATTCCATTTATTACCCTGCTTTAACAATATGCATTGTAAAAAAGTGTTATACAAATAAAAATGAATTGAAACAACATTGTATTGTATCGCTGTTTGCTTTATTTCAGTCAGTGTGTGAATTACAGCCAATCCTCAGTGGGTGATTAAAAAGTTATTTCTTTCGGCCATTTTCTGTGATAAATAGCGATTTGTTTTGTTGATAATCCGTGCGATGCTGACCAAACAGAAATTGTGTTTTTATGAAGTCTACTGTTGCTATGGTCACACAAACGCACCTAAATAACTTTTGTTGAGCTTAAATATTCCATACGGAATTTAATTGGAGATTTAAAATTTTGCATGCAGATGTTCCCAGTGCGACCATCAGGAGGTGATCTCTACTTATGAAGTATGCATCTATTGTTACCATGAATCACCTCAGATTTTTTCTTTGGCTTTTGCATAAATCAAAATATCTGTGACTGTATTTGGAGTTTTTGCTGTGTTAAATTAACTCTCCTGTGAGTATATGTGAGACCAAGAGCAGTGGTTCTCAAACCAATCCTGGAGTACCTCCAACCCAGCACATTTTGTGTGTCTCCCTCGTCTACTACACCTGATTCAACTCATGAGCTCATTAGTAGAGACTGCAAGACCTGAAATGGGTGTGTCAGATATACTCAAATTTTTTTTGATGCTGTTCACTTTATTTAAACAATTTATTTTCATTTAACACCATTTTATCAGGTTTCTGGTTCAAATGTGATTGCTTCATATTAAATTGATTTTAAACGGTTACTTTTTGACTTGACTCAATGAATTGGGAGAGTAAATGTTAAAATTAAGTGTTTTTATATGCATTTTTTAAGCAAGATGAGAAAATGGAGAGACTTCTTAATGTTCAATAAGATTGAACCACTGTAGTCACATGCACTGTTTAAAATATAACTTTAGTACCTTTGTGTGCGTTTGAAAGTGTCCATTGATCTTACTGTCAATGGAGGCCTCACTGAGCCAAAAATATCTTCATTTGTGTCCTGAAGATGAACGAAGGTCTTACAGGTGGAACGACATGAGGGTGAGTAATAAATGACAAATTTAATTTTTGGGTGAACTAACCCTTTAATAGATATATTGTGTGTTGCTTTTGGTTCAGTTTTTTCCCCAATGTTTGGATTTACTTTGTTTTGTCTGTTTTCCTGTGATTGGATTTACTTTTGTTTTTTTTGTTAATAAAATTATATTACTACATTTATGTCCTACTTGTTTTCTCAGAAACATCACACCTTACATTTACTTTATATTCTAATATGGATCCAACTTTAATTCTCTGAAGGATGCAAAGCTACTGACACACATATCCAGGCAAAAAGCCAACAGATCAATTCAAAGAACAATACATTACCAACTGAAGTCGTCTCTGGAGTGACAGTAGAAATGACCAAATGAAGTCTCAAGACATCTGAAAATTTTAATTACACAAATTAATTAACAAATGACAAAAGGCACAATGAAATAATAGTCAACTGACCTAAAAAAAAAAGACCAAACACTTTCAAATGCTTTAACAAACATGTAACACTAACAGCATAATTACATATGCAGCTTTCTCTCATTCTGTTGTCAGCATACAGAAGTGAAGTGTAACCGGTCAGTGTGAAGCCACAAAAGCAAAAACACTATTTACAGTAAGTATAGTATATAAATATACCATATAACACTATGCAAACTAGTTTATACTTACACAGCAAGATGATAGTCTGTGCTCTTATAAAACCTTTTTTATAAAAACAATGTATTGAATTGTACTGAATTAAGTTTGAGAAAACTAGATTTATATATTATGTGTTCATAAAGGATTTTTTGGGCAGCATGAAGTAGTCTTAATCATGAAAAGAAAAATCACTTTTATGAAGAGGAAGCCATTGACAATGATCAAGTTTCCTTTAAAGTTCAGAGGAAAAGCAAAAACAAATGAGCTTTGGCACTGATGCATGACTTCTGTTCGTTTCTCTTCTGTTTTAAACACGCATGGAAAATTCCACTGAATTTATGAATTTACATGTTGAAAGAGTTATAAGTGAGGATGGTTTTAAACATTTATATTTTTAAAAGAATGAAAAGTTTCTATTGTAATAAAAGTTGAAATTCGCTCTTCATTTGCATAAAGTTAAAATATCTGAACTTTTGCCACGTGTCTCCCATCGCTTGACACGCCTACATTCTTTCGCCAACGGTCACTGTCGTATTTGTCGCGCTCCATTGAAATGAATGGGATCATGTCGCTTTGTCGCTGCGTGTCGCTGGCGGTGTGAACGGTGCTTGAGCGCAAGGAACTGTGGCGATATACTTTCACGACATACTTATCGTTTCAGACACTCGTTTCAACATTGTAGTACATAATTGTGTGTGTATTATTTATCATTATTATATTATTATTAATTTGACTGCAACGTTATACTGTCCTAAAGTCTATTTCTCACCGTGTACCACTTGCATAAACACAGTATCCGTAGGGGCTGCCATTGTTGTTTCGCGGGTTATGTGGCGTCAGAGCGCGGAACTGGGAGTCCATCGATCTAGTACGAGTTCACGGGTGGGAAGTCAGGGGTTTGACTGCCGTTCCAGTGCACTTTCACGGGTAGAAGGTTGGAAAAACACGGGTTACGGGCTGCTTGGAACGCGAGCATTACTTCTAATAGCTTTTAAAATCTAAATCTAAACTCTGTTGTTTTGTGGCTGAAATGCAATCAATTTCTTTGTTTCTTTGTTTGTTTCTTTCTTTATTTCAGAATGACAGGAAGAGGCGGTAGATCTTAATGACTGTACAGAATAATACTTGGTATCTTAAAGGCCCAAAAAAGATCTCCTTTTTGGATGTTTGATATCTAAAGAAACACGAGTAAATCTTCTTTGAATTGATGTGTGTTGTGAAAAGGGCCTTTCAAATGAATGGTGTTGAAGTGACATTTACATTATGAATTGGCATTTTGTGAATATGGATGATTGTTTTATGTCAGTGAAGTTACATACAAAAATATTTGCATAGAAACGGGAAGTTATTATAGCCATAAAATAAGTTACTCAGAGTATCCTGTCTAACATGTTCTGTCTCCAAACTCTCCAAACAGTTGCTCTTTGTGTACTAGTGAAGAAAGCTACTATGACAAGGTATGAGAGTTTTTACATATTATTTAATGAAGAGTTTGTGAAATTCAATTTAAAGTCTGTAAATATGAAGACACTTAATGTTGTGATGAATGTAATTAGTAGCTGATCTTCATAAGAAGCTGAAAAGCTTTCATTCAGCAGAACTGTTATTGATGAATAAAGAACTGTCATTTGTACGATAACAAACCTTTTTAGAAGCTTTATTGCTAAACACAACATTTTACAAGAGTCACAGTAAACCCTAACGCTCAAAATAATTAATTGGTTTGAGTAGGACAAACTTAAATTAAACAGATTAGTTCAGTCAAATGAACTTTTGAGTATTTAGAACTTTCTTTTTCTTTCAAGTTCGCAGAACTGATATATTTTAAGTTTTTCATTGTTTTGAGTTTTATGACCTTATTTCTTTAATTTAGACACAGTTTAACTGAAAAAGTGTTATATAATGATTTTGTGCAAGATTAATGTAAAGTGGGAGATTTAGTAGATTATTGTTTTGTTATGATAATTTAGAATAATTTAATGTGGTTTTTGGAGAGTTACCATCATGGTGGCAAGCGGTGCATGAGGCTTAAAGGTGATAGAGAGTATTTTTTCATCGACTGAGAATCTGAAGACTGTTACTGAGTTTTTTAAATGAGTGCATGCGTAAGAACAGCTCCTCTCCTTCACAGCTCATTTCTAGGGAACGCCTCCCAAAACTCGTGCATGAGTATTGGAACACGAGTGTTTGTTTACCACCGGCATATGCTGTGTCGTGTCGGTGGATTCATTATGTCGGACTCAACGCAGGTAACTCATAATCTGCAGATGTTACTCCTGACAAAAAATTTTTTTGGGGGGTGTGAAATGATATGATAATAAACACATAAGACGTAGCTCAGTCGACGCTACTCCCATTTCAACTAGCATGTAGTATTTAGCAGACTGGTCACTGCCTTACAACTACAGTACAAGAACAACGTCGATATACCTGAATAACAGTACAACAATAATTATTCCACAAAGAAAGAATAATCACTGTCACCTGTCGAGAAGAATTTTTGCGAATTGCGCGTCTGTCTTGACACCTCTCTGTTCCTTCATTGCTCTCCAGCGTTGAAATGTTTCTCCTAGAACGACTCTGGTTAGATTACGTTCTTCTGACAATTCTCTCCTCTTCTCAGCGACTTCAAAAAAAGTCTTTCTTTTGCGTCCTCTTCCGGGTTTCTTCTCTTCCATGGTGCAAATTCGAGGAGGAAAGCAGGAGCGACAATGAAAACAAACCGAAACTAACGACGAAGATTCATGCGCTATGTGCATGCGGCACCTGTGTAAAGTTACTGGAGCGCGCACGTCTCTCACAAGGAACGTAATGGCAGTGATTGACAAGCCAGAGGGCCAATCGTTTACGCGATGATCGCATAAACGATTGGCTGATGTTTTTAAGGCCCTACCTCGTGCACAGATAATGTATATTAATATTATTACTTTCAGTGCACCTAATAAATAGTCTTTTATCAGTTAGTAAAGACAGTTTCAAGTAATATTGCAAAAATGTATAAAACAAAACATCCTATTTAGCACCTTTAAGTATGTTAAATGCTTTATATTGCTGTAATCATTCAGCAAGTGTTATAACATGCTATTCTTAAAATGTTAACAAATTATCATTTCCTGAATTAGTTTGTTATAACTAGTTAGTTTTGCACTAATAAAAATGTTTGCATTGGGGTTAGGCTACATGATAATTTTAAGTTAAATGAATGAATGTACTCAAACATGTCAAGTTGAGAACAATTAAAATGTATAAGTACAACAAAATAAAAATCTGCTAGTTATGCTTACTTAAACTTTGAATTTCTTAACATGAACATTTTGAGGCAACTGATTGTTTAAATTTTTTTGAGTTTTGCCAACTTATTCAGGTCTACAGTGTAGATATGATCACTGTTATTCATCGGATCTCTTAATCACTCTTTAATAAGATAACACACGAGCCTCTCTTTCCTGTAGCTCAGTGGTTAGAGCATGGCACTAGCAATGCCAAGGTCATGGGTTCGATCCCAGGGATTGCACATACTCAGATACAAATGTGTAGTATAATGCAATGTAAGTCGCTTTGGATAAAAGCGTCTGCCAAATGCATAAATGTAAATGTAAATGCCTCTGTTTGCTGGACAACAAATGAATTGCAACAAATAGGAGTTGAGTTACCTTATATTATTATACTAATGTGGATAACATTACTAACACAGCCTAACAGTGATTGTTATCTACTGTACCTAATAACATTTGTTAAGGTATCATCTGTGAAGTTTGGTGTGGTGGTGAAGGTCAGAATGGCTCTTGTTCTTCTTCTCATCTTTCTGCTCATGAATTCTGGTGAGTCCCTGATTACATCACTTTAAAAAAAAAAATTAGTAATTTTTTTTGGTAATATCACACATAAAATATTCATTTTTCAAGCAACTCAATTAGGTAGCTTGACATTTTCAGCCAATCAGAAATCAGCCTGTCAATCACTTTGTGTTAATGTTTGCTGGCATCAGATTGGCTTACATGTCTTTAGAAGGCGGGGCTTTAGAAAAGGGGCGTTTGTTTGAAAGTTTAACTGAAGCAAAACTGTTGAGATTTATAAGTTAAATTAAGATTCTCTTGCCCTCTTTGATCATAGAGGGGTCTTAGTTTGATTTCATATTTTAGCCTTCATATTGATGTGCCCCTTGTTCAGTTTTTACATTTCTGTGTCATAATGATCATTTCTGCTTTTCTGCAACACCCTTCATAGTCATCTGCAGGACTTATTAAAACACTTCACAAACACTGATTGATATTATTTAGCTGTTTGCAAAAACACAAGTTTGCCAATTTTTTTTCTTCTTTTTTGTGTGTTTCAGGAGTTTACTGATCTTCTGTATTTTGTGTTTCAGGAGTTTCTGGACAAGGCTGGGATGTGATTTATGAAACTAAATCAATATGTGCTCTCAAAGGATCCACAGTAAACATGTCGTGCACATACAGTTACCCTCAGCAGTATCCACTGACAAATACCTTTTGGATCAAGAAACCAGATGAAGAGATCAAAAGTTTAAAAGAATATCAGGAGTATAAAGACAGGGTTGAATACATTGAAGACAGACAAAACAAAACTGCTGTTCTCAGACTGCTCAAAGTCACTGAAAATGATGAGAAAGAGTATCGTTTCAGATTAATAACTGCAACTGAAGGACAGAAATGGATTGGTGATCCAGGAATTCAACTTAAAGTTTCTGGTAATCCACTTCTGTCCTTCATTTTCATTATTTATTTAACAAAAAGTTAGTAGTTTTAGGACATGGTTAGAAGGATTTGTGTCCTCCAGCTCTTCAGGTTCAGGCTCCACAGCAGGTGCTGGAGAAAGAAACGGTCAATCTGACATGTAGAACTACCTGCGGTCTGACAGACAGATTCATCTGGTACAAAAATGGACAGGCTTTAAACTTCCACAGCGACATCCTGCAGCTTCAGTCAGTCCCCAGTGATTCTGGCAGTTACAGCTGTGCCGTCAGAGGACAAGAACATCTGCCTTCTCCTGCTGTCAGCCTCAGCGTCATGTGTGAGTCTTTATTCATTAGAATCATGAAAACTGATATTAAACAACTGATTACAAATATCATGGATGGAGTATCACAAATACATACAGACATTATATCTAGCATCGGTCTCCACAAAATGACATATGAATAATAAGACCATGTTGTTTTACCTCTAGATTCCCCCCGAAATACAACAGTGTCCATCAGTCCGTCTGGTGAAATAGTGTCAGGAGATTCAGTGACTCTGAACTGCAGCAGTGATTCAAACCCTCCTGCTCTGAACTTCAGCTGGTTTAAGGAGAATGAAACCTCATCTGTTGGATCTGGACAGAGTTTCAGCATCTCCAGCTTTAACTCCAGTTTCAGTGGACGCTTCTACTGTGAGGCTCAGAATAAATATGGATCTCAGAGATCAGCGTCTGTTTCTCTCACTGTTAAAGGTATTCAATATTAAGACAGTCGTGCTCATCATGTTTAATGGTGAAGTTTATCCACTCACTAATTTATCAGTACATGTCAAAGACTTTAATGAACATAAATGATCTTGATATTGTCTTTACTCTTAGGTGTTTGGAATATCCATGTCATTGTTGTTTGTGCCACTGTTGCAATTTTAGCTGGATTTGGGCTCTTGTTTCTCATCATTTTGTGCATAAGGTTAGTGAGGAGTATATATTTACTGTAAGTATGTGCATTTTAAACATATTCGAACTATTTTCTAAGTTTTCTAAATCATAAATCCATACCCAAAATTATTATTTTTTCAGAAATCTTTAGTGCTGAGCTTAAAAAAATTAAAAAGATCTATTTTAATGTGACATTTTTTGGCAAACCATTTTTTTTTTTTTTTTGCAGTGAAGACTGTCTTTTAAGTCTGTTACAATTTTAACAACTTTAATATATGCATTTATCCTTATATATTTAACAGCAGGAATAAGAGAAGAAATAATGACTCTAAAGACTCTGAGCAAAAAAAGGTGAGATTCTAGCCGAAGTTAAATCACTTCATGTTTCATCGATCATGTATCACAGACTTTATAGATCATGTCACTGCACTGACATTTCTTTGTTCTTTTCTTAAAGGGATAGTTCACCCAAAAATGAAAAATTTGCCATGATTTACTCACCCTCAAGCCATCCCAGGTGTATGTGACTATCTTCTTTCTGATGAACACAATCAGAGATATATTTAAAAATATCCTTAGTCCTCCAAGGTTTATAATGGTTATGGGGGACCGCAGGATGTAGACCGACTACATCCTGCGTCATACATCACGTCAGAGGATTACTCATTCGGCGCAAGTGGACTTACACAGTATGCGTACAGTCGTCCGCTGGAAGCTAGTTATTTGAATTTCATAAAGTTTTAAATATGGATATTTTTCTTACAAAAACACACCTCTTCACTTCAGACCTAATTAACCCCCTGGAGTCGTATGGATTACTTTTTTTTTAAGGATGGATGCATTATTTTTGGCTTTAAAACATGGTCCCCCATTCACAACCATTATAAACCTTGGAGGAGCAAGGATATTTCCTCTGAAAGAAGTTAGTCATTTACACCTAGGATGGCTTGAGGGAGAGTAAATCATGGGATAATTTTCATTTTGGGGTGAACTAACCCTTCAAAGGTGGTGTTAACTTTGTGGTACAACACGGGCAAAAGCTCATCAATGTCAATAAAACTTTAAATTGATATACTCTGAATATAGATTTTTTTTGTTGCCAATCAAAATGTATAAAATATCAAGGTATTAATTAATTCCCAAAAATGCATGAAGTTCTGTAGAGTTACGTGTAAACACTTATTATACACATTATCATTACAAATGTGGATAGATCAATGTTTACAGCTTGCTGCAAGTTCAAATGTATTCATGATTCTGTTGCAGGCATCTACAGGAAAGAGCTCTGAATCTGGAGATGGTAAAGATGCTTCTATTCGAGACTGCAGAGATAAAGACACAAAGAAACCTGAAGAGCATGAGATTCAGTATGCCAGCATTACAATTCAAAATCCTGCTACTGAAGACAAGTGAGGAAAAACTGAATTATTCTGCCTTAGCATAAGTCAGTTTTATTCGCAAAGTTGTTTTTATAGAAAATAGCATGTTAACTATTAGTGTTGTCAAAAATATCGATATTTCGATAAATATCGATACTGAAATATCTGAACGGTACCAATACTAATTTCCCGAAGTATCGATACTAGCCGCGCTTTCACTTTCACTTCTCTCCAAAGGCGCGTTGACGACCACCACATGCGCACGCGCACGCGCACTCGCACTCGTCTCATTCGCTCTGGTTAGCAAAAGTGAAGTGAATGGAAAGATGGCGAGTGCAACGCCCGCGCGACCGGCTTTGGTTGATAAGGAACACAGCAGGAGTGCTATCTGGAAATATTTTGCATATGAGGCAAATGAACATGGAAAGCCGAAGGACACAAGCAAGCCAATATGCAAGAGATGCTACAGAACAGTGCTAACAAAAGGCTTTTGTTGACATTGTGATTTGATTTTACTTGGAAATACAAAAGATTGCACTTTTTTTTTTACTTGCACTTTATTGGTTTTTGAATGTAATGCAATCTGAGAGGCTTTTGAACAAGTGCACTACCTCAGGACAGTTTTTTTAATGTAAAATATATGTTCTAGACTTGTTATATTTAGCTTTAAATAAAAAAATAACCCCTTAATATTGTGGCAGTTTTTTTCTCCGTGGTATCGAAAATGGTATCGAATATCGATATTTTTCAAGGTATCGTATCGAAGTTAGAAATTCTAGTATCGTGACAACACTATTAACTATAAAATAGATAAGTATTAAAATCAGCACCTTAAAAAAACAAAAAAAACAAACAAAACAAAACGTCTCAGGTTACGTATGTAACCATAGTTCCCTGAGAACAGGGAACGAGACTCTGCGCTGAAATCGCGCTATGGGGAACATCACGTGACCCGGTGTTTCGAAACCTTACTACCAAAAAACTCCAATCCTATTGGTCAGCGACAGTCACATGGCGCGACCCGGAAGTATAAAGGCGCGCCTACGGAAGCAGTCAGTATTTATCGTCTTTGAGGGACTGTCCCGCAGGCACCCCAAAGCATGGCAGGGAAGCGCAGAGTCTCGTTCCCTGTTCTCAGGGAACTATGGTTACATACGTAACCTGAGACGTTCCCTTTCGAAAGGGAACTCCACTCTGCGCTGAAATCGCGCTATGGGGAANTGTTCTAGACTTGTTATATTTAGCTTTAAATAAAAAAATAACCCCTTAATATTGTGGCAGTTTTTTTCTCCGTGGTATCGAAAATGGTATCGAATATCGATATTTTTCAAGGTATCGTATCGAAGTTAGAAATTCTAGTATCGTGACAACACTATTAACTATAAAATAGATAAGTATTAAAATCAGCACCTTAAAAAAACAAAAAAAACAAACAAAACAAAACGTCTCAGGTTACGTATGTAACCATAGTTCCCTGAGAACAGGGAACGAGACTCTGCGCTGAAATCGCGCTATGGGGAACATCACGTGACCCGGTGTTTCGAAACCTTACTACCAAAAAACTCCAATCCTATTGGTCAGCGACAGTCACATGGCGCGACCCGGAAGTATAAAGGCGCGCCTACGGAAGCAGTCAGTATTTATCGTCTTTGAGGGACTGTCCCGCAGGCACCCCAAAGCATGGCAGGGAAGCGCAGAGTCTCGTTCCCTGTTCTCAGGGAACTATGGTTACATACGTAACCTGAGACGTTCACTTTCGAAAGGGAACTCCACTCTGCGCTGAAATCGCGCTATGGGGAACGATATACCCATGCCGCCATGCTCAGGGGAGTGCATGCCAATCCAAAAATGGCTGAGACAAGGCTCAAAACAGTCTACAGGAACTGTATCAACTCCCCCTTCGGGCCACACCTGACTGTCAGTGACAGCATTCCCTAAAGCCATCTAGCTCAAGCTAGACCTAATAAGGCCGCTAAGAGCTTCTGAATCCACACTTCCAGAGACAGAGTGGTCTCTTCTAGGGAATGAGGGCAGGGAGCCAAAGAAAGGGACCCCGCCCAGCCACTAGAGGGGACAGCGTCACCCTCAATGCCACCAGGGAAGCTGACCTGGTCTTATCATAAGAAGTGCCAGGTGTGAAGCCATCCCTGTCTGAACACAGAATCTCCAAGACGCAGCCTCCACTGAAGGGAGCGGGTAAGAGTGACTGCAGAAAGGCAGGAGCACCCCAACTCGTGCGTAGAGACGGGCATCCCGGTGAGCAGAACTCAGCTTGAGTGCTATGAACCCTCATATCGAGGGGAGTGTATTCCGCTCGTCTAGGATCTACTTAGTGCCTGATTAACGCACTAAGGAGGCTGTGCGCTAAAACCTGATCCTTCAGGGAAGCACAAACCAGCCTATAGGCTGAAACCCAGTGGGAGGCCTGGAAAAGGCCAACCACCATAATCAGCTTAGGGAGCTAAGCACTATTATGTACGCAACCCAAAGGGAAGTACAAAGCTCACCTAACAGGTAGACCAGGCAATGGGCAAATACTCATGGAGGCCAAAGAGGGGCCTACAGCATGACAAATGGATATGAACTAGCAGAATATTCAGAAGGTGGCCCAGAGGAGCCACCCCAAACATTTGCTCTGTTCTGAAGCAGACAGAACACTTTGCCCGTTTGCACATACTACCCAACATGAGCCAACGAGCAGTGTACTCGGTAAAAGCACCTTTTACTCTATCAACTAGAGGAGTACCACATACGCCAATACTTCGTCAAAGAAGGCCTAGAGAGGCCTGTCACCTTGACAAATGCATGACATCAGCTCATGGCAGTGTTCTTAGGTACCAGAAAGAATACTAACCGACACGAAGGAGGTTAAGTACCATCCGGACCCGTGGCCAACGGTGTGTGTAGAGATCCTCGGATCAGCAAACACATCAACATACACCATATGTTGAGAAAAGGCGGCCTATAAGGCCTAGGAACCTTCAACATATGGCATAAGTCCATTGGCCTTTACTAGGAGCATAAAAAGATCCACCTTAGACATCCAGGTGGCTGTAGCTCAACTAGTATCTCTTCCTAGGCTCAGTGAGACAATATAGTAAGAAACCAAACCTCAGTAAGGTTTACTACAGTCTACTGAGGGGCTAGCCACTCAGAGTATTTTGCAAACACCCTATCTCCTCAGCGAGAAGAGTAGTCTAGCTGAACTCCAAATGTTACATCAGAGGCCGAGAAGGAGGCCTACCTTAGTATACATCTGGCATCAGCGAGTGGCTGCCATATTCGGACCACCAAAGAGCAGTGTATAAATCCTCCTCGAAGGAAATATACAACTCCCTACTACAAAACAGACCTAAAGTGGGCTGTTTGCTCAGGTCATGAGTGCTCTAAAAATGGTAACAACTACCAGCCGGCTAGAAAGGAAGGCCTGAGAAGGGCCAACGATCTTAGCAACAGATGGCTTTACGGCTTTCTGTAGTCAATACCAGACTGTACCAACCTGTCAACTGAAAGGGAGGGTCCCTCGGAACCAACCAAATCAGGAACAAGAGGCCGAAGCCAGACTGGCAGTTATCTAAACCACTGAAGAGCAGTGTATCAAGACTTCCTCAGAAGGGATACACAAATACCGTTTTCTGATGCAAAACAGGCCACGTGGCCTATTTGCTCAGAGCGTGCTCCTGAAGTGGTTAGATACAAGGCATCCCGCACAACAAGTCAGTCAAGAAGGAGGCCCCTAGGGCCTATCATCCTAATGACAAGTGGCGTTTGCCATTGTGAATATATTCTCGCAGGCTGAACCAACCAGTTAACTAAACAGGAAGGCCTAAAGAGGGCCAACGATCATAGTAACAGGTGGCTAAGCAGCTGTAAGGTATACCAAACGGTGCCAACCGGTGAACTGATAAAGAAGCTCCTCAGAGCTATGACTAAATCAGAGACAAGAGGCAGCAGTCCGATTGGCAAATCTAGACCACCAAAGAGCAGTGCATCAAAACTTCCTCAGAAGGGATGCACAAACGCTGCTTCCTGACGCAAACGGGCCTGAAGTGGCCTGTTCGCTCAGGTCAAGCGTGCTCCTGAAGTGGTCAGATTCTAACCGCTAATACACATTCCAACAGGCAATGAAGTACAATTGGCTAAAGGGAATCAACACAGCCAACATGGTCAAAAGGAGGCCCATAGGGCCTACGCTTCAAACCAACACGTGGCACAACCTGTGGTAGTGCTAGTAATGTGAGCATAAAATGATCAAACCAAAGCATGGTGACTTAACCAATGCTACCTAGAAAGAGGCTATGTAACAAACAGGCCTACATTCTAAGCTAGAAAGATTAATCCGAAGGATGATCAGAAACAGGAAGCTTAAAAAAAAACCAACTTTCCTCAGAAAGTGGTAAAGGCTACCCTGAGTATGCAATCCAACAGGTGATGCACTCAGTAACACCAATAAACCTATCATGGGGAATATTAGGTCACCAATGTCTACAATAGCGTTTTTTTTTTTTTTTTTTTTTTTACAAACAAGCCAGCTATCATGTGACAGGTGCCAACCTGTGGCAGCATACTAGCTCACATACAAATATGTGGGGCAAGGATCTAGAACTTAAAGCAAGCACAGAGCAGCTTTCATATATGTCATTTCAAAAAGGAAATCGTTCTTCCATACAGATTCTCAAATCTGTGCTAAGCCATAGAGGACAAAAACTAAATGATAGTAATGTCTACTCAACTTGATTGTAGCATACAACAAGTGGCCTAGAAGAGAAAACATTTTCCTTATTGACATAGCGTTCTAGAACGTGGGGCCTAGCAAAAACCTGCATAACTTATCTGCCTCAACAAGATAAGGCCCTAATCCACCTGAGATAACAGAACAGGAAGTCCACAATAGTTTACAACCTAGCTGTCAACTCAACCCATGCACCCACATAAATAGGGGATAGTGGGCATGCGGCCTAACAACTCCCTCGGGAGGAGGCCAAAACTAGGAATATGTATCCAAAGTTATTCGCAAATAACCCTCCTAGCTCTAGCCTAGCCGCTAAGCTTGTGGGCAAAAAAAACAGCGACAAAGCCTGTTTTAATTAATCGCTTTTAATCCCTATAAAAGAGAGGGAAGCAACATACCCAGCAAAAAATGTCAGGCGGCCGATCAAAGCCGCCGACATTGTATAAACTGAAGTGACGAGTGCCAACTCAAAACTACTCTAGAAAACAGCAGATGAGATGCTACTAAGCAGGTGGCTAAGAGGTGGCCATTTTGTGGCCTGCACAACATATGCTAGCCACCTAACAACTTCTTTTTTTGTTTGTTTTGGTTTTAATCTGAAATGACTAGGGGATTTTACATGCCTCCCCAAACTCATACGCGGGGTTCAGAAAGGAATGGAAAGTAATGGAAGCCGCCGCATATATGGACAGAAAGGAACCGCTCGTCGAGCCGTCCGCGCGCGCGGCCCCTTTCTTAACGCGCTCTCACGGCAGCTGCAGCCCGCCGAGAGGCGCGTCCCAAGCACACAGCGGCTCGCATGCCCCAGTCAGAGGAGCGCTCATCAGACGCGATGACATAAAAAACTAATGTCATCGTCATTCACTCGTCCCTGCCAACTCCGAGGAAGTGATAGAGAGAATACAGTTCTCTCACAACTCCCAACGAGCTCATCTGCGAGCCCTATGATTATTTAGACACGGTTCTGCCTCGGCATAACCCGGCCAAAAACCATCAGGCACAGATGTAGACACCCCTTCCCTCGAGAAGAGTGTCAAACAGTGTCTTCTCCAGACAGAACACACCCGGAAAAATGTGTGTATCAAGTGTCAAACACAGGGACACAGATACAGACACTCTCTAGAACGTTTGTCAGGCATACGAACACATAGGGTGTGCGTGTATTCCGGTGTCAAGAATCTCAGACACGGATCAGCACACTTCCTAGTTCTTACCTTTCTCAGACATTGTAGGATTGGAAGGAATTCTTAATAAAGAATACACAGCAGTAGGTCGATACAACAGTCCCGAAAAGACGATGCATACTGACTGCTTCCGTAGGCGCGCCTTTATACTTCCGGGTCGCGCCATGTGACTGTCGCTGGCCAATAGGATTGGAGTTTTTTGGTAGTAAGGTTTCGAAACACCGGGTCACGTGATGTTCCCCATAGTGCGATTTCAGCGCAGAGTGGAGTTCCCTTTCGAAAGGGAACCTTTTTGGCTTCAGCATATTTTATGCTCTGAGTTTATCCTATTCTCAGTTAATTATGTATTTATCATTTTTGCAGATCTACAAGTCAAGAGAAGGATTTGTCTGTGATTTACAGCAGCGTCATGATCCAGACTTAGGGACTGGGATTGCGTCTAAAAACATAAACCAGATTATAATAAGATTTTTCCCACTGGCTTTAGTATTTGTGTTTCATTTAATCATGATTACATTTTGAGTGTGCATTGCTGTTTTGCTTCTTATCCCAGTCCCATCGTAAATGTAATTTTTTATGTCCCTATAGCCTTTACAGAAATATTACACTTGAAAAACACTTTAGGATTAAATTTTTTTAAATATATATTTTAAAATGAAACAATATGTTAGTTCAAGAAGGATTAATTGTTCAAATATCAAGATTAAACTACTTAATGACTGACAACATGTGGTTTGAAACCTTGCAGCAGCCATTGTGTAAAATGCATTTTTCATGAAAATTGTCACTGGTGTCTCCCATTTATAGATACACTTTATTCAAAGCTATTCATTTAGATCTTTTACTGATTGCTTTCACTAAGTGTCAATGATAAGTCTTTGATTGTATAACAAAGGTAAACATTTAATCCCATCTACTTAATTAGAGTTGAAGAATAAGGATCTTTGTTCTTATGCATCTGGTGATTCAGTGTGTCACTGGTGTTACTGTTTTTTGTCTGTCACATTAAATAAAATGTGTCATATGTGACATGATAATAATTTTACATCCACTGAATTCTGCTACACTCAAGAATTAAGATTTAAAGGATTGCATCATTACTTGTTTATAACTGTTTTTTAAAATATTTTCATCGTTATTGCAAATACATGGTTGTGCAAATGAACTAACATCATTCAATCACACTTTTAACAAACCTGATTTTAAAAAAAAAATCATAATTTTTTGCATTATCATTATTATTCTGTAACTCTTGACTGCATGTGCTGAAAAAATGAGAAATAACATTTCATAAAAACGTTTAAAATTGCCAGAGAAGTAAGGTAACACCAGTGACAAAAAAAATGGTACATGCGGTCTTTAAATAAATGCACAAAAAATAAAAATCATTAAGCTGTCATTTTTGTGTTTTTTTTAAAGGGTATACCATAATGTGGTCTAAGTTTAAATGTTACAAAAAGAAATACATTTTAAGACATCTTGCCATACTGAAAGTGGACGTTTCTGTAGAATGACCCATTACCATATTTCCTGTGTGCTAATAAAGTTTCAGACTGGTCAGGTAATATCAAATACTTCTTGTGTGAGTGAGTCTTTTTGTAAATTAATAAAAAAAAATAAAAGAAATGTAAAAAATAAACCTGTTAAGAGAAATACTGAAAGTTTGACAGCTAAACCCAGTCTCCTCTCCGAAGAAAGATGGAGTGACTTGGAGTACAAATGTCTTTTTTAAATGTATTATTATTTAAATGTATTTAATAAAAAAAAATAGTCATTATGTACTCATAACCCTTCTCCTCTTCTCATATTATAAATGCAGGTAGTAAACTGCTGTACTGTTAAACTCAACCACTAGGAGGTGGTGAAACAGTTCACCAGTTCGCGTGAGAGCCTCTGACTGAAAGAGCGCGCGCCGCACAGATTCCCTCCTCCACAACTCATTATCATCGTGATTTGCAGTTTGAGTTTTCCATTTAAAATAACCGGGTTTGAACTTCTTTAAACACAGTATGGTTTCAGAAATGGTTTAATATCATGTTCAACTGATGCCTCTCGAGTTTGACCACAGAAGGGCCAGTATAGTTTGAATGTTATGTCGAGTGTCAATGTTGAGGTAAGTTGATCAACTGTCGGTAGAGGCAACAAGCAACCTTTTTGTAATTTAATTTAAAATACCAAGGCATTCAAATTACCAGATGGAAAAATAGTTTCAAGCGAGATTCTTTTGTCGCAGAAGATAAAAAATACGAAGTATCTTCGAAAACCTATTATTTAATTATTTCAGAGTTAAAGGGTTAACGTTAGTTCACCCAGAAATGAAACTTCTGTCATTACTCACCCTCATGTCGTTCCACACCCACAAGACCTTCGTTCATCTTCAGAACACAAATGAAGATATTTTTGATGAAATCCGAGAGGTGTTTTATCTCCCATAGAAAGCAACAGAATTACCACATTCAAGCCTTAATTGTTCTCTCTCACATGCAAAATTGACACATGGTAAGGTTTAAGTTGTGTGTCCCATATTTGTTGGTGAGAAGACCACCAGTTTACATAACACTTTTCTTTTTTCACTTTGGTATGGGGAACACATGTTCACTATTAACTACGACTTTTTCCTCAAACTCTTAATTTAGGCTGCTTATTAATAGTAAAGTAGTTGTTGTAGCGTTTAAGTATCATAACTCATGGCTATTTAGGAGAATGGTCAAGTTCCTTTGCAGAAGAAATGTATATCTGCACAAATAATGGCACAATTATACATTAAAGTAACGCATATTTTTAATAGATTCAAAGATTGCCATAGATATCATCTCCCTGGCTAGTGTTGAAGTGTAGGTTCTGATATATTGGATCCGATTGGCTCATGTCGTGAGACCTGATACTGGATTTCTTTATGGTGGCGTAGGGTCTGTCATCAGGAGCGTTCTCATAAACACCGATGGCCTGAATCACAAACACAAAGTGCAATTCTATTGCTAATCAGCTGTTGAAATGGTTCATAAATTAAGCAGAAGTTGTGTTTGTGGTGGCTCTGATCTTATGATATACCTTACTTACCTCCTCGCCGTGACGCTCATTGTGTATAGATCTAACCGTAACACGTCCTGAAATAAAGCAAAGAATGCAGATGTTTTCTGTGAAATTAATTTAGTACACCAAAACATTTTTAGAGCTTTTTTTGCATGTCATATTTGAATGTTCACACACTTGATTTCTTGACTCTCTTTCTCCACTGACAAGTGACCAGTCCGACTGCAAATATGATCAACATGACAACCAGTCCAGCAGCAGCATAGAGAACAAAATACACAGGCACTGGGAATATATGGACAGACGGGTGCATTTATTATTTTTCATATACATAAACTGACATGTTGCACACACTGACAATCTCTATTCATCTGTTTCCAGCACCTGTATATCACTGAGATGACTTTTGGTTCATAACATTTTTCATTTACTTAATGTGTTGTGAAGAAAGACAATAGAAACAGTTTGCATAACTTAATACATGTAAAATGTCAATGTATCTATGGAGGGGGTTGCAACTCACCTGCTTTTTTGACAGCTGGACCTTGTGCTTTGAAAAACATTTAAAGGAGGAGATCGCAACATGCATTAACACTTAAGAGTAGAAACGCACGCATTATAATAAGATGTTTGTCTACCTGTAGATGTCAGTGAGTGTGTGCCTTCCTTAGTGGTTGAAGATAAGGAAACAGAGTGTCTTGGTGTAGTCGGTTGTATTTCAGCAGTTGTTCCTGGATTTGTTTGCGTTTCCATCGTCCTAAGATGAGTCACTTCTTCCAAGTTCTTTGTGCTGTCTGTTTGTAAGATTTAGAGAAATTTCAAAGAGACATCTGCATTTCTGGGATCATAAAGAACAGTTGTGTTGCCTAAATAGCTGTATAACCCTTCTTAATTTGCCATTTAATATGAAACAAACAGTACGGCAACCCTTCATGCTGTCTCACACAGGCAAAAATAGCATAAGAATTGAGCATGTGGCAGCCACTAATAGTCTGGCAGTGTAATGAAATGCATAATATCGCTTGTCGTTCTTACCTTTCTGTACTGTCAGATTGACTTTCTGATATGTGTCTATTCCAACTCTCTCCACTCCACACCAGTAAATCCCAGAGTCTGTCTCCTGTAGATCAGTGATGATCACGTTGAAGGTTCCTGTCCCAAAATCCTCCAGTCTGTATCTCCCTTTAGATGACCGGTCAGATTTAACTAATATATCTCTGTCTCCACACGGATCTCTGCAGAAATACTTTATTTTGGTTGAAGCCCAGCGGTGGGAACATTTAATTGTGATGTGTCTTCCTATATATCCCGAAATTCCGCCTGTAGTCTTAAATTCTGTTTAAGGAAAATAGGGTTTGTACTATCAGTTCCTCTTGAAGCCCTTCGGTTTCAGTTATTCAATTTCAAAAGTAACTTACGTACTTATTGTCTATTAACATTATAATAGGAAGTGTGATTTCTTCACAACCACTGCATGTATTTACTATAAATGCATTTTATTTACAGCACAAATGCATACAGATATGGTCAATTTTGTCAGAGAGATCTGACTAAACAAGCACTTATATTTATGACCTTTCCTTGTGTGTTAACAGTTTGACCTCAGCTAGTTTAACCCTTTAATCAGTTTTTCTCCCATTTAGTTAATATTTTGGATTTTAGTTGTTTTCACATTATGATTCTTATAGTCACACTTATGATCTATACGCATTAGGGTTAAAGTCATTTTTAACTTGTTAAAATTATTATTTGCATATGTATGAGGTTAATAATAACATCGATAACAACAACCTGTGTCAATAATAAAATGTTGTCATGTCCGCTCAGGCTGAACCCGAAGCCCAAAGTATACTTTGCTTGTCCATGTTCCAATCCGTCTCGGAGCGCGCACAGAAAGCCGCTTGGAGAACAGTATCTCTTTAATGGCTTAAAGCAGTTTTAATATCTCTTTTTATTATCGAGCATGTCCTGCAGTTTAGAAACAGCAGACTGCATTTTACGACAATCACTGATCTAGCTGATTTGGACGTTAAAGGGTTCGCAAAAAAATGTAATTCTGTCATTAATTACTCACCCACAGGTCGTTCTAAACATGTAAGACTTTCGTTCATTTTCAGAACACAAATGAAGATCTTTTTGATGAAATCTGAGAGCTTTCTGTCTGTCATCTGATCAGCTCTACATCAAACTATATAAAGCTATTATCGGCTGATAACAATCGCCACCCGATTAATTGGAGAACCCTTAAAAGATTAGTTCACTTCAGAATTAAAATTTCTGATAATTTACTCACCCCCATGTCATCCAAGTTGTTCATGTCTTTCTTCACTCGTAAAAGAAATTAAGGTTTTTGAGGAAAACATTCCAGGATTATTCTCCATATAGTGGACTTCACTGGGGTTCAATGGGTTGAAGGTCTAAATTGCAGTTTCAGTGCAGCTTCAAAGAGCTCTACATGATCCCAGACGAGGAATAAGGGTCTTATCTAGAGAAATGAAAAAAAAAAAAGAAATACTTTTTAACTACAAATGCTCGTCTTGCATTGCTCTGCGATGCTTCACGCATTACGTAATCACATTGGAAAGGTCACGCGTGACCTAGGCGTAAGTATCGCGGCAGGGCAGAAAACTCCATCTCATTTTCTCCTCCAACTTCCAAATTGTCTGACATCATTGTTTTACCTTTTTTTTTGTAAAGGGCATTTGACTTAGTCTTTGCCCGATTGCTGGATCAGTATTTCTGCCTGGATCAGTATTTCTGCCTACGTCACACGTGACCTTTCCAACGTGATTACGTAATGCTTTGAAGCTGCATTAAAACTGCAATTTGGACATTCAACCCATTGGTCCCCGTTGAAATCCACTAAATAAAGAAAAGTTCTGGAATCTTTTCCTCAAAAACCTTAATTTCTTTTCGACTGAATAAAGAAAGACATGATCATCTTGGATGACATGGGGGTGAGTAAATTATCAGGAAATTTTAATTCTGAAGTAAACTAATCCTTTAAACTTATTTGTTTTCATCAATCTCAGCAAGCTGAATTATTCCCATAGACAGTAAAGTTTCTATCACACATCTATTGATAACTTACCTGACAGAAACATCCAGAGCCAAAGAACACTGAAGAACTTCATTTTGAGTAGGGATCCTATGATGGATGATTCAGTCCAGTGTTAACTTTAATATTCACTGTTGACTATAGGAGCTCTGTTATACTTTCAAGCACAGTGGTAAACCTGTATCCCTGTATCCTCCTGTGCACTATTTCTCACATGCATACTGGTTTCAAGACACCCACACACCCATATCCAGAACCTGACCACTTCCTCTTGATTAACTTTTGGTTTGAATGGATATTCCCCTTTTATGCAGGACCAGGGTCAGGTTTGTTCTGCCTGTCATTGTTGATAATGTAAGGTTTGAGGTATGCAATCTGATTCTCGGCCGGTGTGAAATAACCCCTTTCAGAGAGAGTCACATGCTGCCTGTACACTTCTCACTAGTCATTTCAGTTGTTAGAAAGTAGTGGAATACTAAAAGCAGTTAGGGTGACAGCATTTACAGTTAGGGCAACAGCAAAATTACATTTACACTAAACAACTACATTTAGAATGTGAGTCAAATTAAAAACATTTAAAGCTACTCCCCAGCTAAGAGAATTTTGTTATAAGAACATTCTCTAAATATTCAGTGTTGGTTCTGGGAACATTAAAAACGTCCAGTTCTTTCAGTGCTTGTTCACAGCAGATGTTTGAATGATTGAAAGAACGAGGAACATCATACCTTTAAAAAAACATTCCTCTAATGTCAAGAAAACTGGACGTTTTTTATGTTCTAGTCTGAATATTTAGAGAACGTTCTTATAACAAAATTCTGGTAGCTGGGACTATGATTTTTTTTGTGCCTCTAGTGGTTAAAAATAAAACTACATGCATCTTGTGGAAGAAGTTTGTTTTGGTTGTGCTTCAGTTCTTCCTCTTAGTTTTAAATATGCTGCTATAATACGAAAACCTAAAAATACCCTTTAATTCCCTTAAACCCATTCACACTCAAACTTTCCAAGACTACTGACAGTCAGCTCGACTGCAAAGCTGTGTGCTCAATACAACATGACATGAGCACTGATTTGTTGGAAAAAGTAGAAAAACACTGGGATTATTTATTCCAAACCCTGATAGTTTTTGTGCCAGAAACTATGATTGAAGATAGTGAGCTTTAGTTAGCTTAGATTCATAAACTACTATAAAAAGAATATGAATTACCCACACTTATTTATTTTTTTTTTACATTCAAGTTTATTCATATAACAGACAGTTTTGTCCAAAGCCAGATACAAATGATGAACAATTCAACAGAAGCTATATATTAATGGGCTTCAGTAACACGAGACCCTTTTTTCTTGCAAATTTTCTCTTTTTAACTTGACACAGCTTCTTAAACCAGCAGGATGGTGCAAGACATAAAAAAAAATAATAATAATTAAAAAAAATTTTTACAATTACAGTGCAGACAGAGTGTGAAACACTTTCTATGTGAACTGTTTTAACGCAATTGTAAAATGATTTGCAGTGAACTATAGGCAATTGACTGACTATGATTATGATTATGCCAGTAAAATGAATAATATATTGACATCTACAGCCACAGGTTTATTGAATTAAATGTACTTGTCTTGAACTTCTCACCTGGGATGGTTGGCCTATACTGCGTCCCAATTCGCCTACTTGCACTGCACCCTAAAATTATGTACTGTTTTTGTGAAGAAAAAGTACATGCTTTTGAGTGTGTAACAGAGTATACAAGCTTTTGGCATACTACTTTGTCATAATTCTATTTTTAATGGACGATCTGTCACTTAGTTATGTGCAAACTATCAGCATTGAAACTGTCTTGTCAATCATCTTGTCACAGTTAAAATCCTCCACATTCAATTAAATTTAATTTCCTACCATTTCAGAGAGAAATGTAGTCGCACGTTAAACTGCCAGTCATGGGTCTTTCATACGGAGAACTCTCCTCGTGTTTGCATGATGATGCATTTAAAAGTTAATGACTAAACGCATCGTTATAAAAGTTCACAATGCTGTTGCAGATAAAATATAATGTGGATAACATTTAATAAATATCTTTTTGTCTGGTTAGATACTGATTATTAATCACACAATTCCCTTTATCTTAACCGTTCTGCTTAACCATTGGTCTCACATATCCATCATGTTTGTGGTTTTTAGCCGAATCCTCATCCACAGCGCAATGGGTTGTGTGCAATATTAGCCATTAAGAGTGTGCACAGATCTGCACTTCGGATTCTAACCAGAAAAAGTAGAGCATCCGGATATCTTTGGAATACTCATTTCAACATACTACAGTTTGGGACACACTAATTCTATTTTCAAATACTGTTTAGAATGGATAGCATGCGAATTGGGACGCAGCACTAGAGTCTGGTACTTTGAACCGTATTAATTGATGCTGCAATCAAGAGATTTCCATATACTTCATTCAGTTGGCCCAAGTTTAAATTCTGATAGACTGAATCTGATTGGCTTTTTGTCACTTCAGTCTTGTCTTTAGATTTCATTTTTGTGCTGTTCTGTGCACCCTGAAGAGAATGAAAGCACACCATTAATATGGCTGACAGGCCTTTGTAAAAATATGTGAAGATTGGACATTCAACGAGCTCAGATGTAAAGGCATTTAGTTTCTGTTTGTGCTCAGTAATTGACAGCATTACTCACCTCTTCATCTCTACATTTATTGTTTCTGTTGACAGGTGTTGCTGATGCACAACCTAAGAAAATTGTGAAAAGTATTGGATTATTTTTATTCATACCAGGTGCTGAGTTATTTTGATTATTGACAGTGTGTCTGTATGTTTATGTGCACATACTTTCTGATGTCTTGGCTCTCTTTCTGTACTGATAAACGGTGACCACTCCAACTACAAAAAGGATCACTGCTATGACCAGACCAGCACCAGCATATTGTGAAGTGTGTACAGACACTGAGGAAGTGAGAGAGAAAATTGGTGTATGCGCAGATCTGCTTGATATGTGCAAGTCTGCATTAACAGGTATTACTTTACTTGTTACTACTATCTATATGTATATATATATACTGTATTGCTTTGAAACTACTCTGAGGCATCAAATTATTTAGTCTGTGCCAGTTGACAGGTTAAACCATCACCATAGTGTTTACCACATCTGGCTATGATGGAATAAAGTGTGCCAGATACCATTCAGGTACATTTTCAGCCTTGGCAAAAGCTGCTAAACATACATGGATTAAGTTAAAGGGTTAGTTCACCCAAAAATTTAAGTTCTGTCATTTATTACTCACCCTGACGTTCGTTCATCTTTGGAACACAAATTAAGATATTTTTGATAAAATGGCTCAGTGACAGCAAGATAATTAACACTTTCAATGCCCAGAAAGCTACTAAAGACATATTTAAAACAGTTTGTGGTTCAAGCTTAATATTATAATGCGACGAGAATACTTTTTGTGCGCCAAAAAGCAAAAACAAACCAAAATAACGACTTTATTCAACAATATCTAGTGATGGGTGATTTCAAAACACTGCTTCAAGAAGCTTCGAAGCTTTACAAATCTTTTATTTTCGAATCAGTGGTTTGGAGCGTGTATCAAACGGCCAAAGTCACGCCCCCCAGTGGTGAACCATTGACATTTCGAACACTTATGATGTAACAAAGCCTCGTTTACTGAAGTCACGTGACTTCGGCAGTTTGATACACGCTCCGAACCACTGATTCGAAACAAAAGATTCGTAAAGCTTCGACGCTTCATGAAGCAGTGTTTTGAAATCGCCCATCACTAGATATTGTTGAATAAAGTCAATATTTTGTTTTTTTTGGACTACAAAAAGTAGTCGCTTCATAACATTAAAGGTGCCCTAGAATCAAAAATTGAATTTACCTTGGCATAGTTGAATAACAAGAGTTCAGTACATGGAAATGACATACAGTGAGTCTCAAACCCCGTTGTTTCCTCCTTCTTATATAAATCTCATTTGTTTAAAAGACCTGCGAAGAACAGGCGAATCTCAGCATAACACCGACTGTTACGTAACAGTCGGGATCATTAATATGTACGCCCCCAATATTTGCATATGCCAGCTCATGTTCAAGGCATTACACAAGGGCAGCCAGTATTAACGTCTGGATGTGCACAGCTGAATCATCAGACTAGGTGAGCAAGCAAGGACAATAGCGAAAAATGGCAGATAGAGCAATAATAACTGACATGATCCATGATAACATGATATTTTTAGTGATATTTGTAAATTGTCATTCTAAATGTTTTGTTAGCATGTTGCTAATGTTCTGTTAAATGTGGTTAAAGTTACCATCGTTTCTTACTGTATTCACGTAGACAAGACTGTCGTTATTTTCATTTTTTATACACTTGCAGTCTGTATAATTCATAAACACAACTGCATTCTTTATAAATCTCTCCAACAGTGTGTAATGTTAGCTTTAGCCACGGAGCACTGTCAAACTCATTCAGAATCAAAAGTAAACATCCTAATAAATACTATACTCACATGATCCGAAGCATGCATGCAGCATGCATGACGAACACTTTGTAAAGATCCATTTTGAGGGTTATATTAGCTGTGTGAACTTTGTTTATGCTGTTTAAGGCAAGCACGAGCTCCGGGGGCGGGGAGCGTGAGGAATTAAAGGGGCCGTGCGCTGAATCGGCACATATTTAATGATGCCCCAAAATAGGCAGTTAAAAAAATTAATTAAAAAAAATCTATGGGGTATTTTGAGCTGAAACTTCACAGACACATTCAGGGGACACTTTAGGCTTATATTACATCTTTTGAAAACACGTTCTACGGCACCTTTAAGATTGAACCACTGTAGTCTGTCTTTAGTATCTTTCTTGGCATTGAAAGTGTTAATTATCTTGCTGTCAATACAGGCCTCACTGAGCCATCGGATTTCATCAAAAAATATCTTAATTTGTGTTCTGAAGATGAACGAAAGTCTTATGGGTGTGGAACGACATGAGGGTGAATAATTAATGACAGAATTTTCATTTTTGGGTGAACTAACCCTTTAAAGTTAATAAAGTCGTCACCTGTTATTGAGGGCGAGAGTTTGAGGGCATCAGTGCTTGCTGTGGTAGACGGAGCTTCTGAATGGGCTGCTGGTGTAGTTTTGTGTAAATCCATGGGTGTTTGTGTTTCTTCTTTCTGCAGTTGTGTGGATGTGGTGATGCTTTCATTTGGATCTGTGTGTGGGAAAATAAAACTAAATAACATACAGAAAAAGATTGAAATACATTTTAGAAATGCTGTCTTACCTTTTGAAACTGTGAGATTGACTTTCAGATATGTGTCTTTAAAAAATCTCTGCACTCCACACCAGTAAATCCCAGTGTCTGACTCCTGTAGGTCAGTGATGGTCACAGTGAAGGAGCCATTTCCAAAATCCTCCAGTGTGTATCTCCATTCAGGTGACTGATCAGATGAGACCAGGACACCAGTTCCATATTTACATGGATCTTTGCAGAAATACTTGATGTTTTTTTCTGCCCATTTATGGGAACATGCAATTATCACACCTTTTCCACTGTATCCATGTATATTAATCACTGTGGCAAATGTGATCCTAAATTCTGTTGGATGAAAAAATGAATGTCTCAAAGTGAAATAATGCATAAATGCAGTATTTCACTTGAATTCACTTCAGTTTTGCATCACTTTTGAGTAGGGTTGGAACGACACATTGACATAATTGATTATATAATTGAATCAATTAATCAGATTATAATGGTGCGCCACTATAGAAAAGAAACTCGTAAAACACTATATCAAATTTAGCAACTTAATAGAAGGAAGCCTTAAAGAGATAATTCAGCTCTCATGTTGATTCAACCCTGTACGCATTTCTTCTGCGGAAAACAAAAGACATTTTAGAAAATGCCTCAAATGAAAATCAGAGGGGTCCAGTCTTGTTTTGGACACCATTGCATTCATTGTATGGGCAAAAAAGTTGAACCATTCTTCAAAAATATCTGTTCAGCAGAAGAAACATACAGGAAGTCATGTTTGTGAAACATGAGCGCCAGTAAATGACTTACTTTGCGTGAATTATATCAATAAAGGAGTGGATTTTTCTAACTGTTCATTTACAGTCATAAATATGGAGAGAACTGACCTGGCAGAAAGATCCAGAGCCAAAAAACACAGAATAACTTCATTTTGAGCTGTAATCCTGACGTGTTCGAGCTTTCTGCTTTGACTGAGTAGCCTTTGTCTCCAACTGAAAAGATTTCATTTGAAGATAATGATGCATGTTTGTGTCTTCACAGCCCTGAAATACCACACATGCATGTAGAGTTTAATGACCACTTCCTTTGTACTGCTCGAGTTGTTTTGCGCTGGTCTAAGCTAGAGCTGCACGATTAATCATTAAAAGATCGTGATCTTGATTCAAACACCCATGCAATCTTATTCCTAAATGACAACAATTCTCTTGTGTTTTTTAAACCTGACAAAATCCCACTGGAATATTCAGATCTGCGTTGGCGCTTCATTTTTTAAACAGCTTCACAAACAGTCTTTTCAACTACACAGTATCATTATTTCTGTTACAAATATTCAAATTATCACAAACGTACTGTGATAAAAGTTGAGATCAAAGTTTGGATCAAAAACACTTGTCTACGGTAGTGATCAAAATAGTGTAAATCACCTTTTGAAAGTAACGTGGTGCTTCAAATAACTATTGCATTGATTGCATCAATTACATTATTAAACCACTAGGTGGCGACAAGTGACTTAAAAAAAATGTCATTGAATCATTAATTCAAACCAATTTTTTTAAATAATTTGTTTGAATTAACAATCTATAGTATTTGTTTGAATTATCTTGACGCGTCATACTATTAATGAACATCCCGACGTGTCCATGCTGCTGAGAGCACCGTTTAGATCAGGGGTCCCCAAACTTGTTCCTGGAGGGCCGGTGTCCTGCAGAGTTTAGCTCCAACTTGCATCAGCACGCCTTCCTGGAAGTTTCTAGTATGCTTAGTAGGACCTTAATTAGCTGCTTCAGGTGAGTATGATTAGGGTTGGAGCTAAACTCTGCAGAGACACCGGCCCTTCAGGAGCAGGAATGGTGACCCCTGGTTTAGATTAATACGCTATGCGTGGCTTCCTCTCAACAAAAAAAAAAAACAACAAATATGGAAAAAAAATAGTAAGAAAGTCTCTGATCTGATCATAGTGATGTGGATATGTTTGCACCAGCTCTGTAATTCACCACTTACCAGTCAAGTCACGTCACGTTTATTTATAGCGTACCACTTTATACAATGTAGCCTATTGCTTTAATGCCACAAATATCATAACTATCTATAGGCCTACTTTGATTGAGACATGTATTCAAGAAATTTATTAAAACAGAAAGATGTATTGTTTCTGCCTCAAAGGCTGCGGAAACATGGTAGTGGGTTTGTTTGTTATGCACTTCAATCCGCATCTGATGTTCTTGGTTTTCTTCTCATTTAATAAATCCAGGCAATTGGTTGATGAAATATTGATCAAAATCAAGATACACTTTATACAAAATGAAATTCACTTTAAAGAAAGGATTTCTACAAAACAAGACTTAATAAAGTGGTCAAAATCATGTCTGACCCACTCCTTGTCTCCTGACATATTGCGCATCTTATGATGTATCATGCTGTTCACTTTTCACAATCAACATAGATTAAATTTAAAAATGAAAAAAAATACAATACAATACTATAATATTTAAACATAAATATGAATCTAAATAGGCTACATTTTCTTTAACCCTGTTCTACAAACGTGCCGGCGCGATCTGATGGATTTTTCCTTAATGACAGCAGAAGCAACTCCGCCTTATAGATTAGTGTAAGACAACTATAAAGGGTCTACTTTTATTTGTGTACTATTGTGTATTATTGTGCTTTTGTAAAATAAAGAAAATAAATGGTGCGCTTTCAACTGTCTCTGTCTCCACAAGAATCTTTCTGAAACTCCGCAAATAGCCTATTTATCACACAAGCATGAAATATATGTATAAAGAAATAAATAAAACAATTCTAATTTAAAATAAATATTATCCTGCCATGTAATCTGTATGAAATGAAAGAGATGTACAGTTTCACCAAGCTCAGCTAATTATCATTGTGATCACACCCACGCACAGAGCGCTCTTATATTCATAGATAATGTGCTGAGGCCATCTATGCAAAATGGTAAACGGCCACAACAATACCTTAAAAGCATCAACAAAGGCTATAGTACAATACATTGTAATTTCACGTCGGAGTGGGATTTGAGGAAAAGACATTAAGAAATACAGGGTGTGATTAGCTTCAATAGCTTTATTAACTCTCAAAACCATAACATAATGCTTATTTGCTAATTCATGTAATTAGAAGGATTTAATCATATTTAAGTCTAATCACATTTAAAGGCTATGATTATGAAGTCACAGTGATTTAGTGTGGCATAATGTTTGCATATTGATAGAAGTTGCCTAAGATACAAAAATATATTTTAGAATAGCCATGCAAAATATGATTATTCAAACCCTTAACAAAACACTAGCAAAATTAATATGAAAGGACATAATGAAAATCCGACTTGGCACCCCTTGTGGTCATATGAGGAAGTAACAAATACTTGTCACCTACATGCATGTATTCATACCTTTTTTTTATTTTTATGAACATTTAATTTTTGATCTCCCTGAATGTCGCTTAGCATGTGATTTTAATCTTATACATATCAGGTTTTCACTGGTTGAGTGAAATCAAATTTTCCTTGATCTTTTGACATATAAGAGGTCATTATACTGTAAAATATCCTTTAAGTTTCAGAACTCAAAACTTAACTGTTAGTCCAAAAACTAATTATTGAAACCAAGCTGCCAAACAACTTGTTTCGGATTATTTTGTCACATTGGCTACGTTCACAAGGACAGTTTTTGGGATTGACAACCGAATTTACTTACAGGTGTGAGTCTTGAAACTTACAGTAGCATCTTAAATGTGAGAATGGTTATAAAATTCGGTTGTCACCCCCCTAAATAACTGAACTGTGTGTGAATGTAACTGTATTAAAGACTCAAATACAGGACTGACAACTGTAGTTGCCTGCTGCTGTGTGAACGTGGCCATTATTATGCCATAGTGTGATGAAAGAAGGGTTGCCAGGTTTTCACAACAAAACCCACCCAATTGCTACTCAAAACTAAACCATTTCAAGGGGGTCCCGCGTTCCAGGGGGGTAAAATCTGCTTTTTGGCGGGGTTCTCCCTGGTAAAATTTGCTGGCTAAATATCATATTATTTGGGGTCGCTTCAACCTGCGGACAGAATGATAAAGTAGCCCAATTCTGCGGGAAAATGCTGGATGCTTTTACGTCATTGCCTCTTTAGCCCCGCTCACAAATTCGCGCATGGCATGTAGTAGAAAATATGAGAGAGACGCAAACATAGGATTACTCCACAAGATACAAGATATTTTGAAGTGCCAAGTTGTGGAAAAACAGTTTTTGCATTGTCTTCCTTATAATCCTAACATTAATAAAGCGTGGATTAACTTTATTTTAAGCAAAAAATTTGTGGTAGCCTATTTACACATGTAGCAGGGATGTTGAAAATTATTTTAATATCCAGAACTGTTCAAAATGGAGTGTTCAAAAGAGAGGATTCAAAGGAGAGTTCATGACCCCTTTAATACTAGGATCAGAGATTTCTATAGAGCAGTGGTTCCCAAACGGGGGTACGTGAGGTGACAATAGGGGGTACGCGAACAAAATGCTGAGTAGTTCATTTAATTTTACCTTAAAATGATATTAAAACCAAGCATGTATTTCTAACTGGCAAAATGTTGTAAATCCAGTACATTTAATCAAATTACCTCATCATTTGCAGTCAAAAATGACTGCATTCACACAAGCAGCATACATATGATATGATAGATTGCGTACAGTCTGCTGCCTTAAATACTGCTAAATTAGGCTACTGTAGTTCTCGACAATACACCTTTGTAAAAGAGGGGATTTAGCACTTACTCGCATGAAGAGCAAATATAGATACAGATAGTGGATTAATTTCGATTTAAGACTTCGATACAAAAACATACCTTGTGTTGTGTGAGTTCTTGTATTTAATGCTGATAATGAGCAAGAATGCAATTGTTCCCAAATATCCACATGACTGCAAACGTGACATTATTATACAACAGGTCAAAAAAGAAAAACATACATTTTAAACACAGTACTGTCAGTATTTACTCTATTTTGCAAGAACTACAACACACGTCTGTGTTTCGCGAACAATTCTGTGGCTTTGAACGAATCGTGAGAGTCAATGATTCAGTGATTCATTCACAGCCACTTGCTTCGTTACTGAATGACTGACTTGCTGCCACCTACTGGCGGTTTTTGTTTAATATTTAAAATTATCACTTAGTTCTACAATCATTGCATATTTCTTTACCGAACATTTTTTTAAGACATTATATATTTTATAGAGTTATTAATAAAGGTAAAAATATGCACTGGAAAATCAATTTAGGGGCAAATATTGTACCTTAATGGTAAAGGTGTGACTGCAGTCTGCAAGTGGAAGAGAGGGGGTACGCAGAAGGATGGTAGTCCCTTTAGGGGTTACTCTAAAAAGTTTGGGAACCACTGCCATAGAGTTTCTGTGACCTGCCCATGTTGAAGTGTACATTCTCATAGACTGAATATCTTTGGCTCTTTGGGACTTCAGTCTTGTTGAGAGGTTTCGTCTGAGTGCTTTTGTCTGTGTTAGGATGCGCATTCTCATACACACAGTCTTCCTGCACCAAGAAAACAAAAGTGCACTAGTAATATATCTGCTGAGTCATTGCATAATACGTTTATTTTTAAGGTCACTGAGCGACTTCTTTGGCATCACTCACCTGTTCATCTCTGCTTTCATTATGCTTGATGACAGGCATCACACTCCCTGTGGAAATATCCAAGCAAAGAACCAGTAAAGCTTTTATTCAATTATATTTTAAAAATGCATTGGTCAAATCTTTCTATTGTTTTAAATTATGTGCCTGTACTTGCTGATGTCTTGACTTTTTTCCTGTAAAGATGAACGGCGAACAATCCAACAGCAAATATGATCACTGTTATGACAGAACAACCGACAGCATATAGTATGTACACTGTAATGTTCAAGGATGCTGAGGAAGAGATAGAAAGATTTTTTTTGTATTATTAAAAAAAGTCATTCAGATAGCCGTCATCTGCATCATTTCCCAGTTTTGTTTTGAGTAATGTAGACCTGTGTATAGGGTGTCTTATTTTGGGCTAACTGTTCCTTAATGTCTATGAAAATAAACTGAATAACATAAGAATCTAATGAGGAAGTTGCCTGTTACCTGCATCAGGGCTTGCTGTGGTAGACAGAGTTTCTGAACGTGCCGCTGGGGTAATTGTGTGTAAATCTGTGGAAGTTTTTATGACTTTGTGTGGTTCTGTGATGCTTTCACTTCGATCTGGGAGAAGAAAACATCAACGTTGGTAAAAAGAGAGATACTGCAAAGAAACATCGGAATGACAGAGCCTTTTAATCATCCCATAATCTGTACAAATACAGATACAGTATATACATGTAATATAATGATGAGCTCAGTGTTGCCTGTTGTTGAAGATGAGGTTATGAATGAACTTTTTGTTGTGGAAAATGAAGAACTTACTGCTGGTCTAATCCTAATTTAGGAGTCACTCTCATACTCTTCCTGGTCAAAAATGTCTGAAACAACTCAAATGTAACTTTTTATTTTATTTTTTTTCATTAAAGGGGTCATGAATTGAGAAATCAGTTTTGCCTTGATCTTTTGATATATGAGGTCATTGTACAATAAAGATATCCTGTAAGATTCAGAACTCAAAACTTCCTCATTAGTCCAAAACTAGCTTTTATTGACACCAAGCCCAGAAAACAACTTGTTTTGGATTTTATCACATTATTATGTCATAGTGCGAGAAAATGTCACCTCTGCAGAAGAATATTAATGCCTACAACTACATCATTGCTTTTTTAGCTCCGCCCACCGATATGTGCATGTCATATAGTAGTAAATACAAGACAGAACCAAACACAAGATTGCTCCAGCAACAAAACCATAGAGATGCATGTTATTCATGTTATTTAAAACATGACACTGCAAATGAAAATGTATATGTTTTTCACTTTATCGAAAATGATGAACTATGAATAGCCTTTAAGAACGACAGTGTGACAAACAACGGTAGATGCATTCATAATTTGCCGGAAAATGAAAAGCTGTGATTTTCTAGGCCGATATGGCTAGGAACTATACTCTCATTCTGGCGTAATAATCAAGGAACTTTGCTGCCGTACCATGGGTGCAGCAGGCGCAATGATATTATGCATTATGAAATTATTGGTTAAATGTGACCAAAGAGCACCAGAGGGTTAAGAATGTTTCTATTTGTTTTGTTGCATGTTTGTGTATAATAGTTATTAACATGTCGATGAGGGTTTTTGTACTTCATTAAAACAATACCAAATAGATACCTTTATATACTTTCAGGCTGACTTTCTGATATGTGTCTTTTCCAAATCTCTCCACTCCACACCAGTAAATCCCAGAGTCTGATCCCTGTAGGTCAGTGATGGTCACGGTGAAGATTCCTGTCCTAGAATCCTTTATTGTGTATCTTGCTTTTGGTGACCGGTCAGATTTAACTAAAATATCTCTGTATTCACATGGATCTCTGCAGAAATACTTAATGTTGGTTGAAGCCCAAATATAAGAACAAGAAATGAGTATGTGTTTTCCACTGTATCCATATATCCTAATTTCATCTGATGCCCCAAATTCTGCTGAATGAAATAAAAAAGAGTCATTAGTTGTCTAAAAAAAATCTAACATACTGTGAGATTTAAGAGTCCACGTGGAAAACCTGGGTTTAAATGTCTAATTTAAACTACCCTCTAGACATTTTACATTCCCAGAACATTCCAAAGGCGATCACAGTGTGGAGTTCTTTGGGTTCTGAGAGTTGGGGGACATTAAGGATGTTCTGGGAATGTTTAGGGAACTATTACTATAGGACGTTTTCTGTAGGTACACAGTAAAATGGCCAGTGTTAAATTAACACCCAAAGTGTACATATGAGTCCATCTTGCCGGGTGTTAAAAAGTAACACTGAAGCAGTGTTAAAGTTAATGAGATAATTGATTGATGATTGAGTGATGATTGACAATTAGTGGAGACACCTGATGATAATAAGCAGAATCACTGAAGGAAAGAGAGAAAAAAGGTGTTAATTAATGTTTTATGGAATGTTTCATTTCAAGTCACCATGAAAGAGGTCAGCGTTTGCTTTAGTTGCGCTCTTGACTCTTTACTGTTTATTATAAATTTATTTCTGGCTGCTCCAACTTTGTGTTTGTAAAGCACATTTGTTATGGTCAGAGAAAATATGATCTGGTCACAATATAATTTGATAATGGTATAATCATCATGCAATGGCCTGATGTCGTTTAGAGTCTAAATATCTGACTGTGTGTTTGATGTATAGCTTTAATATTAATGATTGTAGTCCAGCGATTTTACAGCTTGAGATCCAGCGACAGAATAACTTTTTTTTCCTTTTTTTTAAGGATAATACATTATACACTGACGATTCAGTGTTCAAACACACACAGACATCAAGAATCAGCTTATGATTCTCAAGAACGGTGACGATAAATAAATACAAAATACTGACAAACAGATCAACTCTGAACATCACAAAACAAGCTACTGTCACAACAAAACAACAGAGAAATAAAAGCAAACATGAACAATCTACGAAAATTACAGGACAATTCAGCTGCATAATTTATTCATGCAGCAATGCATGATGGGAGCCATGGATGAGTTTTGATTGGTGGCTCCCATCATGCACTGCAACATGAAGCACTTTGTTTGATTGTCACCATTGTTGAGGGTCATATGCTGATTCTTGATGTCTGTGTGTATTTCAAAAAAAATCCTTTAAATTATAAAAGCTCTACTGGATCTCAATCGGTAACAGATTTACTATAAAGAAATAATATAACATCTATATCACCAGTTAATACTGGATGTCACCAATGAATCTGGCCATTTCACAATGAGATAACAACCATTATGACTGTGCTTCCCTAAGCATTGTAAACCTAAATTGATCAACTTTGGCTCACAGCACTTTTGGGAAACACAGCTCAGCTCATATCATAGTTTCTCTGGCCATAACAAATGTGCTCTATACACACACAGTTGGAGCAGTCAGAGATAAATTAATGTTAATAAATAGAGTCAAGAGCCCAACTAAAGGAAATGCTTTTCACCATCATGGTGACTTCAAACTAAACTTTCATTAAAACATTAACATCTAAACATCTGTTAATTCTCAATAAGAACTTTTGTTGCTGTATGACAGAAATAAAATCAAACTGGTTAATAATAAGTGTAATAATGTTTAATGGCTGGAAGTCAGTTGTCGTTGTTGTGTCTCTCTCTTTTTCTCTTGTTGTTTCTTCAATGATTCTGCTTATTATCATCAGGTGTCTCCACTAATTGTCAATCACCACTCAATCATCAATCAATTATCTCATTAACTTTAACACTGCTTCAGTGTTACTTTTTAACACCCGGCAAGATGGACTCATAAGTACACTTTGGGTGTTAATTTAACACTGGGGATTTTACTGTGTATCTACACTACATTTCCATAATGTAGGACCTTTAGTCCTTTTGCATGTTTACCGAATGTTTTCAGAAACTTTGGCAACATTACAGGAACCTTTATGGGACCAAACTGGTGAAGAATGTTACTGTGGCATTTCTTTCAAACTGGTTCTTGGTCTTGCAGATCCTTAATCAGGCATAAGGACTGTGTGTTCACGCTTAACACATTCAAGGATAAAATACAAAGCTGACAGATAGTGTGACCCAGATCCGGCCCACATCTGGTACATGTGGATTACACCCGGGCCAGATATGGGCCAGATCAGGGCCAACACTATGTTGCTGTCAGGGAATGAACATCATTTACAGAAATCTGGGGAAGTTCTTGTAAGCTGAAGTCATGTTCTACTGTCATTTTGAAAGCTCTGCGTAAGGAACAATGGCTTCTGGCACAGCACCGGAGGTAAATAGGTGGCCATAAATAGGCAGCCTGAGGAAAAATGCAGAAGTGACTGTGCATAGAGTCCATTGGGGCATATATGTGATTGGTTTAAAGAAACGCCAGGTATCTAATGGTCCACAAATATAGGGAAATGACAGATAGCAAGGATTTACTATTTGATTGTAATTAAAAAAAAATTATTACTATTTTATGAGAAATTTCCATTTCATCTGTAGGTGAAATGACTGCTTCTTAACCAATATTTCCAAATGGGTCAGGAATGCAGCGCTGTCCTGAATAAAACATCCCAATCTAACTAACGGAACCATATGGGAGCGTAATGTTATCATCCCAAATGTCCTCTTTGTTACGTTCTTATGTGACCGTGACCACAGAATAACCAAAATAGAACGTCCCCCTAAAGTCAAATGTGGAACCTTGAACTTTAGAACTTTCATTACCAAAAGAGGTCGTTTTAGGGACATTGCTAATTTTCTGTAAAGGTTCAGAATTTTCGTCACCTTTAGAGAACTTTTAGGGAACGTTGCACAAGGTCACGAGAACATCCCCTCCTACATGGGTATGAACTAAAGTTTTTGTATTTTCAAGATTGTGAAACACAAGGAAATGTTATGTTGTAAAATTCATAAGAAATATTTCAGATTCTACACTATTTCTAGGTGACTAATCGAATGTTGGTAAATAAGTGTGATTTGTTTGCATGTTGGACTAGAATTGGCTTTTCTTGCTCCGAAACACAAAGGTGATTTGCAATGAGTTTAAACGTGCATGTAAAAGTAGTTTTTGCGCAAATTATATTTGACCGTACTGTAGAACGAGTTTAAAGTATAAAATATCAACTGACCTGACAGAAAGATCCAGACCCACAGCACATTGAAGGTCTTCATTTTCATTGAGTCTCCAGGCATCTGTATTTGTCATGACTCAAATACTGTCTGCTAAAAATGCAACCTACTTTCAGTGCAGAGTTGCTAAACGTATACCACTATTCACGCCCATCTTTAAATAGAGAAATGACTTCCTCTTGTTTTCACACTTCAAGTGTACACGTTAACCATTTTGCACACATTTAAAGTACAGTAAGTCTTGGTGCTTGCTTTTGTAATTTGAATGAGTTTTTGGATATTGGGAATGCCTTATGAGTATACATGAGCCTTACTTTTGGAATTAGACACTGAGACATTCAACAGTCCGACAACCCATTTATTACACAATGACAAAACCACGTTCAGACATGAGACCTCAACTACTTACAGCAAACTCACATTTCACAGTCTATGATAATGATATGAACATGTTAAAGAGTAGCTTTTCAAAAATGCACAGTGTCGTAGGTTACTTTGACTTCTGACCCAATAATTGTACTTGGTCTGCAACCTTTAGCATGTATACTAATGGCTGCATATGCAACTGAATCTACTCTATCAGCACTGGAGTTTGGAATTAGTTTGCAGCTGGTCTCTGGTGAAATGGTGATGGTGGAGTGTAGGGGAGGATCTTGGATTTGATTGGCTGCCAGACTTTTATTGACAGTAGAATAAATGGTGACATTTGTGTATGCATCGATCTGCCGTTGACTCTCTGTGATCTCCTCGTAATCACCATCATGCTGTGGATTCACTGATGATTTATTATAATGTGAATAAATAAACAAACTGACTACTTTTTTGTATTACAGAAATAAGAGTATTGGGGCATTTCATTGTACAATTTAAAACATTAACTTAAACTGTACATTCAAATTATATAATGAATGATGCTATAAAATATATATAATATTTTATATATATTATAATATAATATAAAATATAATATTTTTATATATATATATATACACACACACTGTTAAGTCAGTTCACTACTGCATATATCAGTAAATAAATATACTACACAAATGTCCACTAGAGGGTGATATCTGTATATTCCCCTATTATAATGATATTATTGTTCCAACATTTCCCCAATCCTTCATTATTTGGTAGCTAAAAGACTTTGTTGACAGTCAACAACAAAGCCGATGGTTGCACTGCCATTTTCTTGACATTAGAGGAACGTTTTTTATAAGGTATGATGTTCCTCAAACGTTCTTTCAACTTACTTTTGATTTAAAATTCAACATTCTAGGAACATTGATTTGTAACATTCTAAGAACTTAAAAATATCCAGTTTCCTTAATGTTAGTAGAATGTTATTTAAATGTTAGTATGATGCTCCCAAAACATGATACTTTGACTGTGAACAAGCACTGAGAGAAAGAGAAATAAGAACACTTAAGAACTTTATAAGAACTTAATAAGAACTTTCTTCAGCCACAGCCTTAGATGAACTGAAGATAAAAGACATTAAATCTATGAAGATCTGATTAAACAACTCCACAAACAGCATTACCAGCTTCACTTATTACTAACCAGACTGACTTTATTTCTGACATACATCTACAGAAGCTCTTATTGAGAATTAACAGAAGTTTAGATGTTGATGTCTTATTGAAAATGTTTCGGTTGAGGTCACCAATATGGAGATCATCATTTGTTTTATTTGAGCTCTTGACCCTTGACTTTTGTTGAGTTGCTTCTTAATCAGCAATTGAAGGTTTTCAGAAAACATTTCTGAACATTCAAGAAAATTTGAGGAACATTATACCTTATAAAAAACGTTCCTCTAACGCAGTGTTTCTCAACTCCAGTCCTCGGGACCCACTGCTCTGCACATTTTGTATGTATCCCTTATTTAACGCATCTGATTCAGATCATCAGCTCGTTAGGAGAGACTCCATGACCTGAACTGAGTGTGTCAGGTAAGAGAGACATACAAAATGTGCAGAGCAGTGGGTCCCGAGGACTGGAGTTGAGAACCACTGCTCTAACGTCAATAAAACTGTACGTTTTTTACATTCCCAGAGCCAACTCAGAATATTTAGAGAACGTTCTTATAATCAAAATTCTGTTAGCTGGGATGGTAGCCAAAAAATATATAAATAAATATAAATAAAAACACACTATTATAAATACACATACTTACCTCTGTGGAACATGTGGTGCCTTGGATTTCAGCTTCAACTTAAGTTGGAAAGAGGGAAACACTTTAGTAGATAGAGTATAAAATGCAATGTATTTGTCCTTACCATTGGAACTGTGTGACTTTCTTATGTGCATATTCCATACACATAGAACCACCGCAGATATGATCACCATCAAAGACAGAGTGACGGCTGTGAACACCAGAGAACCTAAAACATACAGAGCCTGTGTACGCTGTGAGCCAGACATGTCCAATTCTGCTCCTGGAGGGCCANTTTTTTTTTTTTTTTTTTGCAGAGTTTAGCTCCAACCCCAATTAAAACACACCTGAACTACACTTTTGTGTTTCGTAAAATGTGCTGCTTCAGTTGTTGTTGATTATTGTTTCTAGACTATTAATTTTTTATTTATTTATGCTTTATCAAATAAATAAATAAATAATAAAAATGAATAAATAATAATAATAATAAAAAATATATATCATTTAACTAATCATATCAGCAGCACATGTGAAAGTGTGAACGATAGTCGAGTAAAATCACTCTGTCATTCTGATTGGATTATAAGAGCAGACTGATTGCTAAAAAAGGAGGGAAGAAGTGTGTTCTTGTGCTCCTCCAAAGAAAGACATGCAACCATCAACACTTAGGGGCAGTCGTGGCCTAATGGATAGAGAGTCGGACTTGTGACCCAAAGGTCATGAGTTCGAGTCTCAGGTCCGGCAGGGATTGTCGGTGAGGGGAGTGAATGTCCAGCGCTCTCCCCACCCTCAATACCATGACTGAGGTGAGACCCTTGAGCAAGGCACCGTACCCCCAACTGCTCCCCGGGAGCCGCAGCAATGGCTGCCCACTGCTCCGGGTGTGTGTTCACTGCTGTGTGTGTGCACTTGGATGGGTTAAATGCAGAGCACAAATTCTGAGTATGGGTCACCATACTTGGCCACATGTCACTTCACTTCACTTCACTTCAGTCAACAATTTGATCTCACAGTGATCTCACCATGAGCTCTCAGGATACTCGTGATGTGTTCACAATGCAGGGCTCCAGACAAAAGCCATGGCTCCTTTAGGGGAAAAACAGTCGGCAAATAATTTAAGAGCCACACAACAATAAACTTTATTTTTTAAATCACTTACTTTTAGTCATCCTGTTGTGTTTATATATCTCTCCTTTACAGTTGCAGCATTTTCATCTTGTGATTTTTCTGGGAAGTGAATGTCACTATTTTCACTTAATACTATTATAGTTTTTGTTAAAATTTTTAGAATTTTAAGATTTTTTTGTTTTATATTTTGTTGTTTTTAAAACTTGTTTGTTTAGTTTGTATACATATGTATTTTAGTATTAACATCTATTTCAAGCAATGAAAAATGTTTTTTAATAGTTTTAGTGAACTATAATAACCCTGATGCTACACTCTAAAAAATGCTGTGTTAAAAACAACCCAAGTTGGGTTGAAAATGGACAAACCCAGCGATTGGGTTGTTTTGACCCAGCAGTTGGTTTATATGTTTGCCCAACCTTCTGGGTAGTTTTATTTAACCCAAATATTGTTTAAAAATTACTGTATTTCTTGCTTAAAATGAACCCAAAATATGTTGGAAATGAACATTTATTAATATGTTTAATAAACAAACATTTATTAATACGTTTTTTGAATAATATTTAAACAATAAACATTTATTAAATTGCTTATTAATAAATGTTCTTCTTTTAATTATTATTGTTGTCTCTAGTAATTATGTGTCTGATTTTTAATTTCCAACATATTTTGGGTTCATTTTAAGCAAGAAATACAGTAATTTGTAAACAACATTTGGGTTAAATAAAACTACCCAGGACGTTGGGCAAACATTTAACCCAACTGCTGGGTCAAAACAACCCAATCGCTGGGTTTGTCCATTTTCAACCCAACTTGGGTTGTTTTTAACCCAGCATTTTTTAGAGTGGGTAAAATCTTTATATTGAACAATATGTGTCAAATAATGTTCTTAGTCTTTCCTTCCTGAAGCTACAACAGTTTACTTTGAATCAAATGAAAATAAATATAAATATATGGAAATAAATATATAAATGTATTAAATTTGATTTGTGTAACCAAATAACAAGCAGGGGAAATTGATTTACATACTACTTGACTTTGATTAATGAACAGGCCGAAATACAACAGGACTCTTATTTTGAAATGTCTGTGCTTTACTTTTGCTGCTCATTCAAGTTCAGATGAGGAAGATAAAAAAAATACGTTGTTACTACAGTTTACAACACATTACAATATAAATAATATAAAATAAACTTTGTCATAATTGATCAGCATTAGATCATAAGCAATCGGTTGACAAATGTGCGCTAATCATTGATTGCGAGCTGCTCTGAAGCACTGTTGTGAGAGCCTGAAGAATGTGCAACAGCGCCACCATTTGACTTTAAAACATGTAGCGCTCACATTTATTTAATGAAATTAAAGTTAATAATCACATTAGGGTGTATTTGTTTTTCCATCCACAAAATATAAGATGCCTTAAAATAATCATCAATACTCTTGGTATACCATTTAAGGTACTGAAGACTTTTTAACTCCTTATATTTATCTGATGAGCATGAGCGGAGTGAAATAATGAAAGGGATCAGCATGATTGATATTCGAAATGGTAATCACGTGCTGCATTGTGTGTTTCTGCACTCAGCAGAGCCACTTTCCCCTTTTGAATGACGAATATAGATAAATATATATGAAGAAATAGGCAGTCGTCTCCTTTACGCAGGAGCAGAACGGTGTGTTCAAATGCAGCTTTTTAGCACCGACGCGAGGCGACAACACAGCCGGCTTTCATCAGCGCTAGTTCTTTGGCGTTTGGTTTGGTGTGTGATATTTTTCCTTACCCATTCATATTTTGGTGCTCTAACTCGCAGCATCTCATTTAATTATGTCAACACAACAATTGAGGTGGTCACAATACTGGCCACAGAACACGCAATTAAAATGCAAATTTTACAGTCATAATGTGTGAATTTGTATGGTCGCCAGTGGCAATCTCAGCAAAAATATCACTTGCAAATTAATATTTTTGATTGAAAATGCGACGTTTTAGGTGCAGTCTACATAGATGCAAACTCCTCACCTTTTTGAGGTCACCTACGAGATTCACGTAGATCTGATGAGAAAGTGTTTTGGGGAGGGGGGGGGGGGGGGCGTCTGAGAGGACAGTCTTTGGACAGGGTCACGGTGAATGAAATTATGAGAATCACACCTTCTCAGTTGTCCAAAAAAAAACCCCTCCGACATCCTGGCTTAGCACTACGCGCAACGCGCCTGGAAAGAGTGAATGCACGATGGATGAAAGTCATCTCCGCTAGGTCTGCCCGCATGCCTTAACGTAAGAATCTCGTAAAGTAGTGCTATGATAACCTTCATTTAATTGGCATAAGTATCGATATGTAAAGCTTGGGCCTGTTAATAAGCCTGACATGCCTGACTTGTTGTGATTTTCACTGTTTCGTTATGTCAAATCAATACGCTAGGCAATTTGGCAGGTTGTGTTTCACAAATTATGTTCACTCAATTTGCTGGCTAAATTTATGTAATCTGCGCAGCTTAAGTGCACATGCTCAACTCATATGTCAATATGAATATTAAATATAGCTGTAATATAAATAATTTATTTGGGNGGGGGGGGGGGGGGTATGGGATGTCTCGCATCTTTCTCACCTTTTTCACCCCTGATGTGTTTGCATACCGGAGTCTAAGAGCCCTGCAATGTGAGATCACAGTGAGTGTAACCTCACAGCGCCCTCACTGTGTTCATACTTTGGTCACAATGTGAGGTCAAAGTGCACTCACTGCACAAAAACTAGGTACCCAGCATGCATTGCAGGATGGAGCTTTTGATTTTCACCATTGTTGAGATTCATATGCTGATTCTTGATGTCTCTATGTGTCTAAATAACACAGTGGTTCAAAATGTTTATGTCTGATCATGCTTTTAAAATCCTTCATAAATGATCATGTCACTGCTGGATTTTATGCTATATAATCACAGGGCTGTTTTAATTAGAACTATAAGATTAATAACGCCTCACAATAACTGCATATTGATTGTAGGTGTTGATGATTATGTTGTTATTTTCAATAACAATGTGACACCACCTGGATGCACCCACTTTTGACTTTTCTTGTCATAACAAATATGTCTTACAAACATAGTTAAAGCAGCCACAGAAAATATGCAAAAAGGTCGAGTGTCAAGAGCACAAGTAAAGCAAACACTGATCACCATGACGGTAACGTCAAACGAAACTAAATCATCAACATCTAAACCTCTGTTAATTCTCAATAAGAGCTTCTGTACACGTCTGACAGAAATAAAGTCAGTCTGGTTAGTAATAAGTGAAGCTGGTAATGCTGTTTGTGGAGTTGTTTAATCCTCCTCTGCAGGAAGTCAGGAAGTCTATAACAGAAATCTGGTAGCTGGGTGTGCAGTCATACTGTGGGCTCACCATGTGACACCACTGTGATAGTGTTGAGAAACAGGAAGTAGAATGTTCCCCCGGTGACCAATATTTGAACCGCCTCCTCTTAATCTGCTCAACATTTTGAATTCACAATGAGCTCTCATATTACTCTCACTGTGAGTGTCACTGTATGAGAATGGTGTGATGTCACTGTGATCATGATCACATGATCTCACGTGTTGACTGGGTTTGCATCAAAATGGCCTCACATATTGCACCTGAAAGAACCACTTACCAGATCACATGAACTTCAAGGAGAGAGGTTTAAGACTGCATTTAAGAAGGCTTCGGGATGTTTCAGAGTGTCTAGCAAGCGCCAGGACGTCTTATCCTGAGGAGTCCGCTATGGAATCATGTCACCACCAGTGCAGAGCAGCAGGTGAGTTTGAGTGTATCTGCATGCACAGTGAGGCCAAGACTTTTTAGACAATACTACCATGCTACCATGAGTCCTGTGTCATGCCAACAGCGAAGCATCCTGAGACCATCCATGTCTGGGGCTGCCCAAAAACACTTCCAAGAATAAAGAATGGTATCTAAATGTCCCACAAGAGCAACTTCTCCCGACGGTCCTGAAGCAATTCGGTGATGATCTATGCATTTTCCAGCATGATGGAGCACCATGTCACAAGCCAAGAGTGATAATGAAGTGACTCGGAGATCATTACATTGAAATGTTGGATTCGGGGCCAGGCAACTCTCCAGATCTTAATCCCAAAGAAAACCTGTGGTCAATCCTCAATAAGGAGAGTGGACAAACAGAAGCCCACAAATTGTGACCAACTCTGAGCACTAATAAAGCAAGAATAAATCATCAGTCAGGATTTAGCCCAGAAACTGATATCCAGCATGCCAGAGCGAATTGCAGAGGTTATGAAGAAGGGTCAACAATGTAAATATTGACTCTTTGCATATTAGAGAGCTCTAACGCCACCCGAATCCACTGTTAAAAATAAATAATCCACCCTCCACCCACCTGAACATATGATACTGCGTAGCTTAATGAAGGTCTGCAAATTAGTGCCTGACCAAAAATTAAGCCTTAAACACGTTTATATTTCTATCATTGTCTCATCCACCTGTGACCCACCAGCAATTAATCAGAATGCCATTTTATATTATTTGGTCCGCCCGACCATCATTATTGCATATATTGAATGTTTTTGCCATAAAAGCCAGTAAAATTTATGAAATGCTTTTTTTTTTCTTAGGACAACATGAAAAATAATCTACAAATACTGAAGCAGCAAACTTTGCCAAACACAAAATTTATATCACTGTCAGTACTTTTGACCAAAGCTGTATTTATTAATATTTGTTAACGTTAGCTAATAAAAATACATCTGCTCATCATTAGTTCATGTTGGTTCAGGTCCATGATTTTAAATTGTTCATTATCAAATATTTCATCTCACGATGTCTTTTGTGAAAGCAAATTGATTGTGTCTATTGACTATACATGAACAGTCATGAACCAATCCAGTTACTGATTTTTAGTATAGAAATCAATATGTCCTAAAGACAATGTTACTAAATGTGACAAAACAACAAGAAAACTCACCTGACTGACAGATCCAGATCCCAAGAACACAGAAGGACATTTTTTATGTTTAATCCTGTTATATTTCAGCAGGACCACATTATACCAGTGGTTCCTTGTTCAAGTGACTTCTTTTACTCTTGGCACCCTTGAGTGCTCTCACTGGTGTACAAAGTCTTTATCATTGTTGAGGAAGTCTTAAACGCTTGTCTAAATTTACAGGGTTTTTTTTTAAACTAGCAGAACACCTCAAAAGTACTTACTTGCAGATACTTCCTCATTTTTTAACAGTTGATGTGTGTGAACACAGTTCTGAGTTCAGTGTTTGTGCTTCCTGTCATTGTTGCTTGTGAATAAGATTTGACCTGGGCAATCTGATCCAAGATCAGTGTGAAATAGCAGGGCATGCATTGATGTCAGCACGTCTGTAGACCACAGAAGAGTGCTTGCATGTAAGAGTAAAACTAATGTTAGCTTGGTCCCTTTTTTCTCTGGCGGTGGATTTCATAACTACACCATCTGACTGCAAAGAGCATCTTTCTCTATTGACAGCCGTTCAAAAATATGTGAAAAAAATTTGACGTCACAGCTTGGGTTTGTGTTCTTGCAAGGCCATCGGCCAGTCAGTGTTGTTATTTTCACACAGATTCATAGCCAGTAGTCACATGGCATTTAGATTAATGTGAATGACTGATGTTGACATGGGATTTGTGTAATTCTGAGAAACTCTAATTTGAATGTGTGTATGTGTGTGTGGTTTAAACCCTCAAGAATTTCCATGTACATACTGATAAACATAATGACCACATTCTCTGTTCTCTTCCCATAACATATTGGTATTATTAACACTCATGCAGATAAGGAACCAGTGGTGGTTTCAGTTGTTGTGGATCACATTTAAGCCAGGTAGTTTGATCTTAGATCAGTCTGAAATAAAAGCACCTATTCTCTGTGGCTTTCATATGAGCGTTAGTAAGCCAGTTGGGCACATGCAGTACAGATCAGTAACACTTCTCAAATAATTTACTGCAAACCATGGGCTGCCAGAACATTAGTGGAACTCACTGGCTCCTAACATTTTTTTTTTTTTTGATTTGTGTCAGAATCAAAAAGCCCTTTACCACATTTAAAACCCAAAATGCATTGTGATTGGATCACTAAAATATCAGCTAACAGACTGTTATAAGTACGTTCTCCAAATATTCAGTGTAAAAAATGTCCAGTTTTCTTAACGTTAGAGGAACGTGACACAAATGACACAAACATGTTTTAAACAAAGTTAACAATTACATTATTTATACCCTCACAGGCATCAACATTCAACATCTGAAATGCAACAATGGTGTTATTAATGATCTTTATCGCATCAGCTGAGTTTAAGACTTCTCAATAATGCTTCAAGTCAGCAATTACGGAAAAAGCAGTTGTGTAAACCACTTTAATGCAGTCAGTTGACCGTTAAAACAGATCTGCTTTACCAGTGCAGAAATGTTTTCGTGCAATTGTTGAAACTGAAACAGCTCAACAAAAATCAAGGATGAACAGCTCAAATAAGGCAAACATTAAACATTTTTAATAAGACATCGACATCTAAACCTCTGTTAATTCTCAATAAGAAATTCTGTAGACGTGTGACAGAAATAAAGTCAGTCGGGTTAGTAATAAGTGAAGCTGGTAATGCTGTTTGTGGAGTTGTTTAATCAGATCTTCAGAGATTTAATGTCTTTTATCTTCAGTTCATCTAAGGCTGTGGCTGAAGAAAGTTGTAGTTTGTGTTCTTATTTCTCTTTCTTTCAGTGTTTGTTCACAGCAGGTGTTTGAATGGTTGAAAGAATGTTTCAGAAACATCATACCAACCTTTAAATAACATTCTACTAACATTAAGGAAACTTTGTTTTCCTGTTCTTGGAATGTTACAAATCATATTTGGAGAACGTTCTTATAACAAAATTCCTTTAGCTGGGCATTCAGAGGTATTCATTCGGTCTCTCTTGTGCATGTAACAGTCCAGATGACACAATCAAAACAGTGTTATAACAGTGAAAATGTTGTTTATGTAGATCACTAGCTCTCGTTTTCCCTTTATTTAAAGGGGACATTGGATGCTAATTTTAGTAAGTTAGTATGTTAGTATGATTCTTTAGGGTCTTCATGAAAAGTCTATAACATACTTTGATTAAAATTTCTGAATGGTTGTGTAAAAAAAACACCCTTTACCTTGTCAAAAACAGCTCTGTTCACAGCGAACCATTTCGGTGCATGTCCCTTTAAATGATAATGAGCTACTGTTCACCTCAACCCTATCTTTTGTAAGCGGGCTGTAAACACTATTTGGCAGGTACTGCATTGAACTCACCATTCTTATTTATTTATTGATTTGTAATAAGACAATCGCCTTAATGCAATGTTTATTATAAATGTGTGCAGTCCTGAATTACTGTGAGAAGGTTCTAAATAGAAATGACGACACATATGTTTGTTCGACTGTATTATTTTGATATTGAACAAGCTGCGATGTCACGTTTGCAGCGCTTTGTTGTGTGTGCATGAGGCGCCTGCGCGATCAAACAGCAGTCTTTGCAAGGGACTTGCCTTATCGTCATGGCAATGGTTTGTAGCCAGGTCAGATTACGTCAGAGTTTGTTGTCATTTGTTGGAAAATCATACCACACTGCTCAGACATTCCTCGACCCAACAAACACTGATTAAATGTTTAGTCGGGTGAAAACAAACTTCGACCAACAGCAACAGACGCGACAGGGGTATCACACTAGCTGCGTCTCATTTTGGAGGCTGCGTCCTGATCCAACAAACTCCAACAGACGTGTTTGTTGGTGTTTATATGTGCGGTGTGAACTGCCTTTAACTTTAGCCGCATTCGTCGAGGAACTTGCTAACTACCACATCGTTAGGAAAGGTGATTTACAAAGATTCATTAAAAAAACCTATAACGTTACTCACGTCTTCTGGAGGTACTGATCCATCCTTCAGGAACTTTTTAGCAAAACAAACTTTTTAGCACAGACATAAACGCATATAGGTAGATCCGGGTGCGCATTCCCTTCAGAAACAAAATTCATCGACTGAGTCTTCAGCGACTCAGATGTCGAGAGTAAAGGACGACTGCTATGTTCATTCTTATATCCAATAACAAAACGCCTCAGTCGCTTAGGAGACATTCCTGCACGGTGTCGAAACATGGCAGACTGTTCACAGCTCACTCAGGGCGGGTCTATGCTAAAACGGTAGTGTCCGTCAACAGTCGTGGGAGGGGCCTGTGCAAATTTATGTCACTTTACCAAGAATCTGTAAACTACGGAAGAGGATTAGGGCCAAGCAATAATAAAAAAATAAAACCATCTCGAGATTAAAGTTGTTAAATTTCGAGAAAAAAATTGTTAAATTTCGAGAAAAAAGTCGAAATAAAATGTTGAGAATAAACTCGTTAAATTACGAGAAAAAACTCGTTAAATTTCGAGAAAAAGGTCGAGATAAAATGTTGAGAATAAACTCATTAAATTACGAGAAAAAAGTCATTAAATTACGAGAACAAATTCGTTAAATTATGAGAAAAATGTTGTTAAATTTCGAGAACAAATTCGTTAAATCTCGAAATTTAACGTCATTTTTCTCATAAGTTTTTTTCTCGTAATTTAACGAGTTTATTCTCAATATTTTATCTCGACCTTTTTCTCGAAATTTAACGAGTTTTTTCTCTAAATGTAACGAGTTTTTTCTCGAAATTTAACAACTTTAATCTCGAGATGGTTCTATTTTTTTATTATTGCTTGGCCCTAATCCTCTTCCGTAGTAAACGGCTTGATCTGGCAAAGTGCTTATGATTTGTGGGGATTAAAAAAAAAAGCACTGGGTGGATTTTTATCATTATAGGGTGGTTGTGTAGAGACACTGCCAACACACATTCATGTCCAAACACCATGTAAAAGTGAATTTTGCATCCGATGTCCCCTTTAACCGAGTGAGATGTTGAAATGTTGCGATATTGGATATTTTACTCTAGTTGTACTGGTTGTACACAAGACGTTGTTTTACACTGGCGTATTTGAACACTGCTTTTCAACATACTGTCAAACAACACATATTGGCTTGCAAATGATGCTCGAAAGATACTTCCTGAAATTATGTAAATGATGTTTGACTAACACCTAGTGTAAAAAGCCACAGTTTTTGTATACGTGAAGGCTGTGTGTTATTATCGACAGAATGCAAATGCGTCTTCCTTGGAGGCCGCAGTGATCAGTTTACTGTTCAGAGGTTGACAGTGGACATTATTTTCTCTTTAGAGCATTATCGATGTGAATCACTTTCGGATCACAATGAACATAATCCTTCATTTGTCAGGTGAGTACCCGCTATCTTAGCTCTTGTAGCACAAAATACAAATGTTCATTTAAAAGTGAATAAGCAAATGATCTGTTATCATGAGGTATTTGTCTGGGTAGGTGTGTTTATATATGTATATGTGTGGGCATATATGTGTTTTTTTTTTTTTTCTTCTATGTGTTTTATCATGTGATATATGAATGTATAGTATTGTCTGCTACACTCTCAGAAAAAAAAGTACAAAATTGTACCTTTAGGGGTACAAAGGTACAAAGGTACAAATTTGTACCCTTGTGATTTGTACCTTTGGTGACAATTTTGTACTCTCTCAGAAAATAAAGTACATAATTGTACCTTTAGGGGTACAATAGCTTGTCACTGGGGCTGTACCCTCAAAGGTACAAATTTGTACCCTTGTGATTTGTACCTTAAGAGACTAGTTTTGTACCTTTGGTGACAATTTTGTACCTTTATTTAACAGTACAAAAATTGACCCTTCAAAAGGGTACAAAATTGGCTTTGACAGCGTACAATCGTTGACTATAATGAGATATATATATTTTACACACACACACACTGAATTAAAATCAGAATTTATTAAATCCTTTTCATTTTCACATTTTACAACATTTCATTTTAAACACATTTTGAAACATTCTATATAAGTCCATCTTGCCGGGTGTTAAAAATGAACACTGAAGCAGTGTTAAAGTTAATGAGATAATTGATTGATGATTGAGTGATGATTGACAATTAGTGGAGACACCTGATGATAATAAGCAGAATCATTGACGAAACAACAAGAGAAAAAGAGACACAACAACTATAACTGACTTCCAGCCATTAAACATTATTACACTTATTATTAACCAGTTTGATTTGATTTCTGTCATACATCAACAAAAGTTCTTATTGAGAATTAACAGATGTTTAGATGTTAATGTTTTAATGAAAGTTCAGTTTGAAGTCACCATGATGGTGAAAAGCATTTCCTTTAGTTGGGCTCTTGACTCTATTTATTAACATTAATTTATCTCTGGCTGCTCCAACTTTGTGTTTGTAGAGCACATTTGTTATAGCCAGAATAACTATGATCTGAGCTGCTTGGGGAAGCACAGTCATGATGGTTATGTTTTCTCATTATGAAATGGAAAGATTAATTGGTGACATCCAGTATTAATTGGTGATAATGTTATTTCTTTGCAGTAAATCTCTGTTACCACTTGAGATCCAGCAAGGTTTTTTTTAAACACACAGATATCAAGAATCAGCATATGTCCCTCAACAATGGTGACAATCAAACAAAGTGCTTCATGTTGCAGTGCATGAGGGGAGCCACCAATCAAAACTCATCCATGGCTCCCATCATGCATTGCTGCATGAATAAATTATACAGCTAAATTGTTCTGTAATTTTCATAGATTGTTCATGTTTGCTTTTATTTTTCTATTTTGTTGTGACAGTAGCTTGTTTTGTGATGTTCAGAGTTGATCTGTTTGTCAGTAATTTGTATTTATTTATCTTCACCGTTCTTGAGAATCAGATGCTGATTCTTGATGTCTGTGTGTGTTTAAACACTGAAGCTTCATTGCACAATGTATTCTTAAAACAAAAAAAGAAAAAAAAGTTAACACTGCTGTTGGATCTCAAGCTGTACAATCACAGGACTACAGTCATTAATACTAAAGCTACACATCAAGCACACAGTCAGAGATTTGGACTCTAAACGCCATCACTTGATGATTATGATATAAAATTATATTGAGACCAGATCACATTTTCTCTGACCATAACAAATGTGCTTTACAAACACAAAGTTGGAGCAGCCAGAGAAAAATTAATAATAAAAGGTAAAGAGTCAAGAGCTCAACTAAAGCAAACGCTGACCTCTTTCATGGTGACTTGAAATGAAACATTCAATAAAACATTAATTAACACCTTTTTTCTCTCTTTCCTTCATTGATTCTGCTTATTATCATCGGGTGTCACCACTACATTTACATTTATGCATTTGGCAGACGCTTTTATCCAAAGCGACTTACATTGCATTATACTATACATATGTATCTTGAGTATGTGCAATCCCTGGGATCGAACCCATGACCTTGGCATTGCTAGTGCCATGCTCTAACCACTGAGCTACAGGAAACCACTAATTGTCAATCACCACTCAATCATCATCTCATTATCTCATTATCTGTTACTTTTTAACACCCGGCAAGATGGACTCATATGGAATGTTTCAAAATGTGTTTAAAATGAAATGTTGTAAAATGTGAAAATGAAAAGGATTTAATAAATTCTGATTTTAATTCAGTGTGTGTGTGTGTGTGTAAAATATATATATATATCTCATTATAGTCAACAATTGTACGTTGTCAAAGCCAATTTTGTACCCTTTTGAAGGGTCAATTTTTGTACTGTTAAATAAAGGTACAAAATTGTCACCAAAGGTACAAAACTGGTCTCTTAAGGTACAAATCACAAGGGTACAAATTTGTACCTTTGAGGGTACAGCTCCAGTGACAAGCCATTGTACCCCTGAAGGTACAATTATGTACTTTATTTTCTGAGAGAGTACAAAATTGTCACCAAAGGTACAAATTTGTACCTTTGTACCTTTGTACCCCTAAAGGTACAATTTTGTACTTTTTTTTCTGAGAGTGTAGGATGTATTTTTCTATGCCAGTGTCAAAGATGAATTTCTGTTCAGGAAATCTGTACAGATAATAAAGTTAAACTAAACTAAACTAAAACTAGTTTTCAAAAGAAGTAACGCAAATTGTTGAAGCCGATAGCTTCATGGTCAGATAAAGCAGTTGCGCCTCTGGCAATTTTTTTGAATCCTGGCAAAAATGCCTTAAATGAATCTTTAAAAAAAATTGCAAATAATGTTTACTGTTTATAGATTTACTATATTAGAAAGTGCAACAAAACAACTCATTAGGCATAGTCTTATCAAATGTGTGCTCTCTAGCAGCTGTTATTTTCCATGGGGTTTACTCAAATATTTGACTTTCCAGGAGGAAAAAACACTATCCAATGATTTTTTTCTCTCTCTAGTAATCAAATACGCACTGTGGTTATACAGATTTATACAGTAACTGATGGATTTATCTCTCTAGTGCTGCTGCTGCTGATAATCACAAGTAAAATAGCGGTCAAGGAATCTCATGGAAACTGGTACTGCTCTCCTCTGGCGAACACAAGCCACTGCCCAAACGCTTCCAGTTATTTGGATTGTGGTGGACACAATTACTCTTGCACGGCGTATTCCTGCAGCCCTCAGAGTGCCGGCTGCTCCTGCAAGATCGGACCCTACAACTGCGGCAGCGACTGCAACTATGTTTCTCCAGATGTCTGTAACTGCAATGCAAGTTCTCACTCCTGCTACTGCCTGGGAGGTGAGTACAGCACTGTCCTTTGTGTGTCATATGCTGTTTTGTATTCAAATTCATCCCATTTCTTTCCTTCCAGATACAACTCAAAGCAAATTGGAAGAGGTATGTGAGAACGAGCTTCTAAAAGATGGTCTTTAAATTACACATTATACACTATATAATTCATATTTACTATTATACGAAAAAATAATTGTTTTTCTTTCATCTGTTCGTTTGTTTATTTGTTTTCTGCATCAGTTAACGCCAGAAGGCATCATAAATATTGTTGAACAGATTGCCAATATGACGGATCAAATGACTCCCGAAGTAAGTAATGTTTCTTGGACCTGAACCAAGGGTCATTCTCAAAAACTAAATTTTTCAGATTTACAAAATGTTTTGAATTCAGCTCAATTCAAAACATGTTCATAACAGCTACTTAAATGTCCTAATTGAACTAAGGCCTAATCCTGGCTTAATCTAAGCCTTGTCTGTGAAACCAGGCCTATATATTTTTTTTTAATGAAAAAGTTTTACACAAACGTTACACAATGTAAAACAGATAGCTATGTTTCCATCCAAATTAGAAATTTAACTTATGCGTAACATTGGAATATTGCATACAACATTTGTGAATAAAGCATGCAGAGTTTCCATCCAGAAGAGAACAAAATTGTCACTTCCTGATAAATTGGCACTAAATATAATATAGATATAAATGAAGATGCTGCAATAGGAGAAGCCACTGTATATAATACTTATCGTATATAATAAATTACAAAATGTAAGTTCATGTTAACTTGTGTATCCTTTAATAGAGACATCTCACCTCATGAATATTACAACAATGAATGCACTGAAAAGCCCATGCGCTACCCACATGCATCAGATATCAATGCAGAGAGAGAAAGAGAGAGAGGTGCACAAAGCTGCACGATTAATGTTTAAAAAATCGCATTCTCGATTTCATCACCAACATGATCTAATTCCTAAATGACATTATATTAAACCTTTGACAAAAATTAAATTGTGAGATTCAGATCTGTGTTCGCTCCGCCGTTGATCTAGAGAGAGCAGTTTTCATGTTTAGATATAAACAGCTCTACAATATTTTCAAACACACAGTATCATTATTTCTGTTACAAATATTTCAATTATCACAGAAGTATACAAGAGTTTATTATTCAGATAAACGCTGATGTCTACGTTACTGATCAAAACAGAATAAATCACCTTTTGAAAATGCATCTAATCCCAAACCTGTCCTGGAGGACCCCCAGTAACACTTTACAATAAGGTTCATTTGTTAACATTAAGGCCTGTACACACCGGGACGAATATCGCGCGCGTTTAAGCGCCACTCTCATTGGTCTGCCAGTTTTTAACGCGGTGCGTCAAACCAAAAAAACGAACGATTTTAAAAAAATGATGCTTTTACGCCTCGCGTTTTTCGCGACGGTGTGCACACTCACATTGGCGCCAATTGTTTAGTCACGAGCCGTTAAACGTCTGCGTTAATCGCTCGCGATATTCGTCCCAGTGTGAACAGGCCTTTAGTTAATGTATTAAAGGAACACTCCACTTTTTTTGAAAATAGGCTCATTTTCCAACTCTCCTAGAGTTAAACAGTTGAGTTATACCATTTTCAAATCCATTCAGCTGATATCCGGGTCTGGTGGTACCACTTTTAGCAAAGCTTAGCATAGTTCATTGAATCTGATTAGACCGTTAACATCTCGCTCAAAAATGACCAGAGTGTTTCAATATTTTTCCTAATTAAAACTTAAGTCTTCTATAGTTACATCGTATACTAAGACCGATGGAAAATGAAAAGTTGCGATTTTCTAGGCCAGTATAATATTATTGCGCCTGCTGCAGCCATGGTAAGACAGTTCCTTGATTATTACGCCGGAATGAGAGTATAGTTCCTAGCCATATTTACCTAGAAAGTCGCAACTTTTCATTTTCCGTCTGTCTTAGTACACGATGTAACTAGAGAAGTGTCAAGTTTTAAATAGAAAAAATATTGAAACTTTTTGGTCATTTTGAGCGAGATGCTAACGGTCTAATCAGATTCAATGAACTATGCTAAGCTATGCTAAAAGTGGTACCGCCAGACCCAGAGATAGGCTAAATGGATGCGAAAACGGTAAAACTCAACTGTTTAACTCTAGGAGAGTTGGAAAATGAACTTTTTTCAAAAAAAAAGTGCACAGTAAAATGCCCAGTGTTAAATAAACACCCAAAGTGTACATATGAGTCCATCTTGCCGGTTGTTAAAAAGTAACACTGAAGCAGTGTTAAAGTTAATGAGATAATTGATTGATGATTGAGTGATGATTGACAATTAGTGGTGACACCTGATGATAATAAGCAGAATCACTGAAGGAAAGAGAGAAAAAAGGTGTAAATGTTTTATGGAATGTTTCATTTCAAGTCACCATGAAAGAGGTCAGCGTTTGCTTTAGTTGGGCTCTTGACTCTTTACCTTTTATTATTAATTTTATTAATTGTTTTCTGGCTGCTCCAACTTTGTGTTTGTAAAGCGCATTTGTTATGGTCAGAGAAAATAGGATCTGGTCACAATATAATTTGATGATGATTTTATCATCATGCAATAGCCTGAAGTTGTTTAGAGACTAAATTTCTGTGTGCTTGAGTATTAATGATTGTAGTCCTGTGATTTTACAGCTTGAGATCACACAGTAGTATGACCTTTTTTTTTCTTTCAATAATAATACATTATACACTACAGCTTCAAAGTTTAAACACACACAGACATCAAGAATCAGCATATGATTCTCATGAACGGTGACGATAAATAGAGAACAAAACAAGCTACTGTCACAACAAAACAACAGAAAAATAAAAGCAAACATGAACAATCTACGGAAATTACAGGACAATTCAGCTCATAATTTATTCATGCAGCAATGCATGATGGGAGCCATGGATGAGTTTTGATTGGTGGCTCCCATCATGCACTGCAACATGAAGCACTTTGTTTGATTGTCACCATTGTTGAGGGTCATATGCTGATTCTTGATGTCTGTGTGTGTTTCAAAAAAAAAAAAAAAAAAAAATCTTTCTGATTATAATTTAATATATATCAAGCGGTAACAGAGATTTACTGTAAAGAAATAATATAACATCTATATCACCAGTTAATACTGGATGTCACCAATGAATCTGACCATTTCACAATGAGAAAACACATTTATGTGTTTAACACTTTGGGTGTTAAATTACCACCCAAAGTGTACATTTGACTCCATCTTGCCGGATGTTAAAAATTTACTCTGAAGCAGTGTTAAAGTTAATGAGATAATTGATTGATGATTGAGTGATGATTGACAATTAGTGGAGACACCTGATGATAATAAGCAGAATCATTGAAGAAACAACAGGAGAAAAAGAGAGAGACACAACAACTACAACTGACTTCCAGCCATTAAACATTATTACACTTATTATTAACCAGTTTGATTTGATTTCTGTCATACATCAACAAAAGTGCTTACTGAGAATTAACAGATGTTTAGATGATAATGTTTTAATGAAAGTTTAGTTTGAAGTCACCATGATGGTGAAAAGCATTTCCTTTAGTTGGGCTCTTGACTCTATTTATTAACATCAATTTATCTCTGGCTGCGTTACTCAAAAGTGCTGTGAGTCAAAGTTGATCAATCTAGGTTTACAGTGCTTTGGGAAGCACAGTCATAATGGTTGTGTTTTCTCATTGTGAAATTCCCAGATTCATTGGTGACATCCAGTATTAACTGGTGATATAGATGTTATACTATTTCTTTATAGTAAATCTCTGTGACCGCTTCAGATCCAGCAGAGCTTTTATAATCTGAAGAGTTTTTTATAAACACACACAGACATCAAGAATCAGCATATGACCCTCAACAATGGTGACAATCAAACAAAGTGCTTCATGTTGCAGTGCATGATGGGAGCCACCAATCAAAACTCATCCATGGCTCCCATCATGCATTGCTGCATGAATAAATTATGCACCTGAATTGTCCTTTAATTTTGGTAGATTGTTCATGTTTGCTTTTATTTTTCTGTTGTTTTGTTGTGACAGGAGCTTGTTTTGTGATGTTCAGAGTCGATCTGTTTGTCAGTATTTTGTATTTGATATATCGTCACCGTTCTTGAGAATCAGATGCTGATTCTTGATGTCTGTGTGTTTAAACATTAAAGCTTCAGTGCATAATGCATTATTCTAAAAAAAAAAAAAAAAACTATTGTAAGCTGTAAAATTGCAGGACTACAATCAATATTAAAGCTTCACATCAAGCACACAGTTAGCAATTTAGACTCTAAATGACATCAGGCCATCACATGATGATGATATCATCATCATATGATCAGATCCTATTTTCTCTGACCATATCAAATGTGCTTTACAAACACAAAGTTGGAGAATCCAGAGAAAAAATAATACTAAAAGGTAAAGAGTCAAGAGCCCAACTAAAGCAAACGCTGACCTCTTTCATGGTGACTTGAAATGAAACATTCCAAGAAACATTAATTAACACCTTTTTTCTCTCTTTTCTTCAATGATTCTGCTTATTAACATCAGGTGTCACCACTAATTGTCAATCATCACTCAATCATCAATCAATTATCTCATTAACTTTAACACTGCTTCAGTGTTACTTTTTAACACCCGGCAAGATGGAGTCATATGTACACTTTGGGTGTTCATTTAACACTGGGGATTGTAGCTTTCCTGTAGCTCAGTGGTTAGAGCATGGCACTAGCAATGCCAAGGTCATGGGTTCGATCCCAGGGATTGCACATACTCCAATACAAATGTATAGTATAATGCAATGTAAGTCGCTTTGGATAAAAGCGTCTGCCAAATATGTAAATGTAATGTACATTTTGCTGTGAGTATAATAAACACAAAAAGGAGTATTATGCATTTTTTCCTTTTTTTTATTGGTTGTTTAATATTTTTTCCTTATGAAACCACTACACTGGAAGCACCTGTTTCAAACTGCCAAAGTCTTTATTTATTTTTTTTATATATATACATCACAATAAATATCATATCAGGGACTTTATATTGAGACCTTATCATATTGTGAGATTTTAATATCAGTACATCCCTACATTATACCGAACCAGTTTGATAACAGACTTTGGCTCAGGCTTTTTAGAATGACCAAAACATCATTTCAGATGCTGTGCAATGAGATCGGTCTGCTGGTTGGTCAAGTTATGTTGTGCCATCACGTCACATGACTTTTTTGATGTGCATCGAGGAATTTATTCAGTAAATGTGTTTCTATTATAGTTTATGTGCATGTTTTCTTATTGGATCAAATAATTATCTGACTCAAATGAGTGCATATGTTTTTTTTGCATTTATATATTTTTAAATGTATGCACATCTTGGCATTTCCATCCAATATTTTTTAATGCGATATCCCAAAATTTGCTTAAAATAGGTGGATGGAAACATAGCTAATAGTGACACGTTTGAAAATAAAAAACAAAATGTAAATAAAAATATTTAAATGCAATTTATTTTATTAATGCAATAAAACCACCATATGCATATTTGAACAGCCTCTTGTAACACTAAATCAAGAGACAATCATTCTTTTTAAATTGTATTATTATTTACATTTTTTTGTACAATTGTTAGACCTTGCACTAATGCTTAACCCTTAAGAAAATAATTTTTAAAAAAAACAAATAAATAACTGTAAATGCCGTAGGATTGGTGTACAAAATGAAGGGGATAAGGCTTCGTTCAGGCACTTGACTTAAATAATTAAAGATGTACAAAAAATATAGAGTCAAACTATTTCATGTTATTTTTAAACTTTTATGTAATAAAATTATATGGAGTTTCTTGACTATTTGAAAAAATGTTTCCATGACTCAAAAGTCAAGGGACAGGTTTGTCACTTTATTTTGAGAATGACCCATAGATTTGCTATTACACTCTTTTGCCATGGAAATCATTTGCATTCTACAGGAGTATCTCTTTGGTATTTGATTAGGTGGCGGAAGACTATTTGAAGATTGTTGATGCTGCCCAGATAAAGATTTCAATCTTGTCCATTGCTAAAGATAAAGATACATTAGTCTCATATGGAAACACTTATCTGAAGGCCTTTGAAAGCCTGGTGTCTGCACTGGTGAAGCCAACAGAAACACACAACTTGCAGAATGTTAGTCTCAACAATACAGGTAAAGAGCCTTGTTACGCCCCTGTTTGTATTTGTCTGTTTGACACATTTCAGAAACAAAGCAGTGTAGGGTGTGAATCATTGTCAAATATGTTCTTCTGGAGAGGCCCAGCTCTTTCTTAATGGTTTTCTTTCATAATTGCATAATTGGTTAAAATCTAAAGAACATTTGTCCATTAGAAAGTTTTCATGAATGTTAATGATTCTTCCTGGAACCATCAATGCCAATAATGAACTTTTATATTTAGAGGTAACAGGGCTTTAATTAGTAAAACACATCAGCAATATAGCATACCTACAGATAAGAGATTATATCTGTTGTTTCTTTCTTGTAGAAGTAAGAGTTCTTGCGGTTGGACCAAATGCATCTGTAAAAGAAATCCCTTTGATCAGGACAGAAGAAGCTCACATGGATATTGACCTTTTTGGGATTGCCGAGAACAACCCTTTAAGTATGTGAGAAGCATGAACATTTTCTGAAAACACATGAAAATACAAACAAAACAATGATTTTTTTTTTTTCTTTTCTCAAATTGATGTGACTCATTTTATGTTGGTCTGTCACACAGGATCAGCTGCTGTGGCTTTTATGAGCTACAAGACAATGCAGAATTTACTGAAGCCTGACTTCTTGTTTAACACATCAAATGACACGATTAAAACCATGATGTCCACTGTGATCTCAGCTACTCTTCCCAAAACCAACAACACTGAACTCACCAAACCAGTCAACTTTACCCTCAAACACATCAATGTGAGAAACTGAAATGTGTTTCTGTCCAACCTGAGAACTGATGAACATCTGAAAACATCTAATATTCAGTCTTGTAATATTTTCTGCATGTTCTTTCTTCTTTTTGCAGGATTTCGACCCCAGCGGTTCTCTGTCCTGTGTGTACTGGAATATCAGCGAGTGGATTGTAGATGGTTGTTCTGTTTTAGAGACCAACAGCAGCTACACTGTGTGTTCCTGTGTTCATCTGTCGACATTCGCTCTCATCATGCAAACCAGCAAACCACCAAAGGTACGAAAACATTTATAGTGACCACTGAAGAACAGCACAGGTTTGGCACTCATGTACTCTGACATGTTTTCTCAGAACGACCCACTGATGGAGCTGTTGAATTTGGTGTGTGTAATCGTGGGGCTGGTGTTCTTCAGTTTGGCCCTGTTGACCTTTGCCCTTTGTCAGTGGAGTCCTGGAGTGAATAATGTGGCTCGAATCAACATCTGCATCAGTCTTCTGCTGGCTCACCTTCTGTTCCTGCTCACACAACAGTTCCTGAGGCTCATACGCCATCAACAGGTGAGAATGATGAAGGAGCCCTACAGCTCAGCACAGCCTCACTGAGAATCATCATAACCGTCTCTCTTGTTCTCCAGGTGTTGTGTGTCGTGATATCAGGTGTGCTGCACTTCCTCTTTCTCTCCGGCTTTGTGTGGATGTTCATTGAAGCTGTGCTGCTCTTCATCTGTGTGAAGAACCTATCACAGATCAGCTCCAAAAAGAAGGAGGTGCTTAGCAGTGGATTCATGTGTGTGATTGGATATACGGTTGCTCTGGTTGTGGTGGCCGTGTCTGTTGGGTTGGTTCCTGAAGGCTACGGCAGCGAACAGTAAGTTTGGTGTTATTCAAAGTAAATTTGATTAGAATGAAATAAATCAGCTTGGGGCTTTTGTGACATTTCTGCCATCTGATAACAGTACAGCTTTGCATACACTGTATAAATACAAACATGATTAAAAAGATAAGTATGCACCTGAAATAGTATTTTTGGCAAATTCATTTAGTCATTATATTGTATTTTCCTCTAAACAGTTGCTGGATTAAAAGGGATAAAGGTTTTATCTGGAGTTTTCTGGGTCCTGTTTGTGTCATATTAGCAGTAAGCACATTTCTCATTTCTCATGATTTTAATTCATATTAAAGGGAAAACAAGGTGTTTAATCATTCATGTTCTACTTTTCAGTTAAACATGATTCTCTTCATCTGCATCATCATCAATCTGAACTCAACTCTCAAAAATCTGAACGCTGAAGTTTCACAGATGAAACAAACCAAGTAACAAACATTAGGATTTGATCACTCCATAGAAAAATATACTGTATGTAGTCAATAAAGACACATTGACTCTTTGTTTCTCTGCAGGATTATGACATTTAAAACACTGGCTCAGTTTGTGGTTCTTGGTTGCTCCTGGATTCTGGGTTTCTTCACTAATGGCAGTAAGGTGCTGGAGATCCTCTTCCTGATCTTGAACTCCCAGCAGGGAACCTTCATCTTCCTGGTCTATTGTGTCCTTAATAATGAGGTCAGATATCACTCAATTTACCACCATATGCCATGTGAAAATGACATATGAAAGACTAGTACAATTGTTTTCATGGATGTTCTGTTATTTACATTATTATATATTTTCTTATTTTGGCAATCCATGTCTTTTATAGAGAAATGTCAGAGGAAGTTGTTTAATCTGTTCCTTTTTCATTTCCTTCCTGTGATGGAATGTTCAAATGAGCCAAAACTATTCAAACTGCAACTGTCAATATAAATACAGTATATTCTACATATAAATATGCATTTGATCTGTCTGTCTGACTGCATGACATTAATCCTTTCAAACTCCAAGCTTTTAAAATGACTTCAAACTTTTAGGCCCGGCTTTCTCAAGCTTTTTTCTATTTTGTCCTCTGTAATTAATGAAGCGATTTTATGATCCTGCTCCATAGGAAAACAGTTTCACTCTCTCCAGAGACAGTATATGGCAGAAAAATAAACCAGTTTACTTCAGAAAGCCTCTTGAAGGGTTAGTTCCCCCAAAAATGAAATTTATTATTAACTCACCCTCATGTCTTTCCAAACCCGTAAGACCTTCATCCATCTTCGGAATATAGATGTTTTTGATGAAATTCGAGGGAATCTGATCCACACACAGCAACATCATTGCACCTTTTGACGTCCAGAAAGGTAGTTAAAAACATGGTTAAAATAGTCAACGTGACTACTGTGGTTCAGCCTTAATGTTATGAAGCGACGAGAATACTTTTTGAGCGCAAGAACAAAACAAAAATAACGACTTCATTCAACAATTTGAACTGTTGTCATACGTAGTGAACTCAGTGCAGGCTTCCTTGTTTACGTCTGAACGCCTACTCAGTATTGGCTGAAGCTGATCACGTATATAATGAGCCAGCATTTGGACACAAACAAGGAAGCCTGCACTGAGTTCACTTCGTATTACAACGGTTCAAATTGTTGAATAAAGTCGTTATTTTTTGTTCTTTTTTTGCGCACAATATTGTTGCTTCATAATGTTAAGGTTGAACCACTGTAGTCATGTTGACTATTTTAACCTTGTTTTTAACTACCTTTCTGGTCATCAAAAGGTGCAATGGTGTTGCTGTCCATGTGTAGATCAGAATTTCATAAACAATATCTTAATTTGTGTTCCGAAGATGAACGGATGTCTTACGGGTTTGGAACGACATGAGGGTGAGTAATTAATGAGAGAATTTCATTTTTGGGGGAACTAACCCTTTAAAACATGTTTTCTTACCTGTTTATTATAATTCCACTATGGTTGATGAGTTTCAGAGGTTAAATTGATGTCACTAAGCTCCTCTCATCTCATTCTTGTCCAGGTCAGGCAGCAGTACATGAAGTTCTTCAGATATCTCAAATATGTCTTTGCTGTGGACGCAAAGAACACTGAGGATTACAAAATCATGATCAAGAAATAAAAAGTACTGCTCAAGTGCCATTAATATACAGGTGATGTTGTCATGATTCCAGTCTGTATTTCCCTGTCTCGTGGTTAATGACTTTTATGTTGAAGTTTATCTGTTAAATTGTTTCTGTGTTCACTTCCTGTGTTTAGTTCCTGGTTCCTTACTTCCTTGTCTGTTTCCATTGCTACCCTCATTTGTTACCATGGCCATTCGTTACCTGCACCTGTCCCTTGTTAGCCCCTTGATTTCCTTGTGTATTTATACTCTGTGTTTTAGTTGCCTTGTGTCTGTCATTGTTTTTGAATGTTTCATGAAGCTGTTATGTTTTTGTTCCTTGCATTCTGTTCCTGTGCCTGGTTTGGATTTTGATGTGGATTATCTTTGTGTTTTTGTAGTGAATGTTGCAACATGTGGATTTTTGCTCCTCCTCTTCTGCTGCCTCATAACAGATGTTATATTTACAGTAAAATACACAACAGAATCAATGTTTTTGATGTTAAATGTAGTCTCAGCCCATTTCTGTATACCAGTCTTTACTGTTAACTGTATTTAATCTTTTTAACCCACAAGATTTTTTTGGTGGAGGGTGAAAAGCATATTTTTACAGACTGAAATCACTGTTGAGCTCAGAAATCTCCTAGAAAAGACTGTTTCTTCTGTAAGAACCCTTTTTATATGACTTCAGATATTCATATAGCAAAACATATTTTCAGAAGGGAAGTTCACAGGTTTTAAATGTGTAGTGGATTTACCTTTATAACTAAACAATTAAAATAACTATATGAACAGCTGATATCTCAAAATCTGTATTGTCTCATGGCTTGTATTTTTGTATTATAACATGGGAATGATTGATTTTTGTTTTCGTTCAGGTTAATACACGTTTTGTTGCAAAGTTAATAAGTCTCAATAAACAGACAAAGCAAAAAGCTTCATATTTACATTTATGCATTTGGCAGACGCTTTTATCCAAAGCGACTTACATTGCATTATACTATACATTTGTATCTGAGTATGTGCAATCCCTGGGATCGAACCCATGACCTTGGCATTGCTAGTGCCACGCTCTAACCACTGAGCTACAGGAAAGCTCAGTGGTTACGTGTCATATAATAGACTGACTCTAATGAGAAGAATATCCTAGTTTGAAAAATGAAAATTTAAATCAAGCCATCTCCTGCAACATATCTGTATTTAAAATGTAACACAAACGTCTTAAAGGGGTCATGAACTGCATTATTTTATTATTTCATGTTTTCTGGGGTGCACTTATAAATGTTAGTATGATTTTTACTTTAAAAATATTTGTCATAATTTAGAAATAAAAGGCATTTTTCTTACCCTGATTTTATCTCTCTGATTTGAACACTCATTGAGACTTCAATGTAAATGCGCACTGCTGTGATTGGTTGACATATTTGCATATGAAAATAGTTACGTATTACTCTCTATGTGAAAACTGCTATTACAGTTCTCAAGGTTTGCTAATTGTGAAATGTTTTGATCATAGCATTATATTTAGATTGTGGCATGAAAGGTTGATCACAGACATGTTGCGCACATGAATGCAGTGATCTCGTCATTGTAACTTGATTTGTGCACATTATCGAATGCTTTCATCATAACAGTGCAAATACAATGTAAATAAGTGATTTGTTGATTATAACGGTGTAACACAGACGTAAACACAAGAGAGACAGGTGGACTCAAACGCAGGAGTTTATGCAGCATTAACTGATACAGACAAGTATTTAGATGAATAACTTCAAGTGCATCATCATCTCACCCACACGTGATCAGAATACATAGCGAAACTCACTAATGAGCGCAATGATGCGAGAATAACGAGTCCAAACCCACTCGGGTTACAATAAACGTTAAACAAGCAACTAGTAGAACTGAACGGCTTCCGAGAAGCACATAACTGGAAAAGATAAACAAACTTAACTCAAGTAGTCCATGGAACATACATTGGAAACAAACACAGGAAAGTATAGTCCCTCTTGGCTCACGAGGAGAATAAACAGTCTTTAGCCGATCAGAAGAATAATGCGTGGGAATGATCGCGATCCCGAAACACAAGGAGCAGGAGAGCTTCACGCAGGGAAAACAGGCCCGTAATCACAACAGGGGACAGACAAGGAAGGATTGAAGCAGTGGTGTTTAAGTAGAGCGTCCTCTGATTGAGTCCAGGTGAAAATCATCAGTAATCCGGAGAGCGCGAACGGGTGAAAGAATGTGCAGACGAGTGAGAGCCCGGCGAGCTCATGACAAACGGGAGTTTTGGTGAGAGTCCAGAACTCAGTTACTCAGTCACTCGTGTTGATTGATTGACAGCTCCAGCGATTGTAAATGGAGCGTTCTTTGATCGCTATCTATATATAATTTAATTACAGTTTAACCTCTTAGCTGTCATGATCCCGTTGGCGGGACGCTTAGTGAAAATGATAATTTTAAGTCACCATCATGAAGATCAGGGTTTGCTTGACTGAATCACCATCTGATCAGTTTTGCATCTTTCAACTTTTGTTATAACAAATGTGTTTCAGAAAACACACAGTTACAGCAACCAGAGAAACAAAGTTAAAAATAACTGCGGTAAAGACCGCAACAAAAGCAAGCGCTTACCTCCATAATAGTGACTTCAAACTTTATTATTTCAAATAAAAACAAAAACATCTAAACCTCTGTAAATTCTTAATAAGCTTTGAATGACAACAAATAAAGTCATACCGGTTTGTAATAAGTGAAGATGCTGAGATCTCTGATAGTGTTTAATGTTCTGTTTCTGTTGTCTGAGTTTTGTGGGTCACCACTGTGCTTCAGTCAATGATGAGCTGAGAAACACTGATGTTATGCTGCATGTTGCTTTATTTAAAGGCAGTAACTGTGTAGCTGCTGTTGTGTGTACTGTTATTAGCTAACTGTTAACTTAAAGTAGTGATGGACAGATTGAGGCTTCATGAAACACAGAAACAGTTGAAGCAAATGTATCAAGGCTTCAAAATAAGCTAACACCTGTCTCCACTGTGTCCCCTAGTGGTCAGAACAGTGTAAATGCAACAAAACATGTTTTTCAAATGTTTTATTGAAAGTAAAATTAACTTAACGCAATTAACTAATCATCTAATAAGAATAAATATAGAGTGTTGGTACACTCAAAAAAATGATTTTTTGATGCTGTTCATTTTATTTAAACAACTTATTTTGATTCAACACCATTGTATTAGGTTTCTGGTTCAAATTTAATTGATTCATGTTAAATTGACTTAAAACGATTACTTTTTGACTTAACTTAATGTTTTAATATTAAAATAACATGTTTCAATCAAGTAAACTCAACCAGGACTCAATCAAACAGGACCTTCACTTCCCATCATGCTTTGCAAAGGGGCTGATCTTGAAGAGTAAATGTTGAAATAAAGTGTTATTTTAAGCAGTTTTTAGCAAAATGAGAAAATGGAGAGACTTTTTAATGTTTACTTTCTATTATGTTGGTATTTAAAAGTTTCTGTTATGTTAATAGTTTTAGGGGTTACCATTGTAGTGAAGTGTAGAACATGTGCTTAGGGTTGAGGACCTGCTTCCAACAATTAAAGTTGATATAATAATAAAAACAACTATTTTGGGCATGCCATAGATGGAATAAAACCATCTTCTGGGTAACACCTAACAATAAGAGTCTTTACAGAGTAAAGATTTTATAAAAGTTGTGAAAATTGTTCTGGAATGCATCCACTAAATAAACTAATCAATTAAACTGGATTTTTTTTTAAATTTCTGTTTGATATTAATATTAGGATAATTAAACTTAATGGTTTTGAACAAAATTAAGAATGTTAACCTGATTCAACTAAATGGCATTGAGTTAACTGTACGTAATAAATTTAAGTTAACTGAAATAAATAATGTTAATTAAATGCAACATAATCAAATTACGTGGAACCTGTTGACATAAAAAAATTAAGTTAATCCAACGTATCATTTTTTTGAGTGTATAATATGTGTTCTTTTATCAATTTTCAGGGCTTGTTTTGTTTGTTCCATGGTTCAAGCTAAACAGGCCAATAAGAGATTAATAACTACCATTATTCATTTTAATTATGCTAATGTCTAATTAAATGTATAAAACTGATCAGCGATCAGGTAAAACCATAGGGTAAAACCCATAGACACTTGTTCAATGGTTCTCCGCATGATTCATGGGTTCACAGAGTTCATCGCCCTATACTGGTGAACCACTGAAATTTCGAACTGAAATTGCTCCAAATCACTGATTCGAAACAAAAGATTCATAAAGCTTTGAAGCTTCATGAAGCAGTGTTTCGAAATCACCCAAAACTAGCTAAAAGATATTTACATTTTACAGAAGATGATTTAGAATATTTTACCTTAATTTTACAGTTTTTGTTTGGTAGATGCTTTTGCCAGTCACTGACCATTTCTTTTTTAACCATATTTAACCGTTATTTTCATTAATGGTAAACGTTTGGCACCCTGTGCTGCCAGATTTATTGTTGTGGATTAATAGTGTGGGCCCTGTGTGGGCTTCCTGGAGGCTAAGAGCTGCTCGTGCAGGGCCAGCGCTAAGGGGCCAACGTTTGCCAATTAGCAAATTCTCAGGGGCCCTAACTGGGCCCATAAAGGGCCAGTACAGGCTTGTTTGCAGGGCAGTTCACACCACACTGACAAATGCCAACAAACAAGTTTGTCGGATCAGTGTGATACACCTGTTGGTGTCTGTTGCCGTTGGTCTGAGTTTGTTTTCACCCGACTGAACGTGTTTAATCTGCATTTGTTGGGTTGTGGAATATCTGAGCAGTGTGGTATGATTTTACGGTGGCCCAGTAGTGCACAACACAACGAAATTAAAAAAGCAAACATAAATTCACAACACAACGAAATAAAGCCACAACACAACGAAATAAAGCCACAACACAACGGAAATGCTCCCGACCACTTGGGGGCTCTCAGAGCTCGGTAATCGTTTTATCATTATATTTCTAGAAGAGAGCCAACACAAACTTAACATTATATTCATATAAAGCTCAGTCATTAGATCAGTGAATTAAGCCACTACATGACAATTATATTCTTATCATAAAGCAGCTGACAGCAGCTGATCACATTTTCTCTTGTCATTACTGCTATAACAAACAGCCACAACAGCCACAGAAAAACTAACACCAAAAAAGTCAAGAGTAAAACTGACTAACTAAAGCAAAGACGGACCTCGATCATGGTGACATCAAATAAAACTATTATTTTCAACAAATCATAAACATCTAAACCTCTGGTAATTCTCAATAACAACTTTTGTAGATGTTTGTCAGAAATAAAGTCAATCTAGTTAGTAATAAGTGAAGCTGGTAATGCTGTTTGTGGAGATGTTTAATCAGATCTTGAGAGATTTAATGTCTTGTGACAGTTAAGGGGTTAACCTCTAAACTGTCACGATCCCGTTGGCGAGACGCCTCCCAGCCAGCACACCCATGTAGGGCCCACATGGTTTGGCCCAGATGAAATGAACATTGTTCAGAGTGCACACTACAGGCTGTTAAATGTAACACTGAATCAGTGTTGGTGTTAATGAGATAATTAAGTAATTAATTAAGTGATGATTAAGAATGATTGTAGATAGCTGCTGTTAACAAGCAAAATCATTGAAGGAAAGAGAGACAACAAGAACAGAACAAATCGAAACACTAGAACTACAACTGATTTCAGCCACAGCCTTAGATAAAAGAAGACATTAAATCTCTCCAGATCTCAGCAGAGGAGGATTAAACAACTCCATATACAGAAGCATATGAGAATTAAGAGAGAGTTTTTTTATTTTGCTGATGTTTATTGAAATTTGTTTGGGGTTTTTATGTTACCATCATGGTGATCAGTGTTTACTTTGTAGTTTGACTTGTCTTTGTAATGTTTCTCTGGCTTCTGCAACTGAGTTTGATTTAGCAAGAAAAACATGATCTGATGCTGTGGCTGCTTCATGATAAGAATATAATCATTGTGTAGTGCAGGGGTATTGAATTAAAATTCTAAGAGGTCCAGTTAGAAAAAAAATCAGCAACCAAAGGTCCGCAACATCACAATGACTAACTTGTGTTATCATTCAGTGCCACAGCCTAGTAGTTGTATGAAAATATGTAAGTAGCCTAGTCAAGAGACGACTGTCAAATAAAATGAAAGTACAAATTGAATAATATTTTAACAATATTTATTGTCATTTTATATATTGAGCTGTAGGGAAATAATAAGTACTCTAATAATAAATGATCAATTTAAATAAACTGCCCGTGGGAAGAATGAACATGTAAGAATCCGTCCATTCTTGATTAAAAGCTCTGTTTTCGCTGTCCACTTTTCTCTTTTTAGAGAACGCCATGTGAAACGTTGTCTCTCATTCGTCTCGTCTCGTCGTCTCTCCCTGTGTGTGTGTGTGTGTGTGTGTCTCTCTCGCTGTCTGACTCGAGTAGTATCACATGACATGATTTACAACGCATGCTATTGGTCTGTGAGTTTCCTGGGCCGCGCTAAACCAGTACCATAGATGCTAGAAAAGCTGCGCGGGTTAAAATAGAAAGGCTCCGACAAAAGTCAATAATTTATGGGTTATTGGTCCGGGTCCGGATAGAACGGCGGCTGGGTCCGGATCCGGACCGCGGTCCGCCTATTAGTGACCTCTGGTGTAGTGGCTTAATTCACTGATCTTATGACTGAGTTTAATATGAGCAATATCTTAAGAACTTTGTTTAATTGTGATTCACATAAAGATCCAGCACAGTTGTTTAATCAGATCTTCAGAGATTTAATGTCTTTTATCTTCAGTTGATTTCATCGAAGGCTGTGGCTGAAGTCGTAGTTCTTGTTGTTCCTCTGTCCTTCAGTGATTCTGCTCATTATCACCTAATTATCTCATTAACTCCAACACCGATTCAGTGTTACATTTAATAGTCTGTAGTGTTCACACTGAGTAGTGTTCATTTCATCTGGGCTAAACCATGTGCTAAACATGGGTGTGCTGGTTGGGAGGCGTCCGGCCAGCGGGACCGTGACAGTTAAGAGGTTAAATAAAACATCAACATCTAAAGCTCTGTTAACTGAAAGCAACTTGTACTGACATATCTTAAAATATGCCAGTTATTGTTTTGTCTAAAGATGAATGTTTTTTTCTAGGGTATGCCTATAAAAGCTACTTAAATACTCTAATTGAACTAAGGCTTAATGCTTGCTTACTCTAAGCCCTGTCTGTGAAACCGGGCGATAGAGTCTTTGTCAGTGAATGGGACTGATACTAAAATGTATATACTGAATAAAAAGTCAACTGTTCTTAGTCTTTTCTTCCTGTGGGGGAGCATCACAGACAGAAAAAACAGAAAAAAAAATAGTACAAGTATGTACTATGAATTAAATGGAAATCAAATTAAATAAAATGTATTGTGTAACCACAATACCAATAATTCCCAGGAAAATAAAAAATAGCTTATAATAAGATAATTTTTTCTTATTAATTATAAACAAGCCCGAGATAAACTGGGACTCTTATTTTGAAATGTCTATACTATTATGGGCTGATCCTTAAGATGAGAGCGATAAAATATGCATTCTTCCAACCGTCTAAAATATTTTATATAAAGGCCATAAAGTAGACACTGTCATAATTCATCAACTCGAGTTCATTAGAAATCGTTTGGCAGAAATGTGTGCTATTCATTGACTGAGAATCACTTTGAAACAGTCTGAAGCACTACTGCGTTAGCCTGTAGAACGCACAACAGCGCCACCTTGTGACTTTGTAATGTGCAGTGCTCTTTTTTTTTAATGAAATAATAGCCTTTTTAAAGGATTAATTCACTATCAAATTAAAATTTCCAGATAATTTACTCACCCCGACGTCATCCAAGATGTTTATGTCTTTCTTTCTTTAGTAAAAAAGATTTTTGATGAAAACATTACAGGATTATTCTTCTTATAGTGGACTTCAATAGACAGTTGAAGGTCAAAATTACAGTTTCAGTGCAGCTTCAAAGCGTTCAACATGATCCCAGACGAGGAAAAAGAGTCTTATCTAGAGAAATGATCTGTCATTTTCCACAAAAAAAACAAAAAAAAAACTTTAACCATAAAGGCTGATCTTGAAACATAACCAACAACACCTGATCAACTTTTCTCTTTGTTTGTATGGTTGTTATAACTCAGTTACAACAGCCCAAACTAAATGTAATATTAAAAAGTCAAGAATCAAGAGCCCAACTAAAGCAAACACTCATCTCCATGATGGTGACTTAAAATTGTGATTTTCTTTGGTGATTCTGCTTGTTAACATCAGATCACTTTCCTGACACAATTACTATGTTAAAATCATAACACAGTAAATGTGTTGAAATTAACACAAGTGTTGTCCCAAAACACAAGCACTGATGTGTAAGTGTTGTTTTTTAACTGGACTTGACAAAGAGACCATTGCAAATGTAATCTTTATGTTCAGAAGTAGCACATTATTTTGTTGTTGTTTTCCTCTTTCCTTCAATGATTCTGCTTGTTAACAGCAGGTGTTCATCACTAGTGCTTGATTAATGACTTAATTATCTCATTAACTTCCCTCTTGAACGGTCTTGGTCTTGGAGGGTCTGGTCTTGACTACACCTCTGGTTAACCTTCCTGACACATTCACTGTGTTAAAATCACTGACTCAATGAATGTGTCAGAATTAACACAACAAACACTGTACCTAAACTCACCCATTGATGTTTAAGAATTTAACACATTTTGAGTCAGTTTTAACACATCCTTTCTAAGAGTGTGGTTAGTAATAAGTGAAGCTGGTAATGCTGTTTGCAGAGTTGTTTAATCAGATCTTGAGAGATTTGATGTCTTGTAAGTTGTAGTTTGTGTTCTTATTTCTCTTTCTTTCAGTGTTTGTTCACAGCAGGTGTTTGAATAATTGAAAGAATGTTTGAGGAACATCATACTAACCTTTAAATAACATTCTACTAACATTAAGAAAACTGAACATTTTTATGTTCTTGGAATGTTTCAAATCAACATTCCAAGAATGTTGAATTTTAAATCAAAATTAAGTTGAAAGAACGTTTGAGGAACATAATTGAAAAACGTTCCTCTAACACCAAGAAAATTTGACATTTTACATGTTCCCAGAACCAACAGTTAACATTTAGAGAACGTTCTTATAGCTGGGAAAAGTCAATGTCTTGTTGACCTAAAACTGAATTCAACATAGCTAACTTGATGATGAATGACTAAATTATGAAATATGATCTTTCATTTAACAGTATTAAGTACTGAACTGATTGTGGCAAGGGGGGCGTGGTTCAGCGGAATCTGCAACGGGAGAGAGAGGGAGGAGACGCGCGGTGAATGAGTGGATTAGGCGCAAATAATAAACACCTGTCTCTTGTTTCAGTAATTGGCGTGGAGAGAGTATTTAACGCCAGGAGAAACAGGAGCCTGCGAGAGAGAGAAGGACTACTGGCTGTTCCTCCACTCCTGGATGTCTGCCGTTTACATTGGAGTGAATTCTGAGTTATTTTGTCTGTTTTGTGCCTGCCTGCACACTGTTCTGTTGTATTATTGTTTTGGTGAAATAAACAGCCAGTAGTCACCTGCCGACCCTGTCCTCTTCCCTCCTTATATCCGAACTTTGTTACACTCCCGGGTTTCGGCACCAGTGTAACAAAGTTCGGATATAAGGAGGGAAGAGGACAGGGTCGGCAGGTGACTACTGGCTGTTTACTGCCCTCTCTCTCCCGTTGCAGATTCCGCTGAACCACGCCCCCCTTGCCACACTGATTTTCTAAAACAGGCCACAAAGTATGAAGTCTTTTATACCCCTAAAGGGCAATCTATCATCTCAGATACAAACATTTCTGATTATGAAAATGTAAAAATTAAATTTAAAAAAATGTCAGCATAAATGTAATAAGCTAACATTTAACAAAAACCAATATGTGAAATATAAAAAAAAAATTTTTTATCTGAGGGTGAGTAGATTTCCCACTAAAGGTAACCATGCTGTTTTTAAATGCTGCCCGTGAGCTAAACAAAGAATGTATGAACAAAGTCACCAGATCTAAATGGTGGAGAGCTGTTCTCCAAACAACAGAGTCAGCACAAATGTCCAGATGAGACATGAGCCAAAAGTCATGAAGCCTTACAAAGTGTAAAATCAAAACAGTATAATAATGGTGAACAGGTTGTCCAGTGTATGCAAATCACAAACTTTCTGTTGCTATATTGGGTACTGCTTGTACAGAATTTTTTTCTTTACTGAAGCATTTGAATACTGGGTTTCAACTTACTGTCAAACAACACAACCCTTTATTGTCTTTCAAAGGACACACAAAATATGCTCAAGTATATTCCTGAAATTATGTAAATGATGTTTGGGAAGCACCATGTTAAAAGCCATAGTGTTTGTACATGTGATGACTTTGTGTTATTCTAGACTCAATGCAAATGCATCTCTTGGAGGCCACAGTGATCAGTTTACTGTTCACCCACTTGAGAGAGAATGTTCTCTAAATATTCAGTGTTGGTTCTGGGAATGTAAAAAACGTCCAGTTTTCTTGATGTTAGAGGAACGTTTTTAAAAGGTATAATGTTCCTCAAACATTCTTTCAACTTAATTTTGATTTAAAATTCAACATTTTGGGAACGTTGATTTGTAACATTCCAAGAACATGAAAATGTCCAGTTCTCTTAATGTTAGTAGAATGTTATTTAAAGGTTAGTATGATGTTCCCTGAAACATTCTTTCAATCATTCAAACACCTGCTGTGAACAAACACTGAAAGAAAGAGAAATAAGAACACAAACAACTTTCTTCAGCCACAGCCTTAGATGAACTGAAGATAAAAGACATTAAATCTCTGAAGATCTGATTAAACAACTCCACAAACAGCATTACCAGCTTCACTTCTTACTAACCAGACTGACTTTATTTCTGTCACACGTCTACAGAAGCTCTTATTGAGAATTAACAGAGGTTTAGATGTTGATGTCTTATTAAATTTTTTTACTTTGAGGTCCCCATCACGGAGATCAGTGTCTGCTTTAGTTGAGCTCTTGACCCTTTTATTGAGTCACTTCTTTGTCAACAACTGCAGATGTTTCCAGAAAACATTTCTGTATTGATAAAGTCAACATGTCTGTTTTTAATAACAGAAAACTGACTGCAAGTGGTTTAAACCACTGTAGTTTTTTTTTTTTTTTGTAATTGCAGACAAAGAATTTAAATATTATTTAAAAGTATAAAACTCAACCAATGTGAAAATAAATAATTTGTAATGCCATTGTTGCATTTCAGATACTGAATGTTGATGTCTGTGAGTGTATAAATAACACTGTTATGTTTAAAACATTGTTTTGCATCACTTAAACACTCACAGAATTCAACATTCAGCATATGAAACACAACAATGGTGACATGCTTCATACCAGCATACAAAACACATTCATGGTTCCCAGCATGAATAGCGGCATGAATAAATTATGCAGCTGAATTATTTTTTGATCACAAGGTCTAAGAACAAATTGTATTTATGACACAAGTCAGTATAGTTTGAGAGATGGATGAGATTTGAAATGTCAATCTTATTGAGGATGTAAAGAAGGAAATGTTTGGATTGTCCATGAAGGGTCGCATTCAGCTGAGAAAAAACCTAAAGATCAATTACCAGCAGCTGTGAACATTACAGCAACATCACAGTCCACTTGAAGTCACTGGGTTAAAACTGATAAAAAATTGATATGGAAATACACATGATGCTGTGGGCAGTTACTGGAAATACACTGCGTAGAAAATGGACACGTGAACTATTGTTAATCATATATTTGTATTTAAATTTGAATATGATGAGGTAACAGTGGACTTACGAGAATGATGGACAGATAACTCCTCTATAAATCTCAACACACAGACATATCTTGTTCAATCATTTGTGTCGGGTGAGGATCACTGTATATCAGCTTATATCAGGTAAGATCTTTTTTTAAGTAAAATGTATTGATGTGTTAGTAGTTGCAGCTGTTTAGTTATAATTAATTTATGTTTAGTTATAGTTGAGTAATTATGCAACTGTCCTTTACGTATGTTCATTCCATGAATCACACGTACGCATATCTGAGAAATGATCGTAAGATCAAATGTAGGACAGTTTCAGCGCAACATTTTATAAATGAGGCCCCTGATGTTTTGGGAAACAGCTTGTTTAATTTCTGAGAAAACACAGGGGCATCATGTAACCCCTTATTGTATTATGCTTTGATAATAACTGTTTAAAACTCTCCTCAATTTTTACTCTAATGCAAATTCATAAATGTTGTGGAATATTTTTCATGTGTGTTTGAAACAAAGAGAGAAAAAAGAGAAAACAAAACGAAACAAGATTTTTTTAAAGTCATGCATCAATGCAATGGCTAATTTGTTTTTCTCTAACTGTAAAGGAAACTCTTCCTCTGAACTGGTTTGTGGATAAAGAGAAATAAACTGGACTATACAGTGTTTTTTTTTTTTTTTTGCCTTTTGTCTGTATGCTGATGTAATGACCAGTGAATCAGATACTGTTTATCCTTCACATCACTTCATGTGTCTTGATCTTTTTGGGAGGTGGAGTAAAGTGTTTAATGTAACACATAAATCATGATTTTTGGGTTAGATCTACAGTAACAGACCTGATATTTGGTTTGGACACAGGTCACTCAAACACAAATTATTTATTTATTTATTGCATATTAGAATCCGTTTGGGAGAACTTACTTTTCCTTCTTTTGAAACCTCTAGAATTCTTAAATCAGTTGGTCATTTATGCAATTTACAGTGTGATTGAATTTTCTTTGGAGAAAAGCCACTTAAAACAACAACCACTTCCTTCGTTCAGATGCCTGGACTCTGAACTGTTGAGGCGAAGTTTAATTGTTCACACAGAATTTTTCAGCTATTCATCCTCATGTCGTTCCAAACCTGTAAGACTGTCTTTCTTCAGTGAAAAAAATATCCTGGCAGATCTTTTTCGTATACAACAAATGTGAACGGAAACTGAAAATCTATTTTATTTCATGATAATGATATATATTGTATAGTTATTTTATTTTTGTTATATAAAAACAACAAATAAGCAAATTACAAACAATAGGGCAAATACAACAGTTACAAATTAAATAAAGCATTTTTTTTCAGCAAAGAGCCAAACCGCCCAACTAAAAGAAACACTGATCACCGTAATGGTGACCTAACACTCAAAAAGAACTGTAGATGAATGACATAAATAAAGTCAGTCTGTTTGTAAAAATAGATATTTTATGTCTTTTCAGTTGATTTCATTTAAGGCTGTGGCTGAAGTCAGTTCTTGCGTTTCTCTTTCCTTCAGTGATTCTGCTCGTTATCGCCAGGTGTCTTCAATAATCGAACAATCATCACTCAATCAATCACTTAAGTATCTAATAATCTCCAACACTGCTTCGGTGTTACTTTAAAGGGGAGTTCACGCCATATCATAATTACTGTAACTATGAGATACTGGCTCATGAAAAGCGTTCACGTCCTTGTAGAGCTCGTAATTACAGTTTGTAAGCTGGGCGTTTTCTAAAAGCTCCCATGTGTACCATTTGGCTGCTGTACCACCTGACCACTGTAGATTCATTTAAGTGTTGATAGTGGTGCCATAGAAAAGCATAATTCCCAGCCCGAGGACGTGACCAGCTCCGAATAATGTCATGTTTTGTTATCTCAAGTGTCATCTCACCGGAGAATTTACTGTGCAGGCTGGTATTTTAGGCTGCTGTCACTTTATGACTGAATGTCAGGATCTATTATACATACACATATCCCTATCCGTTTCTCAACAAGCTGTTTGCGTTCACTCAAGCCGTAACCGACAGTATTTACATGAGATACTCCACATGATGGGCATTTTGACAACTGTGTCTGTATTTGACTATTCAGGCGAAAAGAGATCTGAATTTGGGATCGCGCCCTGTCTGAGAGAGCACTTCTGGTGCGTAATTCAGCGCGATACCACATTGCATTCTTCTTTCACAACTTACTGTGCATAATAACTTGATAAACTCTTTTTGAAGATCCTCGTTAAATGTACAGTAGACACATGCTTCTTTGACATCTTCGCGTCTGACTTGATCTTGCTCTCTAATTTCCCGCCTTCACTAACTGCAAGTTAATCGATAACATATTTTGATTAGGTGGCAATTTTGTTCTCCAAAATATACTATGACGAGATTAGGATATTCTTGCATGACATAAGACTACTACTCGCTTTTATGATCATCATCAAGCAAAGAAAATTTAGCAAAGAAGAAATACAGGACCAAACATGATCATTTTTTTTTAAATAAGTCGGGACACTGTTGATTGTACAGTTATTTACTGTAAACTACAGTATGTTACTGTAAAGGTACAGTAATGAACTAAATTAAAACTTGTTAACTAATTTCACTTGCAGAAACCGACTGCCTTAAATTGTCCCACTGCCATTTAAATTTCTAAACTAATATTTATAATATTTTAATCATGTGAGTATTTTATTACTGTGAACAAAGTCACCAGATCTAAATGGTGGAGAGCTGTTCTCCAAACAACAGAGTCAGCACAAATGTCCAGATGAGACATGAGCCAAAGGTCATGAAGCCTTTCAAAGTGTAAAATCAAAACAGTATAATAATGGTGAAAAAGTTGTCCAGTGTATGCAAATCACAAACTCTTGTTTTCCTTTTATTTAAATCTGTTTTCTGTTGCTAGATTGGGTACTGTTTGTACACAATTCTGTTCTTACATTTACATTTATGCATTTGGCAGATGCTTTTATCCAAAGCGACTTACATTGCATTATTCTATACATTTGTATCCGAGTATGTGCAATCCCTGGGATCGAACCCATGACCTTGGCATTGCTAGTGCCATGCTCTAACCACTGAGCTACAGGAAAGCTTCTTTATTGAAAGATTTGAATACTGGTTTTCAACTTATTGTCAAACAACACAACCCTTTATTGTCGTGCAAAGGACACTCAAAATATGCTCAGTATATTCCTGAAATTATGTAAATGATGTTTAACCCTCTGGAGTCTGAGGCTGTTTTTGGGCCCTGGAGAAGTTTTGACATGCCCTGACATTTGTGCTTTTTTTTCAGTTGCTTATAAACATATCAATGGAAAAAGTGTCATTACACTGTATTCAGCACGAACTAGGCTACCATTATATGTTAGCAACATGTATGTACATTTTTGTATTTTTGAGAGAATAACCTTTATGCATGGTTGTTAAAAACAACAAAAAACTTAAGTCTCTGAAATGCGGTCACAAAATAAATTTTAAACATGTTCACAAGACTTCTGGGTATTGGAGGTTGTAGACTAGAGTTTTTGCTTCAAAATCATGTAAAAATTATCCTGCCTACTCATTCATATAAAACAATATATTGATTTAAATATTGTAAGACACTTTTTCTCAAGAAAGACTGTTTGCGGCAGGTGTGAATCTTCATGAATAATGCTGTGATTCACACCTGAGAAGACAAAGACCCCCATAATGAGCCACATAATGAGCCCTTTCAGTCAGGTAGGCTATGTGAGAGGACACTAAAAAACATCTAAGTAAAAAGTAGTTTTTTTGGTAGTTTATTCAGAATATAGTTAACAATATAAATGAGACACATTTTGAATAAATGAGGGCACATTTTGAGTAAATCCTGTTAAAGATATAAGTGAACATCACTTACCTGGCTTTCCAAGGTGTTTGGTGTTTCTGCACTTTAGAGATCTTCAAGCCTGCATTTATTTGATAAAAATACAGAAAAAAAACAGCAATAGTGTGTGAAATATTATTACAATTTAAAATAATGTATTTATATTTTAATATACTTCAAAAACTAATGTATTTCAGTGATGCAAAGCGTCTAAATATTCACATTACCTATACGGTATTTAACTCATCTCAGTATAGCAATATAGTTTGGGAATAGCTATGGCAAATTACTAAGTTGTGTAGTAAACAAAACACAGCGTCGATCTCCCCCAGTAATTCACACTGAGACACACAAAACTTGCAGGATTCATATTAATTAACCACTTAAGTATCTAATTTACTCTAACACTGCTTCAGTGTTACTTGTAACACCCTGCTGGTGGTTCCCAAATGACCACAGAGCGGTGTAGATTTAACACCAGGGAATGTACTCTGTTGATATAAAAAAAACAGATATGATGCTGTAGAGTAGACGATCACTGAAAATATACTGCATAGGAACTGGACGTGAGATAATGTTATGCATATATTTGTATTTCAATTTGAATATGATGAGGTAACAGTGGACTTACGAGAATGATGGACAGATAACTTCTCTATATACACAAACACACATATCTTGTCAGTCAGGTCACTGTATATCAGCTTACATCAGGTAAGATTTTATTTCTGCTCATAATGATCTTTATCAGTCTTTTTAAATCAAACACACAGCAGCATGTGTTCGATGTGTGATCATTTGTGTTGAGTTTTAGTGGAGTTTTGTTTATTGTTTGTTTATTATTTAGATCCCCATTAGCTACTCCATTAAGCAGTAGCTATTCTTCCTGGGGTCTTAACAATTTTTACCCAAATATTAACATCAAAGCAGTACAACGAGGACAAAATACAGAAGTGCACACAACATCTTCCCAATCGTATAACTAACACACACCCACACACATAACACAGCATAACACATATACACTAAACATAACATAACAATAACAACATAAGCTCTTCCAAATGCGAAATATTACCACTCTCATAATATAATATAGTATACAAATCACATTTCAATTGCCATAGCTCATTATACAGTAATTATTAATTACATAATTACTACAAAGTAAATAAATACAGTCTCAGTCTCAGCTAACATTGTGACACTCTAAAACCAAAAACAACGGGAGCGAGTTTTATGCCACCATTGCTCTAAAACACGATGTTCTGTGCAGTCGACTTGTTCGACAGACAGGTAACAAGAAACGCCCTTCACATGATTGACGAGTGGAATGAGTATGAACGTCACTGAAGAAAGTCAATCTATTATAAATAATTTCTGGTGCTTTTGTAATAATTATATTTTTTAAGAATTTAATAAGAGAATAATTAATTCTGCTTCTTCCATGAAGCCATACTAACTGATTGTGCATGTCCCTAATACTTGTTCTAAAAGAACAGTTTAGGACAAGCCGAGACGCTTTATTTTGTGCAATTTGTAATCTGTTTAAATTATTCTCTGTAGTTGCAGCCCAAATGATGGAACAATAGTCCAGATGACACAAAACTACTGATTCCACCAAAGTTTTCCGTATGCGAATCGGTATGCATTTCCTGTAATGGCGAACTACAGCCATACTCCTGCCCATTTTATTCAATATCAGTTTTATCTGAGCGTTCCAAGTCAACCTGCTGTCCACAATCACGCCGAGCAATTTGGCCTCAGCCACTTGTTCAACGATCAAACCACCAACTGACAAGTTCAGAGCAGGGGAATCTTTTAAAAGATGATTAGATCCCAACATCGTACATTTACTCTTCGCAACATTAATAATTAACTTATTTTCTATGATCCAATTTTCAATTAATTTGAGTTCATTGTTTAACACATTATTAAGTCTGGTAGAATCATAATCAGACACAAAAATAGTCAAGTCATCTGCATATAGGGCAATAGTGGCACACCCCAAAACAAAAGACAGATCATTAATGAAAATAGAAAATAACAGTGGTCCGAGGCAACTCCCTTGAGGCACCCCACAACACAGAACCTTTGTCTCGGAACAACTACCATTAGACGGTACATTAAACTCCCTATTAGTAAGATAGCTATAAATCCATTGGACAGCACACTTTTCAAATCCATAACAACTTAATTTTTTCAATATTAAATCATAATCAATTAAATCAAATGCTGCACTCAGATCTAACATTACAGTACCAACTAATTTTCTATCGTCAATTTCATGCAACCAATCATCCGTCATCTGAACTAAGGCTGTCGTTGTAGAGTGCCCTTTCTTATAAGCATGTTGATAAAGAGAATTTAACCCATTTTTAGAGAAATACAAATTAATTTGATCATAGACTATTTTCTCCGTAATCTTACTCAAAATTGGCAGGATACTTATAGGTCTGCTATTTTTCCCAGAGAAATGTTCCCTTTTGTTTTTAGGAAGAGGCACAATTTTAGCTTTTTTCCAGGTAGCAAGAAAAACAAATTTTTCTAAACTTAAATTAATAATATAACATAGAAGGTTTATCTTTCATTGACTTTAATATGTTTTCTACTATAGTAAGACGTACTCTGTCGAATTTAAACGTACATGATTTATTAAGCATGACTGTATCTTTAATTGTCTTTAAAGATAAATCAGGTATTCCTGTGAAATCATATCTTTTTGTAAATTCTGGACTTTCTTTATAAAGTAATCTCCTAAATAATTAGCTATATCAGTAGGTTTAGTCAAAAAAGTATCACCTACATCTAAAAATGTTGGTACAGATTTATCTCTCCGCCCTGTTAATTGGTTTAATGTATTCCATAATGTATTCCTGTTTGATTTTTGTTCCTCAAATTTATGTTCATAATAGTTCTTCTTTTTTGTTCTATTTAACTTTGTAACCAAATTTCTTAATTGCTTGTACCTTTCCCATAATCCATTATCCCCTGATAAGCTTGCCTCTAACTTTAATTTATCTCTTTTCCTCATATATTCTTTAAGTTCAGCATCTAACCATGGAGACGCAATATTTCTTACTGTCATTCGTCTTAATGGGGCATGTTTGTCAACAATTGGCATTAATAAATTTGTAAAAACCTCCAAAGCTAAATCTGGATCTACTTCCCTTAAGACTTGTGACCACTCAATATTTCTAATATCAGCACAATAACTAGCCTCATTGAAGTTTTTAAAAATTCGTTTGATTATTATCTTTTGACCAGGTTTGAGGATTTTGCTTTTTGTGTTAATTGCAATTAAATTACAGCCAACACAAATTGAGATTGCTTTTGAACACAAATCTGTAGCATTAGTAAAAAGTAAATCTATGCATGTTTCTGTTTTTGTCCCATCAGCATTATAAAAAATTATTGTTGGCTTTGTGACTAGTTGTGACAAATTGCAAGTATCGGCTATAGAATGCAACTTATTTTTTAATGAGCAATTATTCAAACTCCAATCAATATTTAGGTCACCTAAAAAATAAATCTCCATATCTGAATCACAGACTCTATCCAACATGTAACAGATTCGATCTAACAGACTATTGGTGCATTGGGTGGCCTATAGCAGCAACCAACTAGAATAGGCTTTAAATGTGGCAACTGCACTTCCAACCACAGCGCTTCGACCCCAATACAACCAAAGTCCTGTCTGGTCTTTACGGTATTTGATCCTGTACATAAAAAGCCACTCCTCCTCCATTTATATTTATGTCACATCTATATAATAGGTATCCATTTACGTGCAAAAGAAAGTCCTCTAGTTACATCTAAATGCGTTTCAGATATTGCCAAAATATGCAAATTATTATTCTCCAGAATCCCTGTAATATCCTGTATCTTATTTCTCAAACTACAGATATTTAAATGAGCTATTTTTAACCCTTTATTTGAGAGTACTTTATCACCATTTTTTATTTTACACAAGTAATAACTTCTGATTAAACATAACAAAGAGCTATCAAATGAACAAATTAGACAAAAAAAGATACACAACCCACAGACACACATACACCCACATTCACCCATATGCACCCCCATTTTGCCAACATTTGTCAACAATAACTAATAAGATGTTACGCCAACTCAGACAAACCTACTATTTTACGCATAACTTCTGAGGTCATGAAATCATACATCATAAGTTATAAATCAAGCCAACCACTTAGTCTCACTGTTACCATTAACAATATAATTTAAACCGAAAGACTGAGAGCATATACATTGTAATTCAAACTTCAGAAACAGACTTAAATATGTCTATAAACTAAATTACATGCACAAAGTCAATAACTATGCTTGACCATCAGTGATCATTCATACTTTGCATCTCCGGTTCAACCACAGTCTTGTAGAATGACTCTGCAGCTAGGTGATCAGTAAACTTAATGGTCTTTTCATTAAAAGTCAAAGTCAAAATCAAAATAGCTGGATGAATGATCCCGTGTTTCACCCCTGCACTCCACAACTTACTCCTCACCTCACGGAAACGCGCCCTAGCCTTAGCCGTCTCCGCAGTGAAGTCAGGAAAAATGCGCAGCTTCATTCCACGAATCTCAAACAGTTTTTCTTTCTCGGCTAAACGTAGAATCTCATCTCTCGTATCCAACCTGTGCATCCTTCAATCATTGCACGCTGACCCGATTTAGCCACAGGTCCAACACGGTGAGCATTTTACCGATATAAAGTTGGTTTGACGTTGGATGTTGGATATTCGATAGATATTCGGCCACGAAAATTCTCAATAGATTCTTTGTGAATAATTATAAATGTAAAAAAAGTGCCTTATTTGAAAAGTATTATAACGTAGAACTAAGCACACATCGCAGTTTATGAGTTTTAATCCTCTTCAATGTGTATTGAAATGTACAGAGCTACCGCAAAATGGAAGTTCAAAGACAATTTAATAAAGATGGCGGTGCGCTTGTTTCTCTGGCACATAAGTATACTGTACACAAAATATGTTTGGTTATGTTATTAGTGCTACCAATACAATCTTTTCATAATTCCAACTAAGCAAAGTTATGTCCAGAAGACGTCTTTTCACAAAAGTCGTACATTGAAAAGATGTCCACCGAGGAGCCAGAATAAAAGTTATGACGCCTTCTGAACGACTTGGGTAAAGTTGGTTTTATATTCGCACATTCGGACATCCGTATTCAATAGCCTTGTTAATCACACT
>RJVU01017965.1:4034591-4058154 GCA_003731715.1 Anabarilius grahami
TATATATATATATATATATATTTATTATATATATATATATTTATTATATACACACACACACACACAACAGTTCTGTCTGGTTCTCAAATCTGATTGGCTGAAAGCCGTTCGATTTACCCTTCTGGGTATATCACACATAAATTTATAAGGGAGGACTCTACTGATGTCTTTGTTTGAACCAGTCCCAGAAACACAAAACCATGAGGCTAAACAAAAATAGGTATTTCTAATATAAACATTTTTGCAACTAACAAAAACCATCATAAATACCAAAAACAGAGGGCCAACACATAAAGACAGTTGCATGTATGTGTCCTTTGTTGTCAGAATGAAATAAAGATAAATTAAGAAGCAAGCTTTTCTGTGCATTGTCCAAGAAACGGCTTTCTTTTTGGAGTTCTTTGAGTATTGGTGCAGGTGAAGATAGGAAGTTGTTAAACAAACAGAGCAAACAGTCCAGTAGATCATTTCAAGTAATAGCGCCCAACAAACATGTGGTTTAAAGGAACTCAGTCTTCAGATTAGGGTATGTTGTAGCACTCAAACATCCAATTGTCAGATGATTCAGTTTATCCAACGTTGATATTGGCATGAATCATTCAAATCCCCACAAAAATCAATACAGCATATGTAGTGGTAGATGTCTCAACCCTGTAGAAAGAGAACGATCAACATTGTGGATCTGGGATGAACAAGAAGTACTCACCAAACTCACCAAATACAAGATATTGAAATGTTAACAACACAAAATGAGCATAAAACACTTACTTGGATGAACTTAAAACAACAGTTTTCCAACCCAGACTCTAAACACAAGGTTAGCACAAGAGGAGGCCATGCTTCTCTCTAACCAAACAATATGAGTAAGCAAAGTTTGGGTTAATCAACCAGGAGTTCAGGGTGTATGTGTCAGTAAGTCAACCTTGCTTTCTGAAATTCCCCCAGACAAACACTAGGTTTTAAATAAACAAGATAACAAGGAACAGGTGATGGTAATTAATCAGAATAACAACAAACAAGGGTAACTATGGAAACAAACCAAGGAGCTAGGGAAAAGGGCAAACACAGAAAGTGAAAAACAAGAATAATGGAAGTGGAAGTGGAAGTGGAATGAAGTGAAAAACTTCAAAAATTTCCACATATGAGTCCTAAAACACAAAACGGGAAAACGAGACAAGAATTGTAACAATAACTCTTGTGAAATGAACATTCTTTCTGGTGATTGTAGTAATATTGTCTATATTTTCAAAGGATACTGTAAATGAACGGCAGCTAGTAATGCTCATTCGTACTGTGAAACTCAGGAAAGGCAGCTCTGCTTCCAATTCACGGTGTAATATTTTTCTAATAATAAATAGAGATGTAAATGTCTTCAGCTGCACTTCTAGTTAGATATTAGAATAAAATAAAAAGAATGTTAATTTTTAAAACTATTTTTTCATTGACAGCTAATCTGTCTGACCCCTGCTACAACTACACTGTGCTGGACAATCCATGGAGATCCATCAATTATACAGATGTCCTCCATTTACACTACGAGTGTGACACATCTTTCACGTGGAGCGGCTGGTATCGTCTCTTCATTAACGGCCTGAGCGCTCATATTCCACAAACGTGCATTGCAAAGTGGTACTGTGGCACGGCTACCACACTGTGGATACATGGTGGACACCCAACAGTTGAGGATGGAGTCGTCACTCGAGATGTCTGCGGTCACTGGAACAATTACTGCTGCTTTTTCTGGTCTTTTCCCATTAAAGTCAAAGCCTGTCCAGGCAATTACTATGTCTATGAGCTGGTTAGTCCAGCTGTGTACTGTTCAGGATACTGTGCAGGTAATTATACATGTATATGAGCTCTTTCTACACATTCATGATATTTGTGTTTCTGTTCATTAATCACTATTCATCCAAACTTTCAGATACTGGCAGCATTAACACCAGCGCTACAGTGACCATCTCTACAGGTAATATAACACACTGTGTCTCTACTGGCTTATTTTCTGGTCTGATGAATGAACGGTGGCTCAGCAGTGCACAACTAAAATTTAATTTAAGAAGCAAATATAAATTAACAACACCATAGAGTCTAGCCACAGCATAACTAAAATGCTGCCATTCCTTTCTTGGCCACTAAAGAGGGTTTGTTAAAGTTAGAGGGGTGGTTCATTATGATTTCACTTTTTTAACTTTAGTTAGTGTGTAATGTTGCTGTTAGAGCACAAACCACTGCAAAGTTAAGATGCTCAAAGTTCAAAGCAAAGGGAGATATTTTCTTTTAAAGAATTCTCTGTTTAAGGACTAACAAATGGCTGTTAGGGACTACAATGTGCTTCTTCCCGGGTTGGTGACATCACTAACCTTAAAATTTACATAAACCCCACCCCCCGAAAACAAACTAAACTATACCTGTTCTATCTTCATGCAGCATATATTCTCTGGCTCTGTAGGATCTTACAACAGTTCCCACATGAGCGATTTATTGATTATCATGACAGAATATGCTAATCAATGACTTTAAGATAGTTAACTCCACATCAGCTTCATCCATCTTGTAAAAATGGCATTATACCACCCCTTTAACATAATTGTTCCTACGAAATCCAAATTTTGAAAATTGTTTACTGTACCTTTTTTATGTATCTTTGTATCTTTTTTATAAACGCTTCAACTGCATTTATTGCTTTTGAAGTAATTTGTGGTAATTTAAAAAGATTGGTACAGTCAAATCTATATGCTATAATTCTAGCAACAATTAGTTATAATCAACAATTACAACATGTGCTAAAGAATTGCAAGCTCTATGCCACAATAAAATCACAATTCTATACACTTTGCAACCAATTCTATTCATAAATCATACCAAGGAGTTGAGCAGGGAAACTATCGATCAGGCTTAGAGAGAACCACTCTTGCTATGCAATTGGTGTTTGACTCAGTGAAAGACTTTGTTTCCTGCCCAAGTTACTTCTTTTGTTATCTTTCAGTGTATTGACTTGTGTTGATAAAACAGAAGGCTCATTTCAATCTCAGTTAGCTCACTCAGGGATGCCAATTACCCAGCTAATAGAACTTTGTTATAAGAACCTTCTCTAAATATTCAGTGTTGGTTCTGTGACACATCTACAGAAGTCCTTATTGAGAATTAACAGAGGTTTAGATGTTGATGTTTTATTGAAAATGTTTCATTTGAGGTCACCATAACAGAGATCCGTGTTCACTTTAGTTGAGCTCTTGACCCTTGACTTTTGAGTTGCTTCTTTATCAGAAATTTTCTTTTGGAATTTAAATGTTATTTTAAAAGAAAGCAAAAAAAAAAAAAACAGCATGCATTGCAGCATGAATAGATTATGCAGCTGAATTTTTGGATTGTCACCATTGTTGAGGTTTGTGTGATGAGTGCTGAAGTCTAAGTGTGTCGTTTTTGACTTTTTAAATAGTTTTGGACAATCTTACGCAAATCGTATTAGTATTACAAATGATTTTTTTTCATATCAGATGAGTTTTTTACATAAGTGAAAGTACAATTTTAAGTAGCTTTTTTTTTTACAAGAGTACACAAGTAACAAATCATATTACTTTCATCTTTAAATAAAAAGAGTTGTACTGTAGATAATGTAACCCGTAATATTAAGAGATATTGTTAAGATGTTAAGAGTATTTCATAGGGGTCATGAAACCATTAGAACTAATCTTTAACGTCACAACCATGGAAGGGCAAGACCTGACAAAGAACACAGGAAACACTAGGGCTTATATACACAAGAGCAAACTGATTACCAAGACACAGATTTGAACAATCAGGAACAAAACATGGAAGAAAACTACAAAGTAACTGTGAGACTAAAATATAAAACAGGAACAGGACAACAATAAAAACTACAAGTCCATAGACAAGATCGCAGGGAACACAAAACAAAACAGGGAACGTTACAGGGGTGCTTCTCAAACTGATGCTTCCTCGTTTCCTCGCTCCTCCATCGTCCAGCCTGTGACCCAGAAATCGATCGAACTCAGCCGTCTTGAAGGACATCTCAATTCTCTAATTGCACCCCAAGGAGGTGAGGAATGAGGAGCGAGGAAGCTTCCCGAGGAGTCATGATTGAGGATACGCAGGTGAATCCTTCCCTCACATCCTAACAGGGTGGATCTAAGATGCGAGGAAAGGAAACGAGGATGCACAAATAAGAAATGAGAAGTGCCTCAGCTGCTGTTGAATGCTTTATTGTCCTGGACTTCAACCCTGCTCCTGGAGATCCACTGTCCTCCAGAGTTTGACAAAAACTCACCTGAACCAGCTAAACAAGGTGTTCAGGACTGTTTGAAGATCTTCTTTGAACATGTGTTGAAGCTGGTTGGAAATGAATTTTGCAGGTCAGGGAGTCTACAGGAGCTGTGTTGAAGACCTGTTGTAATGCAGTACTTTTAAAAGTAACTTTCCCCAACACTTACTGTAACCTGAAGTTTGTCATTTTACAGTAATGTTTGATTCCGTTAGATAAATTTGATCTGTGTAATGTGAAACACACAGAAAAAACACTGTAATGTAAAACCCTGACAACAGTAAAGTAGAATTCATTTTAAGGAAAAGTATTAAATTTTTCATGCAACATAATTTATATATATATATATATATATATATATTTTATTTTTTTCCATTACAGTTAATCTCTCTGTTGACCCCTGCTACAACTACACTGTGCTGGACGATCCATGGAGAGCCAACATCAGTCAGCCGTCAAACTCCTATATGTGTGACAGGTCTGTCACCTGGAGCGGCTGGTATCGTCTCTTCATTCAGGGTCAGAATGCAAAGGTCCCAGACACGTGTGTTGCGAGGTATAGCTGTGGCACTAATATCCCACTTTGGATACGTGGTGGACACCCAACAGTTGAGGATGGAGTCGTCACTCGAGATGTCTGCGGTCACTGGGACAATTACTGCTGCTATTTCGGGTCTTTTCCCATTAAAGTCAAAGCCTGTCCAGGCAATTACTATGTCTATGAGCTGGTTAGTCCAACTTACTGTGATTACGCATACTGTGCAGGTAATTACATTAACATGAGCTCTTTTTACTGTGTGTTTGTTGATTCATAGTTATCAGTTTTTTTNTTTTTTTTTTTTTTTTCAGCTGTTACTAACATCAGCAGCACCAATGCAACAGTCACACCAGAGACGACCTCAGCTGGTAATGTAGTCTGATGTTTCCTCTGTTAGATTGTGTTTTGGATGAATGTTTGTGGATCTGTAGAATTGAACAGATGTGTGAGTGTGTTTCTAGGTAAAGACAGGGGATGAAAAAAGTGTGAAATGTGTAGTTGCAGATCATTGCATACAATTTTTTATAATGTGACTGATTCTGACTGCTGCTAATCTATTAAAGGTGCCCTAGAATTGAAAATGTAATTTACCTCGGCATAGTTAAATAATTAGAGTTCTGTACATGGAAATGACATACAATGAGTCTCAAACACCATTGTTTCCTCCTTCTTATGTAAATCTGCTTTGTGCAAAAGACCTCTGAAGAACAGGCGAATCTCAACATAACACCGACTGTGACGCAACAGTCGGGATCATTAATATGTACACCCCAAATTTTGCATATGCCAGCCCATGTTCAAGACATTAGACAAGCCAGTATTAACGTCTGGAGCTGCACAGCCGAATCAACAGACTTTATGCAGGTAAGCAAGAAAGGACAATAGCGAAGAACACTGAAAAAAAGTAGGATTTACTTGAAAAAAGCTTGGAAACAATTTTCACTCAGAAAAGGCTACTAAATTTACAAAAATTTGCCAAGTAAAAGCCTAAACATAATTATTAGTAGCTTTAATTAGAAATGTTTAAGTTAAGTTTACTTGGTAATTCCCAGTAAATTTTATTGACTGTTTGTTTGTAAATTTTACTTAAGTAATGCTTTTATATATATATATACTATGATTTATCGCATTTTTACATAAGAGTCCATCACTGAAAAAAAACAATATGTAATATTTACTTTTGCACACATATTTAAGTCAAAAAAGTAATTTTCACATGTCCAATAGGCTAAAAGGTTAAGTAATTTCCACTTAATTGAAGTTTCCATTGCATTACATTTTACTCAATCAATACACTTCTAAAGTGGATGCTTTACTTAGAAAACATTTAAGTAAATAATAAAATAGACATTGTGTTATTACCATATCTATATTATAGAAGTATAATATGGCACCTGTACACAGAGACCTCAATACTTGGTACACAATACACAATGACGGTAACATTCGATGGATCGTTTTTGAGTGTGAATGTGCCATTTTGAGTAGAAAATGAACTCCAAATGTCACAAAATGGCAAGTTACTAAACATAACCACAAAAGCAATGATAAAACAGTGTAAATACAGCTGGAAAACAGTGAAAAATCTACCTCATTAATTATTCAAGGCCCAGTGCTTGATGGGAACACCAGTATCAGAAAAGTTGAGTAGTTTTACTTAATTTTATAATGTGGATATTTATGCTTTAATTTCGACAAGCTTAAATTGAGTACTAATATAGAATTTACTTAGTTTTTTAAATTCTTGCCTAAACTAACTTTTTCATGTAAAAATTGGATTTGTTTTTTTTGTAGTATTTGAATGGCAGATGGAGCAATAAGTCAAGTCAAGTCTGCTTTATTGTCAATTCTCAAATAATAACTGACATGATCCATGATATCATGATATTTTTAGTGATATTTGTAAATTGTCTTTCTAAATGTTTCATTAGCATGTTGCTAATGTACTGTTAAATGTGTTTAAAGTTACCATCGTTTCTGACTGTATTCACGGTGACCAGTGCCATGTCGTTATTTTCATTTTTAAACACTTGCAGTCTGTATAATTCATAAACACAACTTCATTCTTTATAAATCTCTCCAACAGTGTGTAATGTTAGCTTTAGCCCCGTAAGCCCGAGCATGGGCTACTATCAAACTCATTCAGAGTCAAATGTAAACATCCAAATAAATACCATACTTACATGATCTGATATGCTGCATGACAAACACTTTGTAAAGATCCATTTTGAGGGTTATATTAGCTGTGTGAACTTTGTTTATGCAATGTATTATAGAGTTGCGAGCTTGGGGGCGGGGAGTGCGAGCATTTAAAGGGGACACGCACAGAATCTGCGCATTTATAATTATGCCCCAAAATAGGCAGTTCAAAAATTTAATAATAAAAAATCTATGAGGTATTTTGAGCTGAAACGTCACAAACACATTCAGGGGACACCTTAGACTTATATTACATCTTGTAAAAAGGGTTCTAGGGCACCTTTAATATTGTTTAACACAGTGATTTCTTACTGATAGTTTTATGGGCTGGTAACATGAGTTCTGCTCCTAATGGAGCAACATCATAACAGCCTTAAAGTGAGACACTGACTGACGTTCACTCTGGACTGAGTTCAAAACAATAAAACACTACAAAAGGATACAAGGACTTTATGAGATTGGCTATTTTTCAAAGTTTTGTTTGACCCTGCTGAATTTTCAATCACAGCTGTATTTTATTATTGTCTTCATGCTGATTTCTCTCACTGCAGGTATAAATATAACACTGCCAGTTGGATGTAACGTAAGTTGAGTTTCTGAAATAGATTTTTTTTAGAGTTGAACTCACAGCTCCTATACACTGTTAGAAAAAAAAGTACAAAATTGTACCTTTAGGGGTACAATGGTACAAAGGTACAAATTTGTACCCTTGTGATTTGTACCTTAAGAGACCAGTTTTGTACCTTTATTTAACAGTACAAAAATTGATCCTTCAAAAAGGGGACAAAATTGGCTTTGACAGCGTACAATCGTTGACTAATGTGATTATATATATATATATATATATTATATATATATTACACATGCTGAATTAAAACCAGAATTTATTAAATCCTTTTCATTTTCACATTTTACAACATTTCATTTTAAACACATTTTTAAACACTCCATATGAGTCCATCTTGCCGGGTGTTAAAAAGTAACACTGAAGCAGTGTTAAAGTTAATGAGATAATTGATTGATGATTGAGTGATGATTGACAATTAGTGGAGACACCTGATGATAATAAGCAGAATCACTGAAGAAACAACAAGAGAAAAAGAGAGAGACACAACAACTACAACTGACTTCCAGCCATTAAACATTATTACACTTATTATTAACCAGTTTGATTTGATTTCTGTCATACATCAACAAAAGTTCTTATTGAGAATTAACAGATGTTTAGATGTTAATGTTTTAATGAAAGTTTTGTTTGAAGTCACCATGATGGTGAAAAGCATTTCTTGACTCTATTTGTTAACATTAATTTATCTCTGGCTGCTCCAACTTTGTGTTTGTAGAGCAAATTTGTTATGGCCAGAGAAACTCTGATCTGAGCTGTGTTTCCCAAAAGGGCAGTGAGCCGAAGTTGATCAATTTAGGATTACAATGCTTTGGGAAGCACAGTCATAATGGTTGTGTTTTCTCATTGTGAAATGGTCAGATTCATTGGTGACATCCAGTATTAACTGGTGATATAGATGTTATATTATTTCTTTATAGTAAATCTGTTACCGCTTGAGATCCAGCAGAGCTTTTATATTCTGAAGGATTTTTTTGAAACACACACAGACATCAAGAATCAGCATATGACCCTCAACAATGGTGACAATCAAACAAAGTGCCTCATGTTGCAGTGCATGATGGGAGCCACCAATCAAAACTCATCCATGGCTCCCATCATGCTGCATGAATAAATTATGCAGCTGGATTGTCCTGTAATTTTCGTAGATTGTTCATGTTTGCTTTATTTTTCTGTTGTTTTGTTGTGACCGTAGCTTGTTTTGTGATGTTCAGAGTCGATCTGTTTGTCAGCATTTTGTATTTATTTATCGTCACCGTTCTTGTGAATCAGATGCTGATTCTTCATGTCTGTGTGTGTTTAAATATTATAACTTCAGTGCATAATGTATTATTTTCAAAAAAAAGGAAAAGTTGTACTGTTGTTGGATCTCAAGCTGTGAAGTCACAGGCCTACAATCATTAATACTAAAGCTACACATCAAACACACAGTCAGAGATTTAGACTCTAAACAACATCTGGCCATCACATGACAATTATATCATCATCAAATTATATTGTGACCAGATCATATTCTCTCTGACCATAATAAATGTGTTTTACAAACACAAATTTGTAGCAGCTAGAGAAAAATTAATAATAAAAGGTAAAGAGTCAAGAGCCCAACTAAAGCAAACGCTGACCTCTTTCATGGTGACTTGAAATGAAACGTTCACAAAACATTAATTAACACCTTTTTTCTCTCTTTCCTTCAGTGATTCTGCTTATTAACATCAGGTGTCTCCACTAATTGTCAATCATCACTCAATCATCAATCAATTATCTCATTAACTTTAACACTGCTTCAGTGTTACTTTTTAACACCCGGCAAGATGGACTCATATGGAATGTTTAAAAATGTGTTTCGAATAAAATGTTGTAAAATGTGAAAATGAAAAGGATTTAATAAATTCTGATTTTAATTCAGCGTGTGTGTGTGTGTAAAATATATATATATATCTCATTATAGTCAACGATTGTACGCTGTCAAAGCCAATTTTGTCCCCTTTTTGAAGGGTCAATTTTTGTACTGTTAAATAAAGGTACAAAACTGGTCTCTTAAGGTACAAATCACAAGGGTACAAATTTGTACCTTTGAGGGTACAGCCCCAGTGACAAGCCATTGTACCCCTGAAGGTACAATTATGTACTTTATTTTCTGAGAGAGTACAAAATTGTCTCCAAAGGTACAAATCAAAAGGGTACAAATTTGTACCTTTGTACCATTGTACCCCTAAAGGTACAATTTTGTACTTTTTTTTCTAACAGTGTAATAATAGCCATGTTTCCATCCATGTATTTTATGGGATATTGCATAAGATTATGTGATTACTGGACTAATCAATCTCATCACACAATCTAAAATTTAGTTTTAATCATTCTGAAATACCTGCCATCAGAATGATTTGGTATAATTACCTCCCAGACCTGTAACACTCAATCATAAACATCAGGCATCCAAACAAAAGATGACATGACAGCGTTTATTATTGTGTTTCATCTCTGGTTGCAGCAGCTTCCATTTTTATTATTGATGCTTTGAGGCAGTTTTTCAGGAAGTGGCTATTTTGTTCTCTTGAACACATGGAATGGAAAGGTGATATTTGATGCAATATTTTATTTTTTGCTCAAGTTAAATTCACAACTTTGGATTATAAACAGCTAATTAGTCCAAAGAGTATTAAATGTGCATAACTGTGACATATGAATGTGCTTTTCTATTTATTTTTGATAGATTTGTGTTGTGTGTCTCTATAACACCACTGAAGGATCTTCACAGTGTTCTTCAGTACAGTAACAATACATGTTTGGTTCCCTGATAATATTGAAAAACATGATCAAAATCAACAAATACTGCTTTCACAATTGTGATTTCAGAGTCTGAACTGTTTCCAAAATCTCCTTGAGCAAATCGAGAACATCTCTACATCTCAAGTGCTTTCTGTGACTGTAAGTCTTCAAGAGAAAATAATCAAATACTTGTCAGTTACATACGTAGATAATAGATGAGTGACAAAACAGTGCTGTTTTATTGTTTCTGTCGACATTTACTGTGACTCTATTAATCTGATCAATAAACTAGACAGTGATGAACATTTTGACTGTGGCCTTCAACGCTTCAGAGAAGATTTTAGAGTCGTCATCATCATCGTCGTCAATCAGCCCAGCTAAACTCGCCTCCCAAGGAAACAGTATGTTAAAAACCAGTAAGAAACTCATCTCTACGTTGGTGAAGCCGACAGACACAAGTGACAATGTCAGTTTTACTCTTGCAGCTGTAGGTAAGTGGAGACGATTATTATTGATGATGAAAGATTATTTATGACGTCAAGGAGTTTTTATAGTCTTGAGAGCAGCAGAGGATCACAGGTGACCGACGGCAACAATAATTAATGCAGCTACAGTAACTACTGTATATAATTGTGATGAGTTACAAATGTTTTAAAAGAGAGCAGAAAACACTTTTTGTTTCTTTTGTCGTTGATGTCAAAGGTCAGTATTTTGGTGCAAATTAATTCATCATTTGGTAGAAGCTCGTCAAATTAGACACGCTAGAAGGAATGGTTGTGTCCTGAAAATTATTATTAACCTTTATTTAATCAGGCGAGTGAATTGAGAACCAGTTCTCATTTACAATGACGACCTGGCCAAGAGGCAGCATAAAAAGCCAGTACAATACAAAAAAACATAAGAGATACAAATAACACAGCTATAAACAGTGACATATAAAAACAAACAAATAACTAAAAACAAGTTCAATGATCCTGAATTATTGACTGAACTGAATTTTTAAAGGAAGAAAGTGATATAAATGAGCTAAGCTTTAGAGTCTGCTGCAGATGATTCTAATCATATGCAGCAGAAAACTGAAAAGAGCAACGACCAAAGGAGGTATGCAGAGATTAAAGAAACTGCTAGAGCGCAGATTACGACTTGTATTATAAACAGTTAAAACGGACTGTAAATACTATGGAGTTTTACCAATAAGAGTTTTATAAATAAACAGAAGCCAATGAATTTGTCTACACAAATGGAGAGAAAATAATAACTATAAAAAAACACATCCTGAAAAACCATGAAAAATGTTTGATTTTAAGGACAGTTTGGACATTTGGAAACAAAGAAACTTACAGTGTACTTTAAGATCTAACCTTTGACCTCCTGATGACCTAACAGTTAATAGTGCTTACATTTACATTTATTCACTGAGCAGAATATATGAAAGTAAACCTGAAGGGTTCAAACTTCATCAGAGATGGAAAAAAAGTGAATAGTAATTTATTTGTTTGTCGTTTGTGCAAATGTAATGATTGAATTTTATTTTCTATATATATATATTAGTAAATAAATGAATATAGCACATAACAGAATGTTTATTTTTAGAGGGACGAGTCTTCATGGTTGGACCACAGGTCACCTTAGATAAAATCCCTCGACTTGATACGACAAATTCTTCTGTGGACATTGATCTCATTGGGATCGCTAATAACAGTGAAACAAGTATGTTATATGTTTTAGTTTGATTTAATAAGAAAAGAGACATCATACCACTAATCTACACTTGTAGATTTTGTTTTCATTGTTGTTTTTACATACCCTTACGAAAAAAGAAGTTTATTCAAGTGTGCTATAAGTATACTTCTTTTAAACTAAAAATAAGAAAGTATACTTTGTCTACTTTTTATATACTTCTCAGAAATATACTTAAAATTGCACTTAAGTATACTTGACTTATACTGACAGAAAAGTCTAAGTATATTTGGCCTATTCTTGGACTATTTTGAACGAGATATACTTAAAAGTATATTTATAAAAGTATAGTATATAAGTACATTGTTTGAAAATATTGATTTATAAAGAAAACTGATATATTCCTAATTCTGAGTATTTGAATATTTGTGTAGGCTAGTCCTCTGGTAGTGTACATATAGGTATTTACTTCAAATCTACTTCACTCTTTCTTCGCCACGCTGTTACGCATCTTCTAAAAGAGTACAGAATCTCTGGATCAAAATGCAGGAGAAGAAGAAGCTGAAACAAGCGATAAAAGATTACTCACGCAAATGTAAAATAAAAAAATGTAAAAATCATCAAACATTAAACAGCATATAAATCAAAACTGTCAAATGTTACTGTATGAGGAGGACTATTAAGATTTGCGGGTGTTTATGGACTCGTTCTACTCCACATCTCAGCTTTTTGTTTAAAATGTTTCCTTTTTAAAAAAAAAAAAAAGAAAAGAAACTTACCCACATTTAAGTGTTTATCAAAAAGAATACATGAAGCTAGAATAAAATGTTTTTAAAATAGAAAGAGTTAAAGTACAGTTAAACATATATTCGATACCTAAATAGGAACATAGTAGTATACTTAAAGTGCAAAAATAATATACAAAAAGTAAACTGTAAGTGGGATGTCATGTTCGCTTAAAGAAAACTTACAAGTATTCTTGCACCAAACTAGTAGTTTACTGAGAGAATATTTCAATGGGTACTTTCATATACTAAAAATGTACTATTAGTATTAAAATAGTAAACTACTAGTATACTTGTAGTACAGATGCAGTACAAATGAGAAACGTAGCTGTGAACTAGTTGTGTACTTAAAGTTTTACTACTGTTACACTTATAGTACACTTAAACACTTCAATTGGGCCAATTTAGTCCCAAGCGGTATTAAAATAGTGCACTTACAAGTTTACTACTAGTACATTGATACTAGTATACTTACTACATAAAGTATACTTAAAAATATACTTGAACATTACTTAAGTATACTTAATCAAATCAACTTGAAGTATACTTCTTTTTTGTGAGGGTAGTTTTGCATTTCTGTTTCTGTCACACAGGATCAGCAGCTGTGGCTTTCATGAGCTTCAACACAATGGAGAATCTACTGAAGCCCGAATTCTTCAACACATCAAATGTCACGATTAAAACCATGATGTCCACTGTGATCTCAGCTACTCTTCCCAAAACCACCAACACTAAACTCACCAAACCAGTCAACTTCACCCTCAAACACATCAGAGTGAGAGACTGAAATGTGTTTCTGTCCAACCTGAGAACTGATGAACATCTGAAAACATCTAATATTCAGTCTTGTAATATTTTCTGCATGTTCTTTCTTCTTTTTGCAGGAGTTCGACCCCAATGGTTCTCTCTCCTGTGTGTACTGGAATATCAGCGAGTGGATTGTAGATGGTTGTTCTGTTTTAAAGACCAACAGCAGCTACACTGTGTGTTCCTGTGTTCATCTGTCGACATTCGCTCTCATCATGCAAACCAGCAAACCACCAGAGGTACGAGAACATTTATAGTGACCACTGAAGAACAGCACAGATTTGGCACTCATGTACTCTGACATGTTTTCTCAGAACGACTCACTGATGGAGCTGTTGAATTTGGTGTGTGTGATCGTGGGGCTGGTGTTCTTCAGTTTGGCCCTGTTGACCTTTGCCCTTTGTCAGTGGAGTCCTGGAGTGAATAATGTGGCTCGAATCAACATCTGCATCAGTCTTCTGCTGGCTCACCTTCTGTTCCTGCTCACACAACAGTTCCTGAACCTCATACGCCCTCAGCAGGTGAGAATGATGAAGGAGCCCTACACTGTTAGACCTTGCCAGGCTTTTTTACAGTAAAATACTGGCAATACAGTTGCCAGTAATTTACTGTTGATTGTACAGTTATTTACTGTAAACTACAGTATGTTACTGTGAAGATAACCATAAACTAAATTAAAACTCAAGTTACCTCATTTCATTTGCAAAAACTGACTATTTTTAATTGTCAGACTGACATTTAAATGTATAAACTAATATTTATATAATGCTAATAATGTGAGTATATTATTATTGTAAAGTTATTTCATTAGAGTTCACTAAAAACATCGTAAATAACGAGATTTTCACTGCATCAGCAACTACACAGTCATTATGTATTAAATAAAGCAACAAACAGCTTATCATAAACATTTCTTGATCTTCTCCTGAACTTAAGCACAGGCTCTACTCTTCAGCACAATGGTGACACACAAAACTACATTTTATGTTAAACTACTGGCAACAGTGCTGCCAGTATATAACTGCTTTTTTTTTTTTATTTACAGTTTGTTACTATTAAAATACATTTTGTGGGTGTGTCTTTTTATGTTACACCTTTAACCCTTTCAACCCCACAGGAACATCCTCTAGTGTCCACACTGCAAAGAGTAAAAGTAACATTTGATGCTGAGTTGCAGTGAGATAACTAAGTGTATGTGTAAGTGATGATTGAGCATTAATGATGAACACCTGCTGTTAACAAGCAGAATCACTAAAGAGAGAGGAACAACAAGAACAGAAAAAAAAGAGATGAACAGAGAAACAAGAACTACAACTGTCTTAAAGGGATAGCTCACCCAAAAATGAAAATTCTATCCTTTAATCACCCTCAAGTTGTTCCAAATCTGTATAATTTTCTTTGTTCTGTTGAACACAAAGGAAAATATTTTGAAGAATGTGTTGAACTGAACAGTTTTAGGGCACCATTGACTTCCATAGTAGTTTTTTAGTACTATGGAAGTCAATGGTGCCCCAAAGTGGCCTGGTTACAAACTTTCTTCAAAATATATTTGTCGAAAAATGACAAATATTACCCAGAATGTATTGTTTTCTACAGTATATTTCTGTTTTCTACAGTATATTTCTGTCATATTTTTACAACAAGGTTTAACATACAGCTCAGCACAGCCTCACTGAGAATCATCATAACCGTCTCTCTTGGTCTACAGGTGTTGTGTGCCGCGATATCAGGTGTGCTGCACTTCCTCTTTCTCTCCGGCTTTGTGTGGATGTTCATTGAAGCTGTGCTGCTCTTCATCTGTGTGAAGAACCTATCACAGATCAGCTCCAAAAAGAGGGAGGTGCTTAGCAGTGGATTCCTGTGTGTGATTGGATACACGGTTTCTCTGGTTGTGGTGGCCGTATCTGTCGGGCTGCTTCCTGAAGGCTACGGCAGCGAACAGTGAGTTGCTGTTTTTTTGTAAGTTAATTTGATTGGAAGAAAATGAAGCAGCAATGTGACATTTCTACCATCTGATAAAATATTTTTTTTGACATGTTATATCAAAGTCGCCTACAAGATTCAAATTTGTAATATTTCAAATCAACACCAAAAATAGTATTTTTGATAAATGTATCTAGTGTTTTCCTCTAAACAGCTGCTGGATTAAAAGGGATAAAGATTTTATCTGGAGTTTTCTGGGTCCTGTTTGTGTCATATTAGCAGTAAGCACATTTCTTAATTCTCATTATTTTAATTTATATTAAAGTGACAACAAGGTGATTAATTATTAATTTTCTACTTCTCAGTTAAACATGATTCTCTTCATCAACATCATCATCAATCTGAACTCAACTCTCAAAAATCTGAACGCTGAAGTTTCACAGATGAAACAAACCAAGTAACAAACACTATTATTAAATCACTCCATAGAAGAAAAAAATATTGTAAAGATGCATTAGTTATATTTCTTTCTCTGCAGGATTATGGTATTCAAAACACTGGCTCAGTTTGTGGTTCTTGGTTGCTCCTGGATTCTGGGTTTCTTCACTAATGGCAGTAAGGTGCTGGAGATCCTCTTCCTGATCTTGAACTCCCAGCAGGGAACCTTCATCTTCTATTGTGTCCTCAATAATGATGTCAGATATCCCTCAATTTACCATCTTAATCCATGAGAAATCAGAATATGAAAGACTATTACAGTTGTTTTCATGCAGGTTCTGTTTTATTTTGGCAATCCATGTCTTTTATAGGGAAATGTCAGAGGAAGTTGTTTAATCTGTTACTATTCTTCCATTTCCTTCCTGTAACGGAATGTTCAAATGGGCCAAAACTATTCAATCAAACAGCTGTCAGAAATTCTAAAATTCAAACGGACACAGAATTCCTTTGATCTGCTGTCTGTCTGAATGCATGGCATTAATCATTTCAAACTCTCAGCTTATAAAACTACAAATTTTTAGGCTCTCTCAAAGTTTGTCTTCCACTCTTTCCAGAAACAGAATGGCCTGGTTTCACAGACAGGGCTTAGGCTAAGCCAGGATTAGGCCTTATTTCAATTATGGTATTTAAGTAGCTTCTATAAACATGCCCTAGAAAAAAAAACATTAATTAAACGTATGGTCTGTCTCCTGTGTTTCATTGTGTTTTTGGTTCAGTCCCTGTGACCTTGTTTTCTCCAGTCTGTTTAAGTAGTCATGTCATTCACCTGAGCCCTTTTAATTTACTCATTAAGCTCCTTTGTTTCCTCCATGTATTTAGTCCGTGTTCTCCCTCAGTCTTCGTCTGTTCTTGTTCATGTTAGAGTCTATGTATTTGTGTATTTCTAAGTTAATTCTGTTTCCTGAGTATTTGTTAATAATGCCTGTCTCCTTGAAGAATTCCTGATCTTGCGAGTTTATATACATCATGTTACGTGACAATATGGAAGAGAAGAAAAGTAAAGCATCAGTATTTATTTCTGAAAATGCAAATCTAGTCTCTTTTCTTACCTCTTTATTATAAAAAAAAATCCAGTGTGGTTCATGAAGAGGTTAAATTGATGTCATGAAGTCACTCAGCTCTTCTCATCTCATTCTTGTCCAGGTCAGGCAGCAGTACAGGAAGTTCTTCAGATGTCTTTGCTGTGGACTCAAAAAACACTGAGGACTACAGCATGGAAAATCAGTGAAGCTCCATTATTATACAGTGAATTATCACCACAACATAATCAGTGCTTTCAGATATTACATGTCAAACTCATATACTGTCTGTAAATATTAGCTATTAGCCTAAAATTATAATAATTAGCCTTAATTATTATTGGTAGAGGTCCTGCTTTATTCTTTTAGGCCAGTGTGTGATTTATTATACTTGAGACCCCTCAAGTTATTATTGCTCTTCTTTTAATTGCCTCTATCATAAATATTTAGGGTAAAGGCAGTAGATGATTTTTAATTATTTTCTTATTGATATTAATAAGTAAATAATCAGTTTTGCTTTAATCTTTATATTGTGTGGTGTGTCTTTGTTGTTTTATTTGTTTCTGTAAAGCGCTTTGAGATGTACATTTAAAGGTGCTATAAAAAATTATTATTATTCATTTCTTTTTTTCAGCATTGAGCTTCTCGTAATATGAATAATGATTGGTATAGATTTTAGACATTATAACAGACACATGATGATAATATCACAAAGTAAACATGTTAATCTATTCACAAGATATTATATATTGCAGCCTTTTTCAGGAATCTCTTCTAATCATGTCTAAAAAAAATCATATCTGTTCCTTTTTTTTTAGATTATTTATTTTACCCTGCAGAATCATGTTTAACAAATAAATGGTATTATTATTATTATTATTATTAAGTTTAACCTTCATGGGTTCAACAGCCCCGTTTACTGCGGTGGATTTGCATCTGTGATAGAACATATGAAGTAGTGAGATGAAACACGGTAGTATTTTTCCAATCCGAAGTTCTTTCAAAACCTGTTGTCAAATGGCACATTAAAGTGAAGGTTCACCCCAAAATCTAAATTCTGTCGTAATTTACTCACTCTATTGTCCTTCCAAACATGCATGACATTCAGAAGCGGCCATCAAGTGGTTATTCATGTTAAAAGTCAGATCATTCGGGATTTGAGAGATTTGTGTTTCAATAATTATATGTAATCAAAGTTCAGCCCTGTTACAGTTCGTTGGTTGATTTTTGCTTTTCTTTGAACTCTGAATTATCCTAAATAGGAAAATGTGTGCATAAACAGACTCTCTAAGCCCATTTAAACTAAGACAGAATTTTCATTGCAAACAAGATTTTTCAAGGACAAGCTCTGAGGCTGAAGCGGGCTCTAACCTGAGTTCTGGAGCTTAAGCGGGCTTTGGGCTGAGCTCTGGAGCTGGAGCACACTCTAGGGCAGAATCAAGGACTGGAGCCGACACTGGGCTGTATTCAACACAATATGGCACAAACACAATATGGCTGTGGCCATAATAGTCAGCGCTTCATTTTCAATGGCTGACATAAAAACTGGAACGGACTTGGAGATTTCACAGCCTGGAATGGACTCGGATCTCACAAGAATCTGCAAGAAACGGTTAAATGGTTACAGACAGACAGAATAATGATGAAAGTAGAACTGAGAGTAAATAGACATCAGTGTTCAAACAAAGACTACTACTCCACCGAACGGAACGGGAAGATGTGTACAGAGTGATTAAGTCACAGATATAAGAAGGGGCTATTCCATGCGTAGCTTTGTTAGTGTGTGAGTTTTAAAACCAATATGCGACTGAACAGGAAGCCAATGAAAACTATAAAGCACGCCCGTGATGTGCTGACCTGATGAAGGATATGTGAGAAGATGAGCTGCTGAATTCTGGATATACTGCAGCTGTTTAATTGATTTAGCAAGTAAGCCAACAAATAGTGCATTACAATAGTCAATCCTGGAGGTAACACATGCATGGATAAGCCTTTCAGTGTCAGGTGGAGTGAGGAAAGGCCTAATTATTGCAATGTTTCTGACATGATTGAATACAGATTTTGTAATACTCTTAAAGGGTTAGTTCACCCAAAAATTATGTCATTAATGACTCACCCTCATGTCGTTCCAAACTTGTAAGACCTCCTTTCATCTTCGGAACACAGTTTAAGATATTTTAGATTTAGTCCGCTTTCTGTCCCTCCATTGAAAGTGTTTGTACGGTATACTGTCCATGTCCAGAAAGGTAATAAAAACATCATCAAAGTAGTCCATGTGACATCAGTAGGTTAGTTAGAATTTTTTTGAAGCATCGAAAATACATTTTGGTCCAAATATAGCAAAAACTAGGACTTTATTCAGCATTGTCTTCTCTTCTGTTGTCAATCCGCGTTCACGACTCCGCAGTGACATGGACAGTATACCGTACATGCATTTTCAATGGAGGGACAGACAGCTCTCGGACTAAATCTAAAATATCTTAAACTGTGTTCCGAAGATGAACGGAGGTCTTATGGGTTTGGAACGACATGAGGGTGAGTAATTAATGACATAATTTTCATTTTTGAGTGAACTAACCCTTTAATGTGTGAGTCTAGTGTCAGATGAGTGTCAAAAATCACACCAAGGTTACGAGCTTGAGCAGATGGAAACACGACACTATCATCCATAATCAAATAAAAATGCACACACTCTGAGAGAACTGTAGAGCTGACAGTAGGATCAGACATGGAGCTGATGTAAATTTGGGTATCATCGGCATAAAAGTGATTCCCCTAAACCATATTTCCTAATGATTTGCCCCAAAGGACGCATATAAACGCTAAACAATATGGGACCCAGGACAGATCCCTGAGGAACACCATTGCAGACCATGTTGTTTCCCAAAAAACAAACAAACTGGGAATGATCAGTGAGGTAACCCAGGTGAAAAAAAGTAATTTTCAATAATGTACTTAAAGTGCTCTTTTTTCACGCACTAATTTTGTACTTAATATACTAAAAATTCTTCTTTGGTACTTCTTAAGATAATCTCAAGAAAATCTAAGTGTACTCAACTGTGCTATTTTGAGACACCATGAATTAGAACTAAAATGTGATTTTAATATACCATCTCTGTATTTAAAAAATATATATATTTAGTTACCACTTGTAGTACACTATGGATACAAATGTACTATAAGTACAAAGTACTTAAAAGTATTTTTCTTTTCCTGATTTAATTTAGAACAAATGTATGGCATATTTTGAATACTGAGAATTAAATGTAGGGAAACATTTGACTAAGCTTTGACTAAATAAAAATGTTAATTTTGTAACATCAACTTTGTATTTTATGTGTGTTTATAGAATAAAACCATGTGCACATGACCAGTTAATTATTTAATTACCATTTATAGTTCATAACAGATCAAATGTCATGAACAATTAATTACAGCACTGCACAACTTTACCTTTCCTTCCTCAGCAAACCAGACGTGAACATGTCTACATTCAGTTTCCAGAAAAGCATGTTTTCTATTCTTCTAATTATAAACAGAAAAGCAACTGTTTTTCTCTTTTCACAAGCAAAAATAAGTTAGAATGGATTAATGCCATAAAAATGTATAAGTTTCGAAACACACTTTGTGAAGCTTCTAAAGAATTTGAGAATCATTTGTGTCGAACCAGTGGTTTGGAGCGCGTATCAAACTGCCAGTCACTTGATTTCAGTATTGCAATGGTTCACCGCTAGGGGGCGATGATCTCTGTAAATCCATGAAGCAGTGTCTGTGTTTTTACTTGATCTCAGATCAATATTACAAAATTGAAGACAATTAATGACACATTTGTATAATAAAAAGGAAGAGTAATAGTTAATAGTCTCTTATTAATCTGAGTAACCAAGCTTAAAAAAACAAGCCCTACACTTATGAGTGGGGCACTTTTGATTATGAATCAAAATGACTATGAAGTGTTGCAGAAAAGCAGAAATGATCATTATGACACAGAAATGTAATACAAGGGGCACATCAACATGAAGGCCAAAATATGAAAATTAACTAAGGCCCCACACTCTTAAAACAGATGTGTTAAAAACAACACAACCTGTGTTATATTTTAACACACCTGTGTGTTTAGTTAAGGACAACACATTTTGTGTTACTTTTAACTCAACCAGTGTGTTATTTTTTCTAAATACAGGCATAACATTTTTAACACACAAATGAGAGAGAGAGAGAGAGAGAGAGAGAGAGAGAGAGAGAGAGAGAGAAACAACACTGTGTCCAACACAACATGTGTTAACTATCATCCAATCACATTGCTGCTACGTCACTCCGCAAGCCGTTAAGCAAGTTTGTGCCTCTTTCTTCATTGGTGGATGACTTAACACACGGGTGTGTTAAGATATAACACAGGTTGTGTTAAAAACAACACAACCTGTGTTATATCTTAACACATCCGTGTGTCTAGTTAAGGACAACACATGTTGTGTTACTTTTTTTAACTCAACCAGTGTGTTATTCTTCTTAACACAGGCAGTGTTAGAATATTTAACACACTAATGTGTCATAAATCACACAATTTGTGTCATAGATGTGCTATTTTTGACCAGTTAAAATTAATGCAATACACACTCTTAGAAAGGATGTGTTAAAACTGATTCAAAATGTGTTAAATTCTTACACATCAGTGTGTGAGTTTAGGGACGACGCTTGTTGTGTTAATTCCGACACATTCACTGAGTCAATGATTTTAACACAGTAAATGTGTCAGGAAGGTGATCTGCTGTTAACAAGCAGAATCAAAGGGGAAAATCACAATTTAAGTTACCATCATGGAGATCAGTGTTTGCTTTAGTTGAGCTCTTGACTTTTTAATATTATATTCTGTTTGAGCTGTTGTAACTGAGTTGATGATCAGGTATTGTTGGTTATGTGTTCACAATCATTAATTGATCTGAATCACTGAACTCATTTAGAGCCTAATCTCTAAGTTAGATTTACTTTATTGATTGCAGCAGCACTGTGATTCAACAGCAGAATATCAGCTTTTTCAATATAATCTGAGGGATTTCACAAAAGGTGCATTGATCAACAAAAAAAAGCTTTTTAATTAGTTATAATAAATAACTAATGTCTAAAAACTGCATGAGTCATGAATTTCGGAGTTACTTGTTCATGTAATGATAACAAATCCTTTTTTCTCACCTGAGACTCCATTGTATCGTTTCTCTTTTTCATCCACCTGCTTCTCTTAAAAACAATGAATATGTTAACAGAAAGAATTAATTTGTTCTTGTTGAATGAAGTTTTGTTTGGTTGGTGTTTTAACGGCATGTCAGCATCCTTGGCTATTTTCATGGGGAGTAAGTAAAAAAAAAACTATAAAAGAGCAATTGAAAAATTATTTGAGGTTAGACACACTCTCAGAAAAAAAAGTACATAATTGTACCTTTAGGGGTACAATGGTACAAAGGTACAAATTTGTACCCTTGTGATTTGTACCTTAAGAGACCAGTTTTGTACCTTTATTTAACAGTAAAAAAAACCTTCAAAAAGGGTACAAAATTGGCTTTGACAGCGTACAATCGTTGACTATAATGAGATATATATATTTCACACACACACACACTGAATTAAAATCAGAATTTATTAAATCCTTTTCATTTTCACATTTTACAACATTTCATTTTAAACACATTTTTAAACACTCCATATGAGTCCATCTTGCCGGGTGTTAAAAATGAACACTGAAGCAGTGTTAAAGTTAATGAGATAATTGATTGATGATTGAGTGATGATTGACAATTAGTGGTGACACCTGATGTTAATAAGCTGAATCACTGAAGAAACAACAAGAGAAAAAGAGACACAACAACTACAACTGACTTCCAGCCATTAAACATTATTACACTTATTATTAACCAGTTTGATTTGATTTCTGTCATACATCAACAAAAGTTCTTATTGAGAATTAACAGATGTTTAGATGTTAATGTTTTAATGAAAGTTTAGTTTGAAGTCACCATGATGGTGAAAAGCATTTCCTTTAGTTGGGCTCTTGACTCTATTTATTAACATCAATTAATCTCTGGCTGTTCCAACTTTGTGTTTGTAGAGCACATTTGTTATGGCCAGAGAAACTATGATCTGAGGTTCTCTAAAGTGCTGAGAGCCAAAGTTGATTGATTTACAGTTATAATGCTTTGGGAAGCACAGTTATAATGATTGTATTTTCTCATTGTGAAATGGCCAGATTCATTGGTGATATCCAGTTAACTGATGATATAGATGTTATATTATTTCTTTGTAGTAAGTTTTTGTTACCGCTTGAGATCCAGCAGAGCTTTTATAATCTTTATAAGCCTACAACTTTGATACATTGAGTGTAAAAATTTATTTTGTTTTAGACATCATGGGATGGATTTGAAATGATAGATAGGCTATGAATATATA
>RJVU01017965.1:4058165-4113543 GCA_003731715.1 Anabarilius grahami
TTCTATTTAGATTTTTTTTTTCATATAGAAGCGTCGGACATGTCAAATGTCAAATATTCAGTTATCCTTCTGTTTCATATATGTATATAATAGGCAACATGCTATTTTTCCCTTTTCTTAAACTTATAGCTTTTGTTTAAGGCAATATTCTGAGTTTATTTCATTAATGTTGAGTATTAATGAATGTCACACAAAACGGTGTTTTATTTTCTCTGCCAACTAAACTTCCAATGCATATCAGAACCGTTGTGTGACTGAATCGTAGCGCAGAGAGCAGTGTTTCATTCCTGAATGAATCAGAGTCTTTGAACAAATCAGTTGACCGAGTGATTCAATGGCCCAAAAGATTATAGAGATCCAATTGATATATTCTTGAATGAATCAGCGTTTTGAACGAATCGCTTAAATAAATGACTCAATCATTAACACAATGACTTGCTGACACCTACTGGCGACATTAATTTCATAATCCAAGTATCGTTTTATTTTGTCATTTAAGATTTTCTGTATTCAAAATTATGTTTAAAACATTAATCGCATTACTTTATGCAATTGTAATTCCTACACATATACTGTCCTCTCTGAGCAATCTAACAACTCATAAATCTAAAAGCAACTTCAGGTGCTGCTTCTTTGCCACCTCTGCAAGCCTTTGGTTGATACGGATTTAATTGGTAACAACCTATAGCATCATATTATTGTAATTTAAATGACTAAATTTAAGAAACCATACATATTTAATAAGATTAGGAAAAAATCCTAAAATCCCCAGAAAATCAATTAAATCAATTACAGTTAATTTCTGACACAGACAGATGACAATAAATAGACTATAAAAATACTCTTTATCTCATTATTGTTAGTTATTTCAGGGTTTTGATATATAGCCTATATAATTGATATCTTCTTAAGAGAGCACTATAATGGTTATTTTTAACACTGTTTTAACATTTTTCCCTTTATTTATTTATTTTACTTTTTTTAAATGTGTGATAGCCTATTTCAAATTGGCATAAACGAGTTCACCTCCGTCATCAAATCATCCAATTCGCATTTTAAGTCCATCTCTCTATAGCACCACTTTGATGAACTAATAAGTAATATATTTTCATATCTGTCATTCAAATTCATCCCATGTCCAAAACTCAGGGTGTTATCTAAAACAAGTTATGACTGCTGCATATTTACATCGATAGGCTACTGATTTGCACTTTTTAAATTCAATGTATGCCTATATATATTCGCTGCCCAGTGCGTCGAGCAGCTTGGCTAGATTTTTATAGTTGGTGACTTCAATAAAACAGGCATTGTGCAAAAGTTGTAGAATGGGGGTAATTGTGTGCAGCTGCAACAAAAATTTATATTTATGAGATAAACTAATATTTCACGTGATGAATTAATGTCTACACAGAATTAAGCCCTGACTCTGCATCAGAACGATTTGTGTCAAGCCATTCACTAGTCTGGATATTTGATGAGAAAGAGATGAAATGTAGAATCAGCGCGTTAAGAATCCGTACAGGTATAGAGTGAAGGACTTTTATTCTGTCTGCATAAATGTTTTAAGTTTTTGTTTTGTTAATTAACTATAATAACCTTGCCTGGGCAAAACATCCACAGAACTGAATTACAGTAAATCTTCCCGCTGTTGGAGCCACGAATATTTACAAAGATTCACAAATTATTTAATTCCGTCTGGGACACAACCTCAGGCCGGGAGTTTCACGCTCATTGAGGCCAATAAACATACAGCTATTGTTGAAAACATACTTAAGAATAATGTTGGAAAAGTGATAAAAAAAAGTTTTAATCAGAAACTGATAAAGTCGAGCACACCTTGCTTAGCTGTGCACAGGCGGTGCAATGCTCCGCCAATTAATTATCTATTAACGGATTAAATGATTCACGTACGTTTAAGAAACTAAATCGAAACTGAAAGTAAAATGTTCACGGCCATTTATAGCTAATTCATTTAAAAGCCAGAAAAAGTGAGGATACTGTGACATGTAATAATGTTCATTGTGTTGACATATAATGTTCATTATGTTAATAAAAGTTCTAGGGCTATGTTTAATTTAAGAGATAAAATATGCATGGCCATTTATAAGCGAAGGAAAACTGGAAAAAGCCCCCAGACGGTGATACCGTTATTAGGTGTTGTCACATGTCAAAATAGGAATAAGAGTTTTATTAGCCTATATTTATTATAATTCATATTTGAAACATGTAAACATATGAAAACAAATGTAACACACACACACCAACACATATTTTGTGACATATAATATCTGCTCTTAAAAAGATGCTGCTCTTATTTTTTTATCGATGACTTCGCAGCGCATTAGTATTGCTGTGCATGAATAACACTGAAAATATGAAAATAGCTACTGCGGGGCAAAGAATCGCCTTTTGACGAAACCTAGACTGTAAAAAAGAAAAGGTAATCGCGGCCATGGTGATAGTTGTCCCTGTGCGCCACCTGGTGGATAGCCTATTTTCTAATATCACTGCATAGCCTACTATATACTGCAAGGAATGTCATGTGTTTGCTAAATGATGGAATTTAAATGTATAAAATGTAAACAAAACATTAAAATAAGAAAGAAAAAAAATTAGTGCAGTAGCCACCGATCTATAGGCCTAATAGAGAATAGCCTTTATATAGCTGATTGGTGGTAGTAGCCCCGCAAAAACTGCAGTGTTAAATTAACTCTCCTGGGAGTATATATGAGACCATACTCAAGAGTGTTAAAGTGTTAAAATAAGAGTGTTAAATGAACACTGAAGCGGTGTTAAAGTTAATGAGTTAATTAAGTGATTAACAGTGATGATTGACCATTATTGAAGATACTTGATGTTAACAAGCAGAATCACCAAAGGAGAAAATCTAAATTTTTAAGTCACCATCATTGAGATCGGTGTTTGTTTTAGTTGGGCTCTTGTCCCTTGACTTTTTAAAGTAAAATTTTGTATGGCTGCTGCAACTAAATCATAACAGTCAGATAAACAAAGAGAAAAGATGATCAAGTGGAGTTGGTTATGTTTTCACATAATCATTATTTGGTCTGAATCACTGAACTCTTTTATAGCCCAATCTCTGAGTTAAATTTACATTATTGATTACAGTAGCACTGTGATTCTACAGCGGAAGATCAGCTTTCTCAATAGAATCTGAAGGATTTCACAAACAGTTGTGCTTTTATAATATGAAGAGGAAATGGTAACTTGATGACTACTTTTTAATTAAATAAATTTAAATAATAATAAAATAAAAAACAAACATTTGCACTCCAAGACACTCCAGCATTCTTCGTAGAGGAGACTGGGTTTAGCTGTCAAACTTTTAGTATTTCTCATCACAACATTTTATTTAGTAATTTACTAAAAGACTCACTCACACAAGAAGTATCTGATATTACCTGACCAGTCTGAAACTGTTTTATTAGCACACAGGAAATATGTCAATACAAATCTATACTTTGCAAAATTACATTTACGATGGGACTGGAATAAGAAGCAAAACAGCAATGCACACTCAAAATGTAATCATGATTAAATGAAACACAAATACTAAAGCCAGGGAGAAAAAATCTTATTATAGTCTGGTTTATATTTTTAGATGCAATCCCAGAATTAAAAAAAAAATTAAGTCTGGATCATGACGCTGCTGTAAATCACAGACAAATCCTTCTCTTGGCTTGTAGATCTGCAAAAATGATAAATACATAATTACCCGAGAATAAAATATATCAGAGCATAAAATATGCTGAAGCCAGAAAGGTATTTTATTTTTTATTTTTTTAAGGTGCTGATTTTAATACTTATCTATTATATACTTAACATATTTGCGAATAAAACTGACTTATGCTAAGGCAGAATAATTCAGTTTTTCCTCACTTGTCTTCAGTAGCAGGATTTTGAATTGTAATGCTGGCATACTGAATCTCATGCTCTTCAGGTTTCTTTGTGTCTTTATCTCTGCAGTCTCGAATAGAAGCATCTTTACCATCTCCAGATTCAGAGCTCTTTCCTGTAGATGCCTGCAACAGAATCATGAATACATTTGAACTTGCAGCAAGCTGTAAACATTCATTTATTAACATTTGTAATGATAATGTGTATAATAAGTGTTTACACATAACTCTACAGAACTTCATGCATTTTTGTGAATGAATTAATACCTTGATATTTTATACATTTTGATTGGCTATTTAAAAAAAAAACAGTATTCAGAGTATATCAATTTAAAGTTTTATTGACATTGATGAGCTTTTGCCCGTGTTGTACCACAAAGTTAACACCACCTTTGAAGGGATAGTTCACCCAAAAATTAAAATTATCCCATGATTTACTCTCCCTCAAGCCATCCTAGGTGTATCCCAGATAGCAACTTTGTGTTGGCCCAGATCCGGCCCACATCTGGCACATGCGGAATGATGATCTGGGCCACATGTGGCAGGAATGATGGCACTTGGGCGGACCGCTCCTGTTTGCCATATCAGGGCCACAAGCAGGCCATATAAATGCCACATGTCAGCCAAGAGCAAAGAAATAAACCAGAACTGGACCTTATCTGATCCACAAAATATTTATATATTATTTATAGAGTGATTTCAGCATTAACAAGCCTGTTATCAAGCAGAATCACTGAAGGAAAGAAGGAAACAGAAAAACAAGAACTACAACTGACTTCAGCCACAGCCTTAGAGGAAATCAAGTGAAGATAAAAGACATTAAATCTCTGAAGATCTGACTAAACAACTCCACAAACAGCATTACCAGCTTCACTTATTACTAAACAGACTGACTTTATTTCTGTCATTCATCTACAAAAGTTCTTATTGAGAATTAACAGAAGTTTAACTCTCATGTGTGTTTCATTTAAGGTTACCATGATGGTGATGGATGTTTCCATTAGTTGGCCTCTTAACTTTTTGTTTTAAACATTTTTGTCTTCTCTGGCTGCTGTGGTAGTGTTTCTGTCAAACACATCAGCAGTAGTAAAGAAAATTTAAGTATGATCGTGTGATGATAGTTAGCTTTTGATGATTTTATTACCATAGTTAAATAGCCTGCTTCACCGAAGTCATAACTGAATATAAAAATAGTTACTGTGAAATGAGATCCCGATGTATTGCAGAAATACAATTTTTTTTTTAAGAAAATAAAAAAAAAAACACAAAAAGGAAAAATACAATGACAAACACAGATATCAGTAATCAGCATATGAATCTCAACAATGGTGACAATAAACAAAATGTTCAGACAATCAGATCAGCTGCATAATTTATCCATGCTCTGAAGCATTCTGGGAGTTTTGTACTATGGTACCCAGCATGCATTGCGGCTACATGACGCTTTTGATTGTCACCATAGTTGAGATTCATGTGCTGATTCTTGATATCTTAGTGTGTCATCTCAAACCAACTTTTTTTTTATTCTAGATGAAACATGAAGTGATTTAACTTCGGCCAGAATCTCACCTTTTTTTGCTCAGAGTCTTTAGAGTCATTATTTCTTCTCTTATTCCTGCTGTTAAATATATAAGGATAAATGCATATATGAAAGTTGTTAAAACTGTAACAGACTTAAAAGACAGTCTTCACTGCAGAAAAAAAAACAAAAAACGGTTTGCCAAAAAATTTCACATTAAAATAGGTATTTTTTATTTTCAAGCTCAGCACTAAAGATTTCTGAAAAAAATAATAATTTTGGGTATGGATTTATGATTTAGTAAACTTAGAAAATTGTTTGAATATGTTTAAAATGCACATACTTACAGTAAATATATACTCCTCACTAACCTTATGCACAAAATGATGAGAAACAAGAGCCCAAATCCAGCTAAAATTGCAACAGTGGCACAAACAACAAGGACATACAGGATATTCCAAACACCTAAGAGGAAAGACAATATCAAGATCATTTATGTTCATTAAAGTCTTTGACATGTACTGATAAATTAGTGAGTGGATAAACTTCACCATTAAACATGATGAGCACGAGTGTCTTAATATTGAATACCTTTAACAGTGAGAGAAACAGACGCTGATCTCTGAGATCCATATTTATTCTGAGCCTCACAGTAGAAGCGTCCACTGAAACTGGAGTTAAAGCTGGAGATGATGAAACTCTGTCCAGATCCAACAGATGAGGTTTCATCCTCCTTAAACCAGTTGAAGTTCAGAGCAGGAGGGTTTGAATCACTGCTGCAGTTCAGAGTCACTGAATCTCCTGACACTATTTCACCAGACGGACTGATGGACACTGATGTATTTCGGGGAGAATCTAGAGGTACAACAACATGGTCTTATTATTCATATATCATTTTGTGGAGACCGACTGCTACACTCTCAGAAAAAAAGTACATAATTGTACCTTTAGGGGTACAATAGTACAAATTTGTACCCTTGTGATTTGTACCTTAAGAGACCAGTTTTGTACCTTTGGTGACAATTTTCTACCTTTATTTAACATTACAAAAATTGACCCTTCAAAAAGGGTACAAAATTGGCTTTGACAGCGTACAATCGTTGACTATAATGAGATATATATATTTCACACACACACACTGAATTAAAATCAGAATTTATTAAATCCTTTTCATTTTCACATTTTACAACATTTCATTTTAAACACATTTTTAAACATTCCATATGAGTCCATCTTGCCGGGTGTTAAAAAGTAACACTGAAGCAGTGTTAAAGTTAATGAGATAATTGATTGATGATTGAGTGATGATTGACAATTAGTGGAGACACCTGATGTTAATAAGCAGAATCACTGAAGAAACAACAAGAGAAAAAGAGAGAGACACAACAACTACAACTGACTTCCAGCCATTAAACATTATTACACTTATTATTAACCAGTTTGATTTGATTTCTGTCATACATCAACAAAAGTTCTTATTGAGAATTAACAGATGTTTAGATGTTAATGTTTTAATGAAAGTTTAGTTTGAAGTCACCATGATGGTGAAAAGCATTTCCTTTAGTTGGGCTCTTGATTCTATTTATTAACATTAATTTCTCTCTGGCTGCTTGTGTATGTAGAGCACATTTGTTAAGGTCAGAGAAACTATGATCTGGGGCCCGTTCTTCGTACGTCGCTTATTACATCCGAGATCAAATGACACGTCCAAGATGATATCATCGTGTTAATCATGATCCGGCAAATTGGGTTCTTTGAACGCACCTGTTGTGTATGATTAGTATCGCTGGATTGAGTTATCTGAGATAATTGCACGTTCATGTGTTGGCTTAAAAGGGCAGATGTATCGATGCTCGAAACCACGATCAGCAATGCAGCGATTGGCTGGAGTCAAGACGGCAACGTAATGACATCATAGAATGAGAAAAGACACCTGACGAAAAACTTGACGAATTTCTAGACATTTATAAGGAAACAGCCAAGCGAATAAATGACAGAAGAACGACATAAATGTAATAATAGATGAATGAAATGTGCACCATTTTTTTTTTACATGATTACCCAATTATTTAGGCTATATTCACAATTTCTAGTATTTGTACAGGCAATTTTTTATTTCAATGTTGTAATTAGCAACTAATTTACCTTTGAAGCATATTTGACAGCATTAATTAAAGTTTCTTAAGGGTCAAGATCAAGTTTTCTGCATCTCCTGCGCTTCATCAAGCCACTCCCATAATATCTGTCGCGGTTCAAATGCACAGATGCATGTACGGCATAGACATCTGTACATCATGTGTGTAAGACTCCAATAAAATTATTAGGTAATTATTCCCTCACGGATGAATCTCTCAAAGAGTAAAACTGTCGGTGTCTATATTATGACACTACACGGCATTATAGTATTATTTGCAAATTTATTTTTAAATCATTATTATTGTCCCTGGTTTACATTAGGGTACTCTTGTGGGAAAGTAACAGTGGCTGGGACAGACTTTAAGCATCACCTCCGCTTAAAAAGATGCAATCTAATCCTGTTTACATGAAATAAGCCTGCTACCGAGCAGGTTTGAGCTTACGGACCTGTTGCTATGACAGCAAGTCTAGGATGAGCTTCGAAGAACCAAACGATCCAAGATCATACCAAATCATCAACAATCAAATCCATCTAACTGAGTTAGCGACGTACGAAGAATTCCAAAAGTACTGAGAGCCAAAGTTGATCGATTTACGTTTACAATGCTTTGGGAAGCACAGTCATAATGGTTGTGTTTTCTCATTGTGAAATGGCCAGTTTCATTGGTGACATCCAGTATTAACTGATGATATAGATGCTATATTAATTCTTTATAGTAAATCTGTTACTGCTTGAGATCCAGCCGAGCTTTTATAATCTGGAGAAATTTTCTTTTTGAAACATACACATATATCAAGAATCAGCATATGATCCTCAACAATGGTGACAATCAAACAAAGTGCTTCATGTTGCAGTGCATGATGGGAGCCACCAATCAAAACTCATCCATGGCTCCCATCATGCATTGCTGCATGAATAAATTATGCAGCTGAATTGTCCTGTAATTTCCGTAGATTGTTCATGTTTGCTTTTATTTTTCTGTTGTTTTGTTGTGACAGTAGCTTGTTTTGTGATGTTCAGAGTTGATCTGTTTGTCAGTATTTTGTATTTATTTATCGTCACCGTACTTGAGAATCATATGCTGATTCTTGATATGTGTGTGTTCAATTCTTATTTGCAGACTTACCAACTATGGGACGCCTTCCAGTCAGTACACCTAGGTAGTGTCCACATGGTGTAGATAGATGAACCTAACTCTGCTCCGAGTGCACCTTATAGGCTGTTAATTGTAACACTGAATAAGTGTTGGATTCAACGAGATAATTAAATAGTTTATTGACGATTGAGAATTATTGAAGATAGCTGCTGTTAACAAGTAGAATGAATAAAGGGAAGAGAAACAACAAGAACAGAAAAATCGAAATACTAGAACTACAACTGAGTTGAACCGCAGTCTTAGATAAAAAAAGGCATTAAATCTCTCAAGTTCTCAGCAGAGGAGGATTAAACAACTCCATATACAGAAGCTCTTATTGAGAGTTAAAAGAGAGTTTTTTTGTTGTTGATTTTTTATTGAAAAAGGTGACCAATGAATCTAGCCATTTCACAATGAGAAAACACAACCATTATGACTGTGCTTCCCAAAGCATTGTAAATGTAAATTGATCAACTTTGGCTCTCAGTACTTTTGGGAATCTAAAAGAAAGCAAATTTAATTAATGCTTTCTGGCCATAACAAATGTGCTCTACAAACACAAAGTTGGAGCAGCCAGAGACAAATTAATGTTTATAAATAGAGTCAAGAGCCCGACTAAAGGAAATGCTTTTCACCATCATGGTGACTTCAAACTAAACTTTCATTAAAACATTAACATCTAAACATCTGTTAATTCTCAATAAGAACATTTGTTGATGTATGACAGAAATACATCAACAAAAATGTTACCATTATGATGATCAGTGTATTCTTTAGTTGGGTAGTTTGACTTGTCTTTGTAATGCTAGAGTTTCTCTGGCTGCTGTAACTGATTTGTTATAGCAAGAAAAGCAAGGAAAATCACAATCTGATGCTGTGGCTGCTTCATGATAAAAATATAATCATTGTGTAGTGGCTTAATTCACTGATCTAAGTGACGTGACATGTGGCCAAGTATGGTGACCCATACTCGGAATTTGTACACACACACCGGGCAGCCATTGCTGCGGCGCCCGGGGAGCAGTTGGGGGTACGGTGCCTTGCTCAAGGGTCTCACCTCGTGGTATTGAGGGTGGGGAGAGCGCTGGACATTCACTCCCCTCACCGACAATCCCTGCCGGATCTGAGACTCAAACCTATGACCTTTGGGTTACAAGTCCGACTCTCTATCCATTAGGGCACGACTGCCTTATAACTGAAACTATTATGAGCAATATCTTACAAATTTTATATATTTTGATTCACATAAAGTTCCAGCTCAGTTTTAATCACAAAATGTAAATGAGTTTTAAAACAGATTGTTTAATATGGTGAATCTTATTCACAAACATACATCAAGAATCAGCCTATGAATCTCAACAATGGTGACATGCTTAATGCCACAATGTATTATTTTTTTCATGATTCACACAGAATGCATTGTGGCATGAAGCATGTCACCATTATTGAGATTCATACGCTGATTCTTGATGTCTGTGTGTGAGGAAGATTTGCCGGAGTTTTAAAGTGTTGAGTGTACAAAGTGTTTTAAAACTCATTCAGATTTTCTGATTAAAACAGTTTTATCATTGTATTTCTAGAAGAGAGCCAACACAAACTTAACTATATATTAATATAAAGCTCAGTCATTAGATCAGTGAATTAAGCCACTACATGACACTTACATTCTTATCATAAAGCAGCTGACAGTGATCACATTTTCTCTTGTCATTATTAACAAACAGCCAGAGAAAAAAAAACACTAAAAAAGTCAAGAGTAAAACTGACTAACTAAAGCAAAGACTGACCTCGATCATGGTGACATCAAACCAAACTATTATTTTCAACATTTACATTTACGCATTTGGCAGACGCTTTTATCCAAAGCGACTTACATTGCATTATACTATACATTTGTATCGGAGTATGTGCAATCCCTGGGATCGAACCCATGACCTTGGCATTGCTAGTGCCATGCTCTAACCACTGAGCCACAGGAAAGCCTTCAAATCAACAAATCATCAACATCTAAACCTCTGGTAATTCTAAATAGAACTTTTGTAGATGTATGTCAGAAATAAAGTCAGTCTGGTTAGTAATAAGTGAAGCTGGTAATGCTGTTTGTGGAGTTGTCTGATCAGATCTTCGGAGATTTAATATATTTTATCTTCAGTTGATTTCATCGAAGGCTGTGGCTGAAGTCGTAGTTCTTGTTGTTTCTCTGTCCTTCTGTGATTCTGCTCATTATCAACTAATTATCTCATTAACTTTCTGTGTTAAGTTTAACAGCCTGTAGTGTTCACACTGAGCAGTGTTCATTTAATCTGGGCTAAACCATGTGCTAAACATGGGTGTGCTGGTTGGGAGGTGTCCGGCCAGCGGGACCATGACAGTTAAGGGGTTAAACACTGAAGCTTCAGTGCAAAATGTATTATTCTTAAAAAAAGTCATACCATTGTTGGATCTCAAGCTGTAAAATCACAGGACTATCATTAGTCATTAATACTAAAGCTATACATCAAGCACACAGTCAGAGATTTAGACTCTAAACAACATCAGGCCATCGCATGATGATTATATCACCATCAAATTATATTGTGACCAAATCCTATTTTCTCTGACCGTAACAAATGCTTTACAAACACAAAGTTGGAGCAGCCAAAGAAAAATTAACAACAAAAGGTAAAGAGTCAAGAGCCCAACTAAAGCAAATGCTGACCTCTTTCATGGTGACTTGAAATGAAACATTCCATAAAACATTAATTAACACCTTTTTTCTCTCTTTCCTTCAATGATTCTGCTTATTAACTCTCTGAGGTCCGAAAACGCGCCGGCGCGTTTTGTAGGGTTTTTTCACATTGCAGCAAAACAGACTTAAAATACTCCATCATTTCTTGTCATAGAGACATAAGTAATATATCAATTGAAACTATAGAANCACTTGCCTAGTTTAGGTCATCTTTTCGCGGACCACTAGGGGGCGATGGCGGACCACTAGTGGTCCGCGGACCACACTTTAAGAATTACTGGTCTAAAGAAACGTTGAAATGTCAGGTTTTAAATCGTGCAAGTCAAATCGAAAACAAACATTCTGTGTTTATGTAATCTGTATGAAAAGAGAGCCATGTCAGAAGTCCGTGATTCAGCTCATTATCCGCTAATGCGGCCACGCCCATGGAGGGAGCGCTATTCAGAGGCAAATTCAGAGGCAATACTTGTATGCATTGTCTCAATCGTGTATTTATTGTCTTGAAAGTGTTTATTTGGATGTTAAAGCCATGGTTAGCGATCTCTAGGAGACATGCCGTTAGTTCCTGGTTCCTTTTCTTCTTTATATGAATTTGTGGCCTGAAGGTGTACAGAGCGCCCTCCGGCTGCAAGTATGAATTGAAAACACCAGCGCTCATAGTAATGACAATGAATATTAAATAAATATAACTCCTCTGTATAGAAAATTGACATAAACATATGAGAATCCAATATTTCTCCAAATGTGCATGCTTTTAAACTAAAAGCCTATATTCAGACTCTTTGCATCACAGAAATACATTATATTTTAAAGTATATAATATAAAACCATTATTTTATATTGTAATGATATTTTTCTGTATGTTTCATATACACCATGATGAGCTTGAGACATCACAGAAGGTTTTTTTCACAGCCTACCTGACTGAAAGGCCTCATTATTATGCAGCTCAATAGAGCTTCTTTATGCGATTCTTTTGTCTTCCCAGGTGTAAATGACCCATTATTCATGATGATTCAGGCCTCCACGCAATAATATTTTTCTGTATGTTTCATATACACCATGATGAGCTTGAGACATCACAGAAGGTTTTTTTCACAGCCTACCTGACTGAAAGGCCTCATAATTATGCAGCTCAATAGAGCTTCTTTATGCGATTCTTTTGTCTTCCCAGGTGTAAATGACCCATTATTCATGATGATTCAGGCCTCCACGCAACGCATACTGTGTTTCTTGACAAAAAGTGTCTAACAAAAACTAAATCAATATATTGTTTTTTATGAACAAGTAGGCATTATAATTTTTACAAAATTTTGAAGCAAAACCTTTAGCCTACAACCTCCAAAACCAGAAGTCTTGTGAACACAGATTTAATATATATTTTTGGCCTTATTTCAGTGACTTAAATTTTTTGTTTTTTCAATAACCACGAATAAACGTTATTCCTTCAAAAACACAAACATGTACATACATGTTCCTCACATATTATTGTAGCCTAGTTTGTGCTGAATACAGTGTAATGACACTTTTTCCATCGATATGTTTATGAACAACTGAAAAAAGCACAAATGTCAGGGCATGTCAAAACTTCTCCAGGCCCCAAATCAGCCTCAGACTCCAGAGGGTTAACATCAGGTGTCACCACTAATTGTCAATCACCACTCAATCATCAATCAATTATCTCATTAACTTTAACACTGCTTCAGTGTTAATTTTTAACACCCGGCAAGATGGACTCATATGGAATGTTTAAAAATGTGTTTAAAATGAAATGTTGTAAAATGTAAAAATTTTAATTCAGCGTGTGTGTGTGTAAAATATATATCTCATTATAGTCAACGATTGTACGCTGTCAAAGCCAATTTTGTACCCTTTTTGAAGGGTCAATTTTTGTACTGTTAAATAAAGGTACAAAATTGTCACCAAAGGTACAAAACTGGTCTCTTAAGGTACAAATCACAAGGGTACAAATTTGTACCTTTGTACCATTGTACCCCTAAAGGTACAATTATGTACTTTTTTTTCTGAGAGTGTAGATATACAATGTCTGTTTGTAACTGTGATAAGTACTCCATCCATGGTTTTTGTAATCAGTTGTTTCATATCAGTTTTCATAATTCTAAATGAATAAAGACTCACACATGACGCTGAGGCTGACAGCAGGAGAGGGCAGATGTTCTTGTCCTCTGACGGCACAGCTGTAACTGCCAGAATCACTGGGGACTGACTGAAGCTTCAGGATGTCACTGTGGAAGTTTAAAGCCTGTCCGTTTTTGTACCAGATTAATCTGTCTGTCAGATCGCAGGTAGTTCTACATGTCAGATTGACCGTTTCTTTCTCCAGCACCTGCTGTGGAGCCTGAACCTGAAGAGCTGGAGGACACAAATCTTTTTAACTGTCTTAAAACTACTAACAGTTTGTCAAATAAATAATGGAAATGACGGACAGAAGTGGATTACCAGAAACTTTAAGTTGAATTCCTGGATCACCAGTCCATCTTTGTCCTTCAGTTGCAGTTATTAATCTGAAACGATACTCTTTCTCATCATTTTCAGTGACGTTGAGCAGTCTGAGAACAGCAGTTTTGTTTTGTCTGTCTTCAATGTATTCAACCCTGTCTTTATACTCCTGATATTCTTTTAAACTTTTGATCTCTCCATCTGGTTTCTTGGTCCAAAAGGTTTCTGTCAGTGGATACTGCTGAGGGTATCTGTATGTGCATGACATGTTTACTGTGGATCCTTTGAGAGCACATAATGATTTAGTTTCATAAATCATATTCCAGTCTTGTCCAAAAACTCCTTAAACACAAAATACAGAAGATCAGTAAACTCCTGCAACACACACACTTGTGTTTTTGCAAATAGCTAAATAATATCAATCAGTTTTTGTGGAGTAAGTGAGAAGTGTTTTAAAAAGTCCTGCAGATGACTATGAAGGGTGTTGCAGAAAAGCAGAAATTATCATTATGACAGAAATTAAAAAATTGAACAAGGGGCACATTAACATAAGGGCCAAAATATGAAATCAAACTAAGACCCCACTTTGATCAAATAATGCAAGAGAATCATTAATAAATTTGTAAATTTCCGTTTTGCTTCAGTTGACTTCAAACTCACACCCCTTTTATTAAGCCCCAACTTCTAAAGACATGTAAGCCAATCTGATGTCAGCAAACATTAACACACAAAGTGATTGACAGGCTGATTTCTGATTGGCTGAAAATGTCAAGCTACCTAAGTGAGCAGCTTGAATAAGGAATATTTTATAAAAAATAAAAAATAAAAAAACATTTTAAAATAATGTTTTAATCAGGGACTCACCAGAATTCATGAGCAGAAAGATGAGAAGAACAAGAGCCATTCTGACCTTCACCACCACACTAAACTTCACAGACGATACCTTAACAAATGTTATTAGGTACAGTAGATAACAATCACTGTTAGGCTGTGTTAGTAATGTTATCCACATTAGTATAATAATATAAGGTAACTCAACTCATATATTTGTTGCAATTCATTTGTTGTCCAGCAAACAGAGGCTCATGTTATCTTAATAAAGAGTGATTAAGAGATCCGATGAACACTTCATGAATAACAGTGATCATATCTACACTGGAAACCCGAATAAGTTAGATAAACTCAAAAAAAATGTTGGCAATCAGTTGCCTCAAAATGTTTATGTTAAGAAATTCAAAGTTTAAGTAAGCAGAACTAGTTGATTTTTATTTTATTGTACCCAAACATTTAATTGTTCTCAACTTGAAATTTGAGTACACTCATACATTTAACTTAAAACAATCATGTAGCCTAACCCCAATGCATACATTAATTCATGAAATGCTAATGTGTTAACATTTTAACAACAGTATGTTATAACACTTGCTGAATGATCACAGTAATATAAACCATTTAATATACTTGCTCTCAAACCAAGCCTCACACACCGCTTGTCAACATGATGGTAACTCTCCAAAAACCACATTAAATTCTTTTAAATTAGCATAACAAAACATTAATCACCACTAAATCTCCCACTTAACATTAATCTTGCACAAAAAAACATTATAACACTTTTAGCCATTTTTTAGCAATTTTAGCATTCACTCTCCCTTTCGAGTGCCATGGGAAAAACATGCTGGGAAATACAAATCCCAGCCCAGTTTCAGTTAAACTGTGTCTAAATTAAAATAAATAAGGTCATAAAACTCAAAACAATGAAAAACTTAAAATATATCAGTTCTGCGAACTTGAAAGAAAAAGAAAGTTCTAAATACTCAAAAGTTCATTTGACTGAACTAATTTGTTTAATTTAAGTTTGTCCTTCTCAAACCAATTAATTAATTTGAGCGTTAGGGTTTACAGTGACTCTTGTAACATCTTGCGTTTAGCAATAAAGCTTCTAAAAAGGTTTGTTATCGTACAAATGACAGTTCTTTATTCATCAATAACAGTTCTGCTGAATGAAAGCTTTTCAGCTTCTTATGAAGATCAGCTAATAATTACATTCACCACAACATTAAGTGTCTTCATATTTACAGACTTTAAATTGAATTTCACAAACTCTTCATTAAATAATATGTAAAAACTCTCATACCTTGTCATAGTAGCTTTCTTCACTAGTACACAAAGAGCAACTGTTTGGAGAGTTTGGAGACAAAACATGTTAGACAGGTTACTCTGAGTAACTTATTTTATGGTTATAATAACTTCCCGTTTCTATGCACATGTTTTTGTATGTAACCTCACTGACATAAAACACTTCTCCATATTCACAAAATGACAATTCATAATGTAAATGTCACTTCAACACCATTTATTTGTAAGGCTCTTTTCACAACACACATCAATTCAAAGAAGATTTACTTGTGTTTCTTTAGACATCAAACATCCAAACAGGAGATCTTTTTTGGACCTTTAAGATACCAAGTATTATTCTGTACAGTCATTAAGATCTACTGCCTCTTCCTGTCATTCTGAAAGAAAGAAAGAAACAAACAAACAAACAAAGAAATTGATTGCATTTCAGCCACAAAACAACAGAGTTTAGATTTAGATTTTAAAAGCTATTGTGAGTGTAACGAGTGTAATGCCGCGTTCCAGGCAGCCCGTAACCCGTGTTTTTCCAACCTTCTACCCGTGAAAGTGCACTGGAACGGCAGTCAAACCCCTGACTTCCCACCCTTGAACTCGTACTAGATCGATGGACTCCCAGTTCCGCGCTCTGACGCCACATAACCCGCGAAACAACAATGGCAGCCCCTACGGATACTGTGTTTATGCAAGTGGTACACGGTGAGAAATAGACTTTAGGACAATATAACGTTGCAATCAAATTTATAATAATATAATAATGATAAATAATACACACACAATTATGTATTACAATGTTATGTGTCTGAAACGATAAGTATGTCGTGAAAGTATATCGCCCCACTTCCTTGCGCTCAAGCACCGTTCACACCGCCAGCGACACGCAGCGACATGATCCCATTCATTTCAATGGAGCGCGACATCCTTCATGTCTTCAGAGAATTAAAGTTGGATCCATATTAGAATATAAAGTAAATGTAAGATGTGATGTTTCAGAGAAGACAACAAGTAGGACATAAATGTAGTAATATCATTTTATTAACAAAAAAAAAACAAAAGTAAATCCAAGCACAGGGAAACAGACAAAACAAAGTAAATCCAAACATTGGGGAAAAAACTGAAAAGCAACACACAATATATCTTTCAAAGGGTTAGTTCACCCAAAAATGAAATTTCTGTCAATAATTACTCATCCTCATGTCGTTCCACACCCGTAAGACCTTCGTTCATCTTCAGGACACAAATTAAGATGTTTTTGATAAAATCCGATGGCTCAGTGAGGCCTGCATTGCAAGTAAGATAATTAACACTTTAAATGCCCAGAAAGGTACTAAAGTTATATTTAAAACAGTGCATGTGACTACAGTGGTTCAACTTTATTGAACATTAAGAAATGCATTTACTCTCCCAATTCAGCCCCTTTGCTGAGCAGGATGGGAAGTGAAAGTTCTGTTTGATTGGGTTATTTGATTTAAATGTTATTTCAAAATAAAAACATTGAGTTAAGTCAAAAAGTAACCGTTTCAAATCAATTTAAAATGAAGCAATCATATTTGAACCAAATAAAAAAAATATTTTTTTTGAGTATATCTGATACACCCATTTCAGGTCTTGCAGTCTCTACTAATGAGCTCATGAGTTGAATCAGGTGTAGTAGACGAGGGAGACACACAAAATGTGCTGGGTTGGAGGTACTCCAGGATTGGTTTGAGAACCACTGCTCTTGGTCTCACATATACTCACAGGAGAGTTAATTTAACACTGGAGTTTTTGCTGTGCAGATTTCTAACAACAAATACAGTCATAGATATTTTGATTTATGCAAAAGCCAAAAAGAAAAAATCTGAGGTGATTCATGGTAACAATAGATGCAGACGTCATAAGTAGAAACCGCCTCCTGATGGTCGCACTGGGAACATCCGCATGCATTATTTTAAATCTCAAATTAAATTCCGTATGGAACATTTAAGCTCAACAAAGTTATTTAGGTGCGTTTGTGTGACCATAGCAACAGTAGACTCTTCATAAAAACACCATTTCTGTTTGGTCAGCATCGCATGGATTATCAACAAAACCGCCGCTGTTTATCCCTTTAAAACGACAGATAGAAATAACTTTTTTAAATAATCACCCGCTGAAGATTAACTGTATAATTCACAAACTGACTGAAATAAAGCAAACAGCGATACAACACAATGTCGTTTCAATTCATTTTTATTTGTATAGCAATTTTTCACAATGCATATCGTTAAAGCAGAGAAATAAATGGAAAGTGACTATAACAGTCGTCTGTAGCAAGGAAAATTCAAACAGTTTTTGCATTGAACTGTGCTGCTTTTCTTCGGCTTTTCTAACAAATGTTTGACCGTTACGCTCGAGGTAAAAGTTCAACTTTAAAAAACAAATCTGTATTCTGTGTTGTAGCATTATTTAGTTTAAAGGTTTGTTTACTTATTACTCATATTTCTTCATTTGGCACGTTTGGTCAGAACGTAGAGGCCTTTGACAAAAAGAAAGTTGCGATTTAAATGCAATGCTGCGTCAACGTGAACATCCGCACAGCAAAAACAGCAGTGTTAAATTAACTCTCCTGGGAGTATATGTGAGATCATACTCAAGAGTGTTAAAGTGTTAAAATAAGAGTGTTAAATGAACACTGAAGCGGTGTTAAAGTTAATGAGTTAATTAAGTGATTAACAGTGATGATTGACCATTATTGAAGATACTTGATGTTAACAAGCAGAATCACCAGAGAAAATCAAAATTTTAAGTCACCATCATTGAGATCGGTGTTTGTTTTAGTTGTGCTCTGGTCCCTTGACTTTTTAAAATAAAATTTAGTTTGACTGCTGTAACTAAATCATAACAGCCAGATAAACAAAGAGAAAAGAAGATCAGGTGGAGTTGGTTATGTTTTCACGTAATCATTGATCTGAATCACTGAACTCATTTAGAGCCCAATCTCTGAGTTAGATTTACATTATTGATTACAGCAGCACTGTGATTCTACAGCAGAAGATCAGCTTTCTCAATAGAATCTGAAGGATTTCACAAACAGTTGTTCTGAGCAAAAAGAAAACTTTCTTGTAGGCACACACAGACATCAAGAATCAGCCTGTGAATCTCAACAACGGTGACAAGCAACATATCCTGATCAGCAGATCAACTCTGAACATTAGAAAACAAGCTACTAAAAAGTCGCATAAACATAAAGGAAATTACTAAGACAATTCAGCTCATAATTTATTCATGCAGCAATGCATGATGGGAGCCATGGATGAATTTTGATTGGTGGCACCCAGAATGCACTGCAACATGGTTTATTATTCTCACCCCTGTTGAGATTCACAGGCTGATTTCTTGATGTCTGTGTGTGCCTAAAATAACTTAATTTTTTTTAATCAGAACAATTTTTGAAAAATCCTTCAAATTGTATGGAGAAATCTGATCTTCTGCTGTAGAATCACAGTGCTGCTGTAATCAATAATGTAAATCTAAGTCAGAGATTGGGCTCTGGATGAGTTCAGTGATTCAGGTCCAATTGTGAACATATGATAACATAACCAACACCACCTGATCTTTTTTCCCATTTGTTTGTCTGGATGTTATAACTCAGTTATAACAGCCCAAACTTAAGTTATTTTATAAAGTCAAGGGTCAAGAGCCCAACTAAAACAAACACAAATCTCCATGATGGTGACTTAACAATTGTGATTTTCTCCTTTGGTGATTCTGCTTGTTATCATCAGGTATCTTCAATAATGGTCAATCATCACTGTTAATCACTTAATTAACTCATTAACTTTAACACCGCTTCAGTGTTCATTTAACACTCTTGAGTATGGTCTCACATGTACTCCCAGGAGAGTTAATTTAACACTGCAGTTTTTGCTGTGTAGCAAGTCATTGTATAATTTAGCAGAGAGTTTGGATCATTTTACTGACTCGGATCTTTGAACCAACACTGAATATTTAGAGAATGTTCTTATAACAAAATTATGTTAGCTGTGTCACTACCTTCTTTATATTAGTATTGTCCTTCTCAGCTTGTGGAAAAGCTGCTTGTGATGAGCTTTGATTCATCATGTGACTCGCATCACTGTGTTTGGTGGTTGTCAGTGTAGTACAAAGGTACAAAACAGATATTAGTACTTTAATAGGTTGGTAAATTAACATTATATCAATTAATGAAATACGTTTTTTTTTTCTGTAAATTAAACAATTTTTTTTACTGTAAAATAGACTAGACTAAATGCTGTCCCGTAAAACCTAAAACGTTGCTACCGTATTTTTTACCGTAAAGTTCTGGCAACCAAAGCTGCCGTCTTTTTACCGTAAATTTTACAGGGTTTTTTTTTTTTTAACAGTATATCTATCAGTCGGTCAACACAAAATGACATATGAATAATAAGACCATGTTGTTTTACCTCTAGATTCCCCCCAAAATACATCAGTGTCCATCAGTCCGTCTGGTGAAATAGTGTCAGGAGATTCAGTGACTCTGAACTGCAGCAGTGATTCAAACCCTCCTGCTCTGAACTTCAGCTGGTTTAAAGGAGAAACATTTCTGGGATCTGGCGACACCTACAACATCAGTAATATCAAGTCTGAGGCCAGTGGAAACTATTATTGCTCTGCTAGAAATGAACATGGATCTCAGTCCTCTGCTGCTGTGACTGTGAATGTCATGTGTGAGTCTGCCTTTATTCTTGATCGGTTCTGGATGATTATTTGCTTAATTATTAGGCTTACTGAATGTCATTTTATACTTTCGTCTTTACAGATCCTCCAAAGAGCGTCTCAGTGTCCATCAGTCCGTCTGGTGAAATAGTGTCAGGAGATTCAGTGACTCTGAACTGCAGCAGTGATTCAAACCCTCCTGCTCTGAACTTCAGCTGGTTTAAGGAGGATGAAACCTCATCTGTTGGATCTGGACAGAGTTTCAGCATCTCTAGCTTTAGCTCCAGTTTCAGTGGACGCTTCTACTGTGAGGCTCAGAATAAATATGGATCTCAGAGATCAGTGTCTGTTTCTCTCGCTGTTAAAGGTGAGAATGGTCTCAGTTTTGTAGGTCATTGTCTGTATGTAGTGAGTGAAGCACTGAGTTTCTCTTTCTCTCGTCTGCACGGCTGAAGAAAGCAGCTGGTCTCTGATCACTGCAGCTGTTGTCATGACTGTGATTCTGATGCTTGTCATCTGGCTGTTGATCAGAAGGTGAGAGAGACTCTGTGTCTGTACCGTCATGAAGATCACAGTCAGTTTGTGTTCATGTTCATTTCTTCTTCTCTCTCAGGAATCGAGTGATTCCATCAGAAGAGCAAAAGCACAGAGGATCACAACAACATCAAACAGTGTGACAATCTTCTCCTGCTTCTTCTCATTTGTGTCCTGTCAGTTATGAAGGCAGAATTCATTCTCTCATCATTGTGTCGTCAGGTCGAGTCTCCTGAGGACGCCTACATGACCCTTGACCCCAGGTCCAGATGTTCTGAATACGACACACTGGATGTGAGTTCTTCTGCAGTTGTTGTGAAGGTGTTACATGAGATCTTATTTGTGATGCATATGTTCACTTCTTCTCTAGAATATGAAGAGATAATGTGACACAGACGAGCCTGAAGATCAATGATTCTACATATTATAACATGGGCAAATGATTATTATATCTTATATTAATGTAATTTGACAGTTCATTTCACAATCATTTCTAATGTTGTGCTGCTAAAAATGAGAGAACATCTCAAGAGTCAAATACATTTTTCACTTCCAAAAACTGTACATTTTATGGTATTTTACCATAATAGCAGTATTGTACTGTTAGGTCTATTACAGTTATTCACCGTATATAAGTATTTTTCTTTTCCTGATTTAATTTAGAACAAATGTATGGCATATTTTGAATGCTGAGAATTAAATGGAGGGAAACATTTGACTAAGCTTTTACTAAATAAAAATGATAATTTTGTAACATAAACTTTGTATTTTATGTGTGTTTATAGAATAAAACCATGTGCACATGACCAGTTAATTATTTAATTACCCTTTATAGTTCATAACAGATCAAATGTCATGAACAATTAATTATAGCACTGCACAACTTTACCTTTCCTTCCTCAGTAAACCAGACTTGAACTGTCTACATTCAGTTTCCAGAAAAGCATGTTTTCTATTCTTCTAATTATAAACAGAAAAGCAACTGTTTTTCTCTTTTCACAAGCAAAAATAAGTTAGAAAGGATTAATGCCATAACAATGTATAAGTTTCGAAACACACTTTGTGAAGCTTCTAAAGAATTTGAGAATCATTTGTTTCGAACCAGTGGTTTGGAGCGCGTATCAAACTGCCAGTCACTTGATTTCAGTATTGCAATGGTTCACCGCTAGGGGGCGATGATCTCTGTAAATCCATGAAGCAGTGTCTGTGTTTTTACTTGATCTCAGATCAATATTACAAAATTGAAGACAATTAATGACACATTTGTATAATAAAAAGGAAGAGTAATAGTTAATAGTCTCTTATTAATCTGAGTAACCAAGCTTAAAAAAACAAGCCCTACACTTATGAGTGGGGCACTTTTGATTATGAATCAAAATGACTATGAAGTGTTGCAGAAAAGCAGAAATGATCATTATGACACAGAAATGTAATACAAGGGGCACATCAACATGAAGGCCAAAATATGAAAATTAACTAAGGCCCCAGTATGATCAAAGAAAGCAAAAGAATCATAATCTAATTTATAAATCTCAACTGTTTTGCTTCAGTTGAACTTTAACCACACACTCCTTTTCTTAAGCTCCTTTTCTACAGCTTCTTCCTGTCATTCTGAAAGAAAGAAAGAAAGAAAGAAAGAAAGAAAGAAAGAAAGAAAGAAAGAAAGAAATACATTAATAAATAATTTACTTCAAATTTCTGCTATAATATGTGGTATAAAATCTTAAAATAAAACAGTCAATTAAATTCTGTTTAAATTTGAAAACCTTTCAAAAAGCTTGTTCTTATTTGAATTTCCATATTTAGTCAACAGACGTCTGATATTTTCACTCTGACACTGAAGAGCATTAATGACTTCTGGCTGAAGGTGAGGAGAGTTGAGTCTTTATGAACGAGGAACACTTACCTTTACATTCTCATACACCGGTTCACTCAAATCAACATCACAAGATTTACATCTGTCATGACGAGGGCTGGAACGATTCATCTTCACCATTAAAAAACAGAATAGAGAGATAATAAATAACTAATGTCTAAAAACTGCACAATTCATGAATTTCAGAGTTACTTGTTCATCTAATGATAACCAAATCCTTTTTTCTCACCTGAGACTCCATTGTGTCGTTTCTCTTTTTCATCCACCTGCTTCTCCTAAAAACAATGAATATGTTAACAGAAAGAATTAAAATGTTCTTGTTGAATGAAGTTTTGTTTGGTTGGTGTTTTAACGGCATGTCAGCATCCTTGGCTATTTTCATAGGGAGTAAGTAAAAAAAAAACTATAAAACAGCAATTGAAAAATTATTTGAGGTTAGACACCCAACAACTGACAGGACACAAAAACCTGATTCTGGGGGGTATTTGACTCAAGTCTGTATAGTTTGTCTGCACAATATTTTGTATTTCTGCAGGTGTCAGACTTGTGGAACTAACTGAAGTTAGTTTTCCTTCTGGATGTTGAAAAATAAATAAATATGTGATAAATGCAGTTAATTACAAATCAAACGCCACACACACACATCTTACCAAATCAGCAACAGCATAATGATCACTACAGCTCCACAAATCACTCCAATGGATATGTATAATATCCCCAGACGTCCTACAACTGAAGAAGAAAAAAAAACATTATATATAAAACATCCAAAAAGATTAATCTGCTTCACTTCAGAAAGAGTAATGCAAGTATGAGCTGCTCTACCTTTAACAGTGAGAGAAACAGACGCTGATCTCTGAGATCCATATTTATTCTGAGCCTCACAGTAGAAGCGTCCACTGAAACTGGAGTTAAAGCTGGAGATGCTGAAACTCTGTCCAGATCCAACAGATGAGGTTTCATCCTCCTTAAACCAGCTGAAGTTCAGAGCAGGAGGGTTTGAATCACTGCTGCAGTTCAGAGTCACTGAATCTCCTGACACTATTTCACCAGACGGACTGATGGACACTGATGTATTTCGGGGGGAATCTAGAGGTACAACAACATGCTTTTATTATTATTCATACCTATATCATCTTTGTTTGTTGGGCAAAAACTGATAAATTTGTATAATGCACTGATTTTCTTTCCCTAAATTGAACTTGAAGAAAAAAAAAATTTCATAAATGTTTTTATTCATCTGGTATTGCAACAGCTAATGATTGCATTTCAGCTACAAAACAACAGAGTTTAGATTTAGATTTAAAAAACTGTTGTAAGTGTAACGAGTGTAAATATATTGTCAAATTATTGCATAAATGGTGACAGCGCCATCTATGTGATAAATGATGGCATTTAGTGAGTGGAATGAATAGGGACAGACAATAGAGTTAAAGGCGCTCTAAGCGATTCTGAGCGGAGAAACTTCCTGTTGACGTTCGAAGTGTTGTCAAACAAAACAGAGGCTAGCTAGACCCTCCCTCCCCTCCGTGCTTCCTGAAACAATCATGAACGCTTATTTAAAATGTAAGTAGCTTGCGTATTGACGCTGCTTGTCGGTTATTGGCTGGAGCATGTTTATTATGTTTAGTGGTCCAGGCTGCACCAGTTTGTTTTTGTGTCCATTTTTGGAGCTTGTGGCGACTACAGAGACCGCGTTTTTTTTACAGTGTGTTCAGGGGACAGGCAGCTAGCGGATAGTGAGGAGATGTTTGCTGTATGTGACAAAAAATGTTTTGGCCTAAAAACGCATGACATCGCTTAGAGCGCCTTTAATGAGACATGCTGTGGGTAAGTTTTGCGGGGGCGGAAATAATCAGTTAAAAGTGTTAAAACACATAAATATCTGTTTTATTGTAAATTTACCTTGCAGTGAACATGTTATAAGGATCTGTTGATATATGTTTGGCGTCAAATGTGTTATTTTAAATTGAGTTATTTCGACTTTGTGTCACGAGGCCTGATTGTAATTTCTTTGTGTTTTATTTTGTGTTTTATGTAGGATTGATTAATTCCCTGTGCTCCTTATTTCCACTTTATGCTTCTCCATTGTGCAGGTGTGTTGTGGAATTTGTTGTTCTAATGTGTTTAATTGATTAATTGTTTATTCGTATTGAGTTCACATGTTCACCACAAGGTGGGGATGTTTTCCTCCACATTTAGTATATTTTAATTATTTTGTAATTCACTGAAAATTTTAATTATAACTCTCAAAACTATACCTCCATCATACAATTACAAAGCTAAAAGATTTAATTGATTTAAAAGGATTAAAGCCATTTTGCTAACTTCAACCACATTCCCTGATTCACACCACGACCTGAAGAAAGCTATACATCCACTTTCATGAGCTTTACAAAAATAATTAGACTCTGGAAAAACATCTATACTATAATAAAATATTGCAGTATCTATGTTTTAGTTAGAATACATGGTTAATGAATGGACGGGTGTCTTATCTTTGTGTAGTTACAGCTTCCTCCAGCAGAGGGCAGACGAGACAAAGCTAAACAGCCAAACTGCTCTCTGATTGGCTGGGTTTTCAGGTTAAAGACATGCAGGCTACTCTTCTAACACTTTACTGCTGTTGTTTATAGACCTAGACCTACTCACACATGACGCTGAGGCTGACAGCAGGAGAGGGCAGATGTTCTTGTCCTCTGACGGCACAGCTGTAACTGCCAGAATCACTGGGGACTGACTGAAGCTGCAGGATGTCTCTGTAGAAGTTTAAAGCCTGTCCATTTTTGTACCAGATGAAACTGTCTGTCAGATCGCAGGCAGTTCTACATGTCAGATTGACCGTTTCTTTCTCCAGCACCTGCTGTGGAGCCTGAACCTGAAGGGCTGGAGGACACAAATCCTTCTAACCATGTCCTAAAACTACTAACAGTTTAAATAAATAAATAATTGAAATGAAGGACAGAAGTGGATTACCAGAAACATTAAGTTGAATTCCTGGTTTACCAATCCATCTTACTCCTGCAGTTGCAGTTAATAATCTGAAACGATACTCTTTCTCATCATTTTCAGTGACGTTGTGCAGTCTGAGAACAGCAGTTTTGTTTTGTCTGTCTTCAATGTATTCAACCCTGTCTTTATACTCCTGATATTCTTTTAAACTTTTGATCTCTTCATCTGGTTTCTTGATCCAAAAGGTTTCTGTCAGTGGATACTGCTGAGGGTATCTGTATGTGCATGACATGTTTACTGTGGATCCTTTGAGAGCACATAATGATTTAGTTTCATAAATCACATTCCAGTCTTCTCCAAAAACTCCTGAAACACACAAAACACAGAGAAGATAAATGGTCAAGTATGAGTTATGCGTAAATGCAGCTAAATAATATCTATCTCTTGTTGCTGGAGAGATGGCACAGTGTGAGAAGTGTAAAAAGTCCCGCTGAAGGGCGTTGCAGAAATTATCACGCTGACACAGAACTGTGAAAAGCGAACACATCAACGTTTTAAAGGCGTAACCACATGTCCTCTCTCGCAAACCAACATAAAGTCAGCAAAACTAATTGACAGGCAGAGAGTGTTTCTGATAGGCGGACTGTAGACAGTTAATGCATGCTTTAAAAAAAAAAACACACACACAAAACAAGCTTACTATAACAACTGTGACTCACCAGAAGTCAAGAGCAGAAACATTAGAGAAAGAAAAGTCACTCTGGTGCTCATCACTACGGGAACCATCACAGATCTATAAACAAACATACAAATACACACATCCACTTTATACACTGCAAAACTTGTAATAAAGCTTCTGAAAGTGTCTTTGTGTAGTATAAAAAGAACAAAGAACAAAAAAAGTGCTGCTCAGAAACAGTTTTAGTGACTCGCCAACACCAAACGACATAAGATCAGTGGTGTCGAGGTGTTGCACTGCTGAGCTGGTCATTGCTCATGCATGCTAAGGATTGGTCTCAATCAAGCTTAAGCCTTTTGCTCTAGACTGCTTTTTTTTGCAGAAATCAAGCAGCCTGTCTACACCAGTTTGAGACTGTCTACACTGGACGTGACAAAGCGACCATTGCCAAAACCATTTTTCCTTCATGTCAGAATTAGCGCGTACTTTGAGTATGTCAAAAATATATTAGATATCAGTTTACTGTCAGACATCCAGTGTAGACAGCTTCACTGGTTATTATGGTTTCTATTGGCTTTTGTTGCGTTGTGCTGCTCGTGTCCGGTGTGGAAACTGTGTAAAAGTAAAAGTCATGATTTGAACACTAACTATGAATGAGGGCTTTACAGGTTCTTACATTGCAGCTGCCCTGCCACCAAATCATATTCATCATAATATTACATGTTTGCATCATTTTGTCTCCTGCACTTACTTGCCAAGCTTAAAGTGCAGCGTCCTCTGTGATATAAGGGTCCACTAAGGTCCTGTTTGGTATAACGTGGGTAAAGAAAGGAAAAAAAAAAAAAAGCCCCAAAATTTGTTCTCTTTTACACTCATACATTTTACAAACTCATCAAGTAATATGTAAAAACTCTCATACCTTGTTTGCAGTAGCTTTCTTCACTAGTACTCAAAGTGCATTTCCTGTGTCAATGCAAATAAGTCTTCAAGTTTCATGAGAATAAAAAAAAACTTCTACACACAATAGGGCAGTGGTGGACGAAGTACACAATTTTTTGTTAGAGCTGCATAATTCTGGATAAAATGAGAAGATTTTTTTTCATGATTCTGAACAGACAACTAAACAAAATGATTTACTAGAGAACAAAATATTAATTGCTGTAGTCTATTTAATTTAATTGTTTAAAGTGAATTGTTTACTCATAAATTCATAACTACTTCACATGTTTTATAGAGTGGTGCAGGTATAGCGTCACTTTGTAGACCAATCGGCAGTTCGTATCACACTGGTTCCCTCGACAAAAAACCAAAAGGATTTTTCCATAAGCGTTTGGATTATCACAAAAAAACAAGCTCTGTGATCAACAGAAGTTTGATACTTGCATGTTTTGTCCATGGAGTTCATTTTCATAGATAAACACAACTTTTATGAATTTTGAAGACTAAATGCAGTTGACAGAAGTAAAAAAAAACTTAAAAGTAGGCTATAAATGAACTTCACTAGGGCCCCACAATTTCATCGCCACCATCACTAGCTTCTGAAAACTCTTTCAGTTTTTATATAAAAACATTTTCCCAGAAAGTTTGAGATAGAATAGTTTATAAGTGCACAATTATGAGCATGATGAGGCTGTAAAAACGGACTGAGTTTACCTGTTCAGTGTCATGACGTTTAATGTCCCCAACATCCTCTGTAGTTCCATTTAACCACCGTCGGGCAGCAGCCACATCACTCTGTAGCCAAAGACTGGTTGCCCACTGAAGCTAAGCAGGGCTGAGCCTGGTTAGTACCTGGATGGGAGTCCTCCTGGGAAAACGAGGTTGCTGCTGGAAGAGGTGTTGGTGAGGCCAGCAGAGGGTGCTCACCCTGTGGTCTTTGAGGGTCTTAATGCCCCAGTATTGTGATGGGGATGCAATACTGTCAAAAAGCACCGTCCTTCGGATGAGACGTTAAACCGAGATCCTGACTCTCTGTGGTCGTTAAAAATCCAGGATGTTTTTCAAAAAGAGTAGGGGTGTAACCCCAACATCCTGGTTAAATTTGCCCATTGGCCTCGGTCCATCATGGCCTCCTAATCATCCATCCATGACATGGTTTGGTGTAAGATTTTTGCCCATCTTTTGGAAAAGTAGTTTTAAAAGTAAAAAGATCACCACTATTTGCTATTTGACTACTTGAAATACATCTTTTCACAAGTTTTTTTTCAGTTGGATTCATATCTAAATATTATGAAATCACAATTGTAATTTGTAACAATAAAAATTACTTTTTGTCAACGTTGAGCTTTTTTTTTTACTGTAAAAAAACAGTTTTCAATAATGTTGATTTTGAGGATGAATTTTTGTCCAAAGTGTGGTCTCATCATAATGTAACAATATTGAAAAACAGATTTATTTATTTTTTTTGGTACAAGAAATGTTAAAAGAAAATTCCAGCTTACAAGTTGTAATAACGAGCTGTATGAGGACGTGAACACTTTTTACAAGTTGAAATCACAATTACGATAATTATGATGGCATTAATGCTCCTACACTGCTAAAAGTGAAGTGAAGTGAAGTGAAGTGAAGTGAAGTGAAGTGAAGTGAAGTGAAGTGAAGTGAAGTGAAGTGACATGTGGCCAAGTATGGTGACCCATACTCGGAATTTGTGCTCTGCATTTAACCCATCCAAGTGCACACACACAGCAGTGAACACACACACCGTGAACACACACCCGGAGCAGTGGGCAGCCATTGCTGCGGCGCCCGGGGAGCGGTTGGGGGTACGGTGCCTTGCTCAAGGGTCTCACCTCAGTCGTGGTATTGAGGGTGGGGAGAGCGCTAGACATTCACTCCCCTCACCGACAATCCCTGCCGGACCTGAGACTCGAACCCATGACCTTTGGGTTACAAGTCCGACTCTCTATCCATTAGGCCACGACTGCCCCACAAGTACTATAAAAAAAAACTGCCCTACACTGCCCTAAAAAGTACTATAAAAAAAAATTCTCTGAACTAACTTTTCAGACTATAAAGGTAAGAATGAAATGGTCTCTTATTCGCTCCAATTGGTGCATTTTCCATTGCCGTTGACATCATCAAACGTTGAAAGGGCTGTTATATAACACATTGTCGTTCCGTGACTGTCCAAAGCACGTGAATATGAGGCACACGATTGGCTGTCGGTTGTTAAGCATCTAGCTGTAACATTCTAACACCACATCGTTTTACACTCTACAAGTTTGGCACCACAATAAAACTACAAATAACTTTTGGGGGCAGTGTTGCCAGTTTAGCAACTTTGGCACTAGATGAGGGACTTTTCAGACTCCCTTAGCACATTTTTTGTCCCCAAAAAAGCAATCTAGTGACTTTTTGGACAGCTGGTTAACATGTAGTCAGTTACTATATTATACTCGTTTCATTGTCTTGACAGAAAATATTTAAATGAGAACAGCTTTATTGAACATCAGGTTATTTATTATATTAAAATACAGTATGTGAGCACAGATTAGGAGAGAAAACAGATGTAAAGTGCCAACAGTTGGCGTATTACAACATTTCAAGACTTTTTGAGCTGGCTTTAGCCATTTTCCATTGAAATAGTTGGCAATACTGATGTTGCAGGTGTCGCATTATGCGAATGTCACTAATGACATCAAAACTCTCAATAACAAAATAAGAACTTGTAAGGACCACCTGTTGGCCCAACGAACGTAATCCAATGGCCTGGGTGACGGTCAGCGCTCCTCTGAAGTTCATTTAATTTTTAGAATTTAGTTTCAATTTTATTTTAGCTGCACACTTAATCTGACTCCAATTTCAAATTATTATTAAATTTAGATTTTGTTTCCAAGTAAGAATTAATCATAACTATTGGTTATTTATTAATTTAGATCTTTGAATATTCACACACCCCGGGTTTGCGGTGATCTCACGGACACAAAATCGTCAGTCTGATCTTCGTCAGAGGGTGTAGGGTTAGCCAATACCTTTCAGTCGGTTGCCTACTGCTCACTCGTACAAAAAGTGTAGTTTATTTAGCCACTTCCATACAACTTGCTAAATCAGTGATAGGCGTGCCTATTGCTCCGTTCATTCATGAGCCTTTAGTTTGACCTGAATCCTGAGCACAGATTTGCGCTAGCATTAGCCTCCCAAACTCTACTGGTCATAATGATTTCTGGAGAGTCCAGAATGAATCAAATATATCATTTTATTTGTCAGGTAAAAATGTATCATTAAACAATTTGAAGCCAATTCAAAAATAATAAATACATAACATCCACTGCTCAAAGATGACTCTAAGAGTAAGAAATGCATACACACAGTGGTGTGTGAGTGTTTTTAATACACTCACCCATCACTGCATGGGGGTTCTGGCTACAGAATATCCCAAATGGCTGCTCTGCACTTTCCCTTGAGACAACACCTTAAAAGGAGAACAGAATTCTCATAAGTTATCAATCATTCTCATAATACTAGTGACTGCTGTGAAATTGAGACCATTTTACTAATCGCACTGAGACATTTAAAACGATTCCAAACATGAAATTGAAAAAAATAATAGATTCACAAGATACATCATACATATATTAGGCTGAATTCTTAGAGAACTTTCAGTGACTTGAGACAGGGGGTAAAGGAAGGGAGTGGGGGGGGGTGTTGCAGGAGAGTTTGGGCAAGGCAGCGTCCTATTTCTTTGAGATCTTCTCTCCAGATGAGTTTTATTGCTTTATTGCTGGGTGCTTGTTCTCAGCCTTTGTCTTAGTGGGAAAATCAAGTCTTACAAACACATCTGAAAAATATGTCTTATGAGCAGGTAGATGGGAATAGTTATAACTTGGCTAGGATTTTTATAGGCAAATAGACCAAAGTAACTGGTTTAAAGTTTGGCTAGGTTTTGTGAATTATTACAGACCATAATGATTTAAGCCAAGGCAAAAAACACAGTTTAGAAGATGGTTTTACAATGTATCATTATTATTATTTCATTATTTATGACCTTGGACCACAAAACCAGTCATAAGGGTCAATTTTTTTAAATTGAGATATCTGAAAAAAAGCTTTCCATTGTTGTATGGTTCGTTAGGTTAGTACAATATTTGGTCAAGATACAGCTATTTGAATATCTGGAATCTTGAAGGTGCCTCAGAGTGACAAACAAAAGTAAAGACTTATAACTCAAAAATTTTAGAAAATATAAATTACATTACAATTGGACATTCTCATGCAGAGAAACCGCTGATAAAAACAAATAAACGTAATTTTTATTATAATTTTACATATCTTTCTTATTTGACTTGCAATAATTCAGGAAGGCAGTAAGAATTCTCCTATATGTGAGCTGTATCTGGATCAGTTGTTGTGGTGATAGCATAAAGTAATCAAAAGTTACTGCATTTGGAACCGTAGCCTTTATGTTTAGCCCTTGACGCCACATAATGGGCATTTTTTAAATCGTTCTTCCATTAAGAATATCTCGTGATTGACGCAAGGGATTATATTGATTTCAGACTCATTTTAATCTCGAGAATGCTTTAAATAATGCTGTGCATGTTTCATGAAGTTATGAGTAAAAATGCCACTTGAAATCTACATATTTCTTCTTAATTAAATTATGAAAAAAAAATTCTATTTATCAGAAAATAACTCAGCACTAGAGCTGCACGATTAATCATATCGCAATCGCAATCGCGATGTCAAGCTTGTGCGATTATATGACGCAAAATGCTGCGATTTTATGAAATAAAATAATAATAATAATAATAATTTAATAAATAAATAAATACATGTGTGGACACGACAACCCATTCTCTGAGAGCTGTTTGCCCATTTNGCAGCCCTACTCAGCACTACTTAGGAGTTAATCAAATTGCATGAATTGTACATGCATTGTAAAGTTCAGACTCTAAGCTTTCAAATGACACCTATTTTGACACCTATTCAAGGCAGAAGTTTTGAAAAATGTGATTATTAATTTTTTTGTTGATAGGTGGCGCCGGTGGGCAGTTCACTCCAGTTTATAAGGACTACTCAGCACTCATTAAGAGTTGATAAAAATTGTTAGATGTATTAAAAAATAAAGTCTCTGATTTTGTATGCAAAAATAATTATTGTGCTACCTACTTCGTTGCAGTTGCAGCGAGACACGCGAACGGGAGTCCTTAGCAATGCATATTACTTACGAAAAAACATTTTTATATATATTTACAGTAGAAAATATCTTCACGGAACATAATCTTTACTTAATATCCTAATTATTTTTAGCATAAAAGAAAAAAAAAAAGTTTTGACCCATACAATGATTGTTGGCTATTGCTACAAATATACTCATGCAACAAATTATGACTGGTTTTGTGGTCCAGGGTCACATTTCAATTTTGGTAAATTTGAAAAAAAAAAAAAAAAGTATATATATATTTATGTATATACATAGTGAACATAGTGTGGCTTTAAATTTAATAACATTATTGAATTTTTTTTATAGTAATGTAAAACATTATGAAAAATACAATACCTGGCACATTATAGTAATGTACTAAATTGTCATGACAATGATGTCATAATAAAACTAAAGATTTTTTTGGCAATGTTAAGATTTAATGTGTTCAGCAATAAAATCACACAGAGAGGAGCGAGAGCTAAAAGACCTTTGACTATTACAGGTATCAGTGTGTTCATGTCTAGTGTGAGTGAGTGAGTGAGTGAGTGAGTGTGTGTGTGTGTGTGTGTGTGTGTGTGTGGGCATGTTTTTGTGAAATATCAGGACACAAATGTGCATAATGACATGGGTATGACATAGGTATTACAAGGAGAGGGTGATTTATGAGGACATTCCCCATGTCCCCACTTTTCAAAAGGCTTATAAATCATACAGAATGAGTTTTTGTGAGAAAGTAAAAGTGTGCACAGTTTCCTGCGATGGTTAGGTTTAGGGGTAGGGGTAGTGTAGGGAGAGAGGAAATACAGTTTGTACAGTATAAAAACCATTACGCCTATGGAATGTCCCCACATTTCACAAAAACAAACGTGTGTGTGTGTGTGTGATACTGACAATCATTTCAGATCGTATAAAAGAGATGATTATAAATCTAAATCCATTCATATCTAAACAGAAAAACAGTCCCATAAATGTGTAAATAGATGAAGTCAAGGGAGATGGGAACATGACCTGTGCTGGACTCAAATCCAGGTCTCCCATCAGTATCAACAGGCTGTGGCTCTGATCACATGCTCTTTATCTGACTGAGCTGTAGATAATGTCCTCAGATCTGGGGAGAAATAAATATATTAATGTGGCATTTCAGAAAGTCCTACCAGCAGCTGAGCTCTGATTCATCATTGAACATGTTTTATTGGGGTTCAGATGAAGGTTTCTCACCTGTTGGCTTCAGATGGATGATGCGTCTCAATGGTCTGACAGTCGTTCTCTTCAGTCTTCTTCATGTCTTTGTTCTTGAAGTGATGGACACTGGCATACAGAACCTCTTCAACATCTCCAGAGTCTGATTCTGCTTGTTTTCTCCCAGAGCGTTTGGGTTTCTTTGCTTTAATGTTGGCATACAGATCATCTCTCTGATTGGCTGATACGAGTGAATACAGTGGAACGTCATTGGTCAGAGCCGTTTCTGCTGATCTGTCAGAGCGATCCTCCTGCAGTTTATCACATAAAATATCACAGAAATATAACAACAGATCAATCATTCAGAAATGCATTTGACTGTGAGTTACATTAACATTGTTTTCTAGATTGTCTTCATGTCAAATATTTGTCAAGCAGCAGTACATGATCTTATAAGTCTTGTATTTTCTAGTTACATATATCCATGTCATGAAACTGCTGTCTTTGAAACTTGCCTGATTTTGTCTGATAACTTCAGCTCCACCATCTCTCTTCTTCTTCCTGGATAAACAAAAAATATTTTGTTAGAAAGTATTAAAAAGCAATTTACTGTAAGAAAAAATGTATATTTAATATTTTTGATGGTGGAAAGTTCAACAAATTCTTCATCCATGTTTATTTTTGAAAAGACATTTTAATGCAGGAGCTGCTCAACATTCACTCACTTTATGAACAGAATGATGATGATGATGAAGATCAATCCTCCACATCCCGCCACGATCCCAGAAACTGTGTGCAGAGCAGCTCTCTGAACCCCTGAAACACGATGATCATGAAGATCATTTCACACATGAGACAGATGAACCTGAAAGAGTGTCTGTTTATAGAAAATACCTTTAACAGTGAGAGAAACAGACGCTGATCTCTGAGATCCATATTTATTCTGAGCCTCACAGTAGAAGCGTCCACTGAAACTGGAGTTAAAGCTGGAGATGCTGAATCTCTGTCCAGATCCAACAGCTGAGGTTTCATCCTCCTTAAACCAGCTGAAGTTCAGAGCAGGAGGGTTTGAATCACTGCTGCAGTTCAGAGTCACTGAATCTCCTGACACTATTTCACCAGACGGACTGATGGACACAGAGACGCTCTTTGGAGGATCTGAAATACAGTAAAAAATGTCTCATCAACAATAACAAAACTCACTGGAACTAGAGGATACTGTTGTCAGTTTCTGCAGCGTCACTCACACATGACATTCAGCATCACAGTATCAGAGTCTTTCTCTCCATGTTTATTTCTGAATCTGCACTTGTATTCTCCACTGTGATCAGAGCTGATGTTTGAGATGCTGAAGATTCTTCCAGATCTTACTAATGTTTTTCCTTTAAACCAGCTGATTTCTGCAGTAGGGTTTGAATCACTGCTGCAGTTCAGAGTCACTGAATCTCCTGACACTATTTCAGACGGACTGATGGACACTGAGACACTCTTTGGAGGATCTGTAAAGACAAAAATTGTAAAATGACATGCAGCAATACAAACAACTGTGCAAATAATCATCCAGAACTGATCAAAATCAAAGACAGACTCACACATGACATTCACAGTCACAGCAGCAGAGGACTGAGATCCATGTTCATTTCTAGCAGAGCAATAATAGTTTCCACTGGCCTCAGACTTGATATTACTGATGTTGTAGGTGTCGCCAGATCCCAGAAATGTTTCTCCTTTATTCCAGCTGATTTCTGCAGGAGGGTTTGAATCACTGCTGCAGTTCAGAGTCACTGAATCTCCTGACACTATTTCACCAGACGGACTGATGGACACTGACACGCTCTTTGGAGGATCTACAGGAAATATATATAAAACAGCGATGAAAAAATTGCAAATCTACATCTGAACTGGTGTCAACACAGCTAACAGACTTTGATTTTAAGAACATTCTCTAAATATTCAGTGTTAGTTCTGGGAACATTAAAAACATCCAGTTTTCTTGATGTTACAGGAACGTTTTTATAAGGTATAATGTTCTTCAAACGTTCTTTCAACTTAATTCTGATCTAAAATTCAACATTGTAAGTACGTTGATTTGTAACATTCCAAGAACATAAATTGTCCAGTTCTCTTAATGTTAGTAGAATGTTATTTAAAGGTTAGTATGATGTTCCTGAAACAATCTTTCAATCATTCAAACACCTGCTGTGAACAAACACTGAAAGAAAGAGAAATAAGAACACAAACTACAACTTTCTTCAGCCACAGCCTTAGATGAACTGAAGATAAAAGACATTAAATCTGTGAAGATCTGATTAAACAACTCCACAAACAGCATTACCATCTTCACTTATTACTAACCAGACTGACTTTATTTCTGTCACACGTCTACAGAAGCTCTTATTGAGAATTAACAGAAGTTTAGATGTTGATGTCTTATTGAAAATGTTTAGTTTGAGGTCACCATCATGGAGATCAGTGGTTGCTTTAGTTGAGCTCTTCACCCTTGACTTTTTTTGAGTTGCTTCTTTATCAGCAATTACAGGTGTTTCCAGAAAACTTTTCTGTACTGATAAACCAACATGTCTGGAAGTCAATACAACAATATATTTACAGCTTTATCAACCCAAGATTCATGCTTTAAATTAATTAAACATATTAATAAGTTAATAAGAATAAATCATGTCTAATAAACAAAAATGTCATGCAGTCTATATGAAATAATTGAACAAATCTGGACCAACTTCTGAATAATCTAAAATGAACAGTGGTTGACAAATTACACAAATCAAGAACTTGAGTAAAAGTAGAAAGTATAATAAAATATTCCTCCAGTAAAAGTATGAAGTACTCCTTTTCAATTTTACTCGAGTGAAAGCACAAAAGTACTTGATTTTTAATGTACTAAAATGTACTGATTGATGAATGTTTATTTAGTGATTTTTTTAAATAGGCTTCTCAATAATTGATTTAATAAATTATTTACTTTTTAATATTATTATATAATTACTTAATAATAATAAATAGGCTGNTGGTAAATAATTTTATATTATACATTTTTTTTTATTCCTACTGCTCAAAATACCTGGGTTTTTCTCAAAATGACCACTATATGGAATCAAGACACATTTTTGTTGTTGATATGGACTATGTTGACAAGTGTGATGTAGAAGTATTCACTATGAAGCTTACACTGGGGATGTACCTGAGAGAAAACTGATTTCACGTGAAGACTATCTAGTTAGCTAGACAGTTAGCATCAACTAACAATATTGACTGGTATGGTTATAAATAAACATTCATATTTATCTATGTTACATTCACCGTCTCGTCCTGTTTGTTTTGACTGTCACGTGTTTCTTTGTTTTCAGTTCCCGGCACTCATCATTCACCATGGACACTGATTACACTCACAGCTGTTAGTCATTTGTATTGTGTATTTAAGTTCTTTCATGTTATCTGTTCGTGGTCCGGTATTGTTAATGTTACGTGTGTTTTGCTGTTACCTGCTTCTTCCTTGAGATTAAACTCATTTATATTACTCATATCCTAGTTCCTCGTCTTCCTTGTGTGTGCAACTGTAACAATCTACAGTCATTTTGGTTTGTCTTTTTCAATTGAAGCTAAAACTGCTTAAATGTATATAGCAAATTGCTTTGTCAGAGTGGGGGCATTTTACCCGACCTGTGGGAAACACACCAATCAAAGAGCTGTTGACTTGAGAACATCTGTGGATCAGTCCAGTTCACGAATTAATTGTTTGGTGCGAAATGATTTATCAGGTTCATTGAAAAGAACCAGTTCATTCATAAATTGGACACTGCTTTTGCTTCTCGGAGCACGTGATGATTTCTTCATTTCAGAATAAGGTTCTCTTTCTCTTTCTTTCAGTGTTTGTTCACAGCAGGTGTTTGAATGATTGAAAGAATGTTTCAGGAACATCATACTAACCTTTAAATAACATTCTACTAACATTAAGGATACTGGACAATTTATGTTCCTCTAATGTTACAAATCAATGTTCCTACAATGTATAATTTGAAACCAAAATTAAATTAAAAGAACCTTTGTGTTCTTTCAACTTAATATACCTTTTGAAAAAATGTTCCTCTAACATCAAGAAAACTGGACATTTTTTACGTTCCCAGAACCATCACTGAATATTTAGAGAATGTTCTTATAACACAATTCTGTTAGCTGGTCATTACTGTCCACCACTGAACATATATTAATGAATCAGTTTGTACTCACATTCAACATCAAGATAAACAGCAGGAGAGATCAGATGATCATTATTTCCTCTTATTTCACACTGATAGTTTCCTTTATCAGAACGACTGACTGACTGCAGATGAAGCTGATTCTCTTTCACAATTCCTTCAGTGACTCTCTGTGTGTTTCTGTACCAGATGAATGTTGTTTGTTCAGTCAGAGAGCAGCTGCTTTTACATGTCAGAGTGACTGAATCTCCCTCTTTCACTCTCTGCTGTGTCTCCACCTGCAGGTCTGACACAACAACAACAACAACAACAACAACATCTGACTTTAATCTAGTCTTAATGAAGTTCTGTCACCACACATTACATGGTGATAATACTAAAATGACAATGATGATGACACTAAAACACAACATTGAGGCACTTCAGACAGCAGTGACACAATATAATGCTTGTCGATTTCATCACTCCTGACAATCACTTCCTGTCTCTCACTGTACTTTCCTGTCATTTCATGAGTGGGATTACTAATGCTTGGAAGATGAGTCTGTAGCAAGATGCCTAAATCATGTTGATGCAGCTGGAGAGGTAAAGGGACGCCAAAACAGCTGATGCCAGAGCAAGGTGAGTGACTGCTTATATGCTCCGGCAGTTCATTGAAAGATTAGATGGGTTCACACCTGCTAAAATTATGTTTAAGAGCTTCACCGATGCACTACTCTATATAATAAATGCAATAAGCCATGAGGTCACTATACCTGTGACATCAAGCCAAGCTCCAGGAATCACTGTCCACATTTTATTATGATCATCTATAATTCTGCAGTAGTAGACGTGTTTATCAGCTTCTGTTACATTCGTCAAAGTGATGCTGTGAGTGTCTTTATCTTCACTGTGACACTGAACTCTTCCTCTCTTCTCTGGATCTGAACACACATCAGGTGATTCTCCAACAGTTTTGGTCCAGAAAGCTTTTATGAGTTTATCATAATCAGGATATGTTAAAGTACAGGATATTTTCACTGTTGATCCCTTTAATGCACAAACATATGAAGGGCTGTAATTCACTCCCCAATCCAGCAGACCATAAACCCCTGAAACACAGAAATGAGGGAAATAATTAAAGAGACTTTCAGCAACAAACTGAAATCTTTAATTTTCTTCTGTAGTATTTTCAACACACACCAAAGATTTTTGTACCTTTACATATTCACCCAAATGAAATGCCAAGTTTGTAATATATTTTACTAATATTAATGAATCAGTTTGTACTCACATCCTACTTTGAGATAAACAGCAGAAGAGATCAGATGTTCATGTCCTGTAACGGCACATCTGTAGTCTCCTGCATCATGATGACTGACTGACTGCAGATGAAGCTGATTCTCTTTCACAATTCCTTCAGTGAATCTCTGTGTGTTTCTGTACCAGATGAATGTTGTTTGTTCAGGCAGAGAGCAGCTGCTTTTACATGTCAGAGTGACTGAATCTCCCTCTTTCACTCTCTGCTGTGTCTCCACCTGCAGGTCTGACACAACAACAACAACAACAACATCTGACTTTAATCTAGTCTTAATGAAATTCTGTCACCACATCTACATTACATGGTGATAATACTAAAATGACAATAATGATGACACTAAAACACAACATTGAGGCACTTCAGACAGCAGTGACACAATATAATGCTTGTCGGTTTCATCACTCCTGACAATCACAGCTGATATAAAGAGCCGTTGTGTCCTGATCATCTCATTCATTCCTGTATCTCACTGTTAGAGGTAAAGGGACGCCAAAACAGCTGATGACGGAGCAAGGTGATTGAAAGATTAGATGGGTTCACACCTGCTAAAATTATGTTTAAGAGCTTTACCTATGCACTCTATATAATAAATGCAATAAGCCATGAGGTCACTGTACCTGTGACATCAAGCCAAGCTCCAGGAATCACTGTCCACATTTTATTCTGATTATTTGTAATTCTGCAGTAGTAGACGTGTTTATCAGCTTCTGTTACATTCGTCAAAGTGATGCTGTGAGTGTCTTTATCTTCACTGTGACACTGAACTCTTCCTCTCTTCTCTGGATCTGAACACACATCAGGTGATTCTCCAACAGTTACAGCAGTTTTGGTCCATGTGACTGTTTCGAACTTATAACTCTGAGGATATTTTAAAGTACAGGATATTTTCACTTTTGATCCCTTTAATGCACAAACATATGAAGGGCTGTAATTCACTCCCCAATCCTGCAGACCATCAACCCCTGAAACACAGAAATGAGGAAAATAATTAAAGAGACTTTCAGCAACAAACAGAAATCTTTAATTTTCTTCTGTAGTATTTTCAGCACACACCAAAGATTTTTGTACCTTTACATATTCACCCAAATGAAATGCCAAGTTTGTAATATATTTTACTAATATTAATGAATCAGTTTGTACTCACATTCAACATTAAGATGAACAGCAGGAGAGATCAGATGTTCATTTCCTCTTACAGCACATCTGTATTTTCCCGCATCACGATATCTGACTGACCACAGATGAAGCTGATTCTCTTTCACAATTCCTTCAGTGACTCTCTGTGTGTTTCTGTTCCAGATGAATGTTGTTTGTTCAGTCGGAGAGCAGCTGCTTTTACATGTCAGAGCGACTGAATCTCCCTCTTTCACTCTCTGCTGTGTCTCCACCTGCAGGTCTGACACAACAACAACAACAACAACAACATCTGATTCACTGTCAGCTTAAAGTGAGAGTTCACCCAATAATAAAAATCCAGTCATTATTTATGGTTTTGAAATAAGACAGCATGACTTTCTTTTCCAGGATACCAAAGGAGGAAAAAAAACATCCTGTTCATGGTTGTTCAGTTAAATTCATGTTTTATAATTCTCTCATGTATAGCACTTTTCACAGTTCATGTAGGTCACGTTTACACAGCAACAGAAAATGGCTGTCAATCTTGTATTTGAATCCTTAATACAGTTATGTTCACACACAGTATGGTTATTTACAGGAGTGATAACCAAATTCAGTTTTATGGACATCACCAACTTTGATATTACTTCGGTCACTGTCGCTATGGTTACTGGTAAGAGAATATGGGCTTGATTCTCATTCATACAGACAGTATTTGAGAAGCTGCTGTGTGAACGGGACATTTCCAGACTCACACCTGTAAGTAAATGCAGTTGTCATTCCCAAAACTGAGAGTGTAAATGTAGCCATTGTTCCAAAGCAACTTAAAGGATTAGTTCACTTTCAAATTAAAATTTCCTGATAATTTACTCACTCCCATGTCATCCAAGATGTTCATGTCTTTCTTTCTTCAGTCGAAAAGAAATTAAGGTTTTTGATGAAAACATTCCAGGATTTTTCTCCATATAGTGGACTTCAATGGAGCCCAAATGGTTGAAGGTCAAAATTACAATTTACAGCGATCCCAGACGAGACTTAAGGGTCTTATCTAGAGAAACCATCGCTCATTTTCTAAAAAAAAATAATAATAAAAATTTAATACGTTTATAACCATAAATGCTCATGTTGAACTTGCTCTCTTCTTCTTCTTCTTCTCCTCTATCTGAATTCCAGCAGTGTAGACACTGCTAAGTGTATTACTGCCCTCCACAGGTCAAAGTTTGAACTAAATTGCCATATACAATATGCTAGTGCAAGTATATAACAACTAGTTCACACTTTGACCTGTGGAGGGCAGTAATACTCTTAGCAGTGTCTACACTGCTGGAATTCAAATAGAGAAGAAGAAGAAGAGAGCTAGTTCAAGATTAGCATTTATGGTTATAAACGTATACAATTTTTATTTTTTTTTTGAAAATGAGTGATGGTTTCTCTAGATAAGACCCTCATTTCTCATCTGGGAGAATGCTTTGAAGCTGCAATGAAACTGTAATTTTGACCTTCAACCATTTGGGCTCCATTGAAGTCCACTTTATCAGGGGATCTGCAGATATGAACAAGTTAAATGTAAAACTTATTAAAACCTTTTTAATACCACCTTACATGAAATTTAAGACCAAACCTGCAATGAAACACACACACACACACACATACCGGTACATACATAATGTATCAGGCATGTGATCAGCTAGAGATAAAAAAAAGCAGGAAAGTCTGACCCTGCACACAAGCCATGCTTTTTTTTTTAAATACATATTTTATCACATTAAAATATGTCATATATTGTAAAATACATACTATTGTTCTGTAAAAATAAAAAGAAGCATTTAATAATCATGATAATAATTAATATAATATATTAAATGTATTAATAGAATTGTTATATTAAAGTACCTGCAAAAAGTTTGGAAATTATTAACGATTTTAAAATAAGTCCTATCTGCTCACCAGGGCTGCATTTATTTGATAAAAAATACAGTAAAAACAGCAATATGTGAAATATTCTTACAAATAAGAAAAGGTTTCTATATTTTATAAAAATTATTTTATAAAATGTAATTTATTCCTTGTGATCATTTTCAGCATCATTACTCCAGTCTTCAGTGTCACACGATCCTTCAGAAATCATTACAATTTGATTTGATGCTCAAGAAACATTTCTAATTATTATCAATGTTGAAAACAGTTGTGCTGCTTCAGATTTTTGTGGAAATGGTGATACTTTTTATTTGTTGTTATTTTTGAAAGTTCAATGAACAGCATTTATTTGAAATTATATTACACGTATTTATCAAATATTTATTAAAGCATTTATTAAATAGAAATATTCTGTAACATTTTTAATGTCTTCACTCTTCTTCACTCACTTTATCACTTTAAAGTATGACGAATTAAAGTATTAATTTTTCTATTTTTATATATCTTACCACAAATGTTTAAATTGGATTTCCACAAAAATTAAGCAGCAAGAACTGCATTTTAACATTGATAATATAAATATTGAATGTTTCTTGAGCAGCAAATCAGCATTTCTGAAGAATCATGTGACACTGAAACCTCTCTTTGTAAACAACAGAATTAAAAATGATTCTAATGACTAATATTGCATTCCCAAATGCAAATTCAAACGTCACATTTACAGTGAATCGAAAATGAAAACGCACCACTGCTACAGCAAGCATGCAGCGAGTAACACGTTTCAGCGCTGATTCTACTCGCATTTGGCGCGTTGACCCATTTTAACTCTTTTAGGGACCGTTCAGATGTTCAAATGTCTAATGTTCAAATGTCGCGGGGCAGTCGTGGCCTAATGGATAGAGAGTCGGACTTGTAACCCAAAGGTCATGGGTTCGAGTCTCCGGCAGGGATTGTTGGTGAGGGGAGTGAATGTCCAGCGCTCTCCCCACCTTCAATACCACGACTGAGGTGAGACCCTTGAGCAAGGCACCGTACCCCCAACTGCTCCCCGGGCGCCGCAGCAATGGCTGCCCACTGCTCCAGGTGTGTGTTCACGGTGTGTGTGTTCACTGCTGTGTGTGTGCACTTGGATGGGTTAAATGCAGAGCACAAACTCCGAGTATGGGTCACCATACTTGGCCACATGTCACTTCACTTCACTTCGCTTCTAAAAACGCATGGAAAACGCGTCGGCGCCACTTTCCTTTTCTGCGCTACAGCAGATTTATTTAAAAATGTGTATCTGTGTACAGCTCTGATCAGATATTCCTACATCTTTGCTGATCTTTGTCCTGCAGATGGCGCAGCTGGACCATTCCGTCGATGACGTATTAGAAAACATAAAACATCTCACTGATCTGCATGATTCACATGCGTCATGATTTTAGACCTAAAAAAAAACAGAATTCCGGATATATTCCGTCACATCACCACAAGATGCATTTAGATGCTCTGCGTGTGCGTACCGCAGACTCTATATCACAACTAAAAAGATGTTTGAGCCCTCTTTAATGTCCGTACAAGTCAATGCTGTTTCTTTGTTCAATTTGCACACTGTACATGGGCTTAAGCTCTCAGTTTTGAGCTGTCAAAGTGCACCAGATTGATGCATTATCCTTAAAATGTACAAAATTTTCTTACAGGGGGGCATGTCCCCGGACCCCCCCTAGAGGAGGTACACCCAAACAAAATTTTGCACTTAAACCCTTTTTCCCCTCAACAGGCTATTTTTTTCATTGAGGTAAGCATACATTTTTTTTTTGTATAATGGGTCTATTAAATTTAATGCAATTAAAATTAAATTACAACATTAATGTCTCATCTTTAAGAATGGAGAACAAAAGATGAGTTGCCAGGAGAGAATATATGAGACGCTGGAGGGCAGCCAAAAATATTCTTTCTAATCATCACCAAAATATGGCTAAAAACAATATTTGCACTAGTCCTACATTTCAAGACACATTACATCGATGTTCATCCTCTGCAAGTTCAAGTTCAGAGTGTGAGAGAGAGTGAAAATATATCCTTAAATCAAGAGGACACTCTCAGCATAGATGAAAGCACTGAGTTCTCTCCGGATTATGACACAAATTTGTCAGTCTCTGAAGAGGATGAGGAAACAAATTCTTTGAGGGAGGACCTCATTAAATGGGCCAACAAACACCAAATCCGACAATGTGCATTAGATGACCTCTTAAAAGTCTTGGGTTCACAGGGACATTACACATTGCCCGCTACAGCACGCACACTTCTGAAGACTGCACGAGCAGTAGATATTCAGAATAAATCTGGAATGCAGTACATTCATCTATCATTGTCGGAAGAAATTGAAAAAGCATTGAAAAGATATCCTTCTGAGGTGACTTCTAGAATTGATTCTCTGGAGATTTCTTTCAATACTGATGGACTTCCACTATTCAAAAGTTCATCATTGTCACTGTGGCCAGTGTTGTGTTCCATTCATCTTGAACCAGTGATTGTATTTCCTGTTACACTGACATTAGGATCTCAAAGGCCTTTGGATCTTACATTTCTTGAGGATGCTGTTACAGATATTAAACAGCTACTAGAAAGTGGCCTTACATGTGATGGAAGGATAATTCAAGTCAAGCTACGGTGTATTGTATGTGATGCACCAGCCGAAGCAATGGTGAAAAGAACCAAGCAATTTTCTGCATATTATGGTTGTGACAGGTGTGAACAAAAAGGATTCTGGGGAAAAAGAATGACATATCAAGAAGTTGACGGGTTTGAATTGAGAACAGATAATTCATTTAGAGCTCAAAATCAACCAGAACACCATAATAGAAGTACACCTTTGACCGAGTTACCCATTGATATGATTGGCCAATTTCCCATTGACCAATTTCTCGGTGTTATGAAGAAATTGCCGACAATTTGGACAAGAGGGGAAAAGGGATGTAGTAAACAAACCATGATGTCCATTGGTCAGCTAGACATAGTAAGCCCAAGGCTTCTTGATCTTCAGCGATGCATTTCTTCATGTTTTGCTAGAAAACCACAAAGTCTGAGACACCTGGAAAGGTGGAAGGCTACAGAGCTCAGACAATTCCTGGTTTATACTGGAAAGCTGGTTTTACCAGGAGTTCTTCGGCAAGACTTGTATGAGCACTTCCTAACTTTAAGTGTTGCAATAAGCATCCTACTCAGCCCCTCCTTGGTCAGTCAACATGCGTCATACGCACACAAGTTGCTACAGTATTTTGTAGCTAAGGGCAGGGAGCTGTACGGACCATCATTCATGGTATACAATGTACATTAAATGCTTCATCTTGCTTCTGATGCAACGACTTATGCCTGTCTGGATGAATGCAGTGCCTTTCCATTTGAGAATTACATGCAGCAGTTGAAGAGAATGGTGCGCTCCGGAAAGAGCCCTCTTGTACAGATTGTGAAGACGATCAAAGAAATCCAAGATGGCACAGCTTCACAAAGTATTCAAAAAGGCAATGTCATTTCTTCAAAGCAGCCAGACAACTGCATTTTTTTGGAAGATGGCAAATGCTGCGAGGTCATCGATAAAACAGAGAATGAATACCTATGTCGAGTTTTTCTGCAACCATCTCCCCTCTTTATGGAGCCCTGTGAATCATCAGTAATTGGAGCATATGTGTGCCAAAAAAACACTGTTCTACAAATGATCCCAAAAGAAAGAGTCAGTCAAAGTAAAAGAGCAGTCAAAATTGATCAGAAGCAAAGAGTTGTCTATTTGACTATCCTTCACAATCATGAAAATTATTCAACAGATTGCAAGAAGAATTAGACAAGGTAAGGGGTATAGACTTAACAGTACTGTATTGTTAAATTTCTAATATACTGTCTTAACATAGTGTAACTATCATAATATGGTTGGTTTCTAATAATATAGAAGGCTATATGTTTAATATGTAGCTGTGTTCGACACATTTTGTATCGGGGTACCTCTCCATTTCTCTCCACATTCCTGGAGGCCCCCCGTCACTGCATGTTTTCCATGTCTCCTTAATCAAAGAGACCTGATTCAGATCATCAGCTCATTAGTAAAGAGATGTAAAATGTGCAGTGTTGGGTGGCCTCCAGGAACGTGGTTGGGAACCACTGATCTAAGGGGTCCTTGACCTGAAAAACTTTAAAGGCCCCTGATCTGACATCTTAATGTTCTGTATATGTACAGTATATTCATGTATCAGATTGTATGATCTTTCTTTCTTTCTTTCTTTCTTTTTCTTTCTTTCTCTCTCTCTGTCTCTGTCTCTTCCCCAGGACATCTATTGTTACTGGCCACTCAACAATGTACAAAGTTTTGTGAAAAAAATGACCTTACCAGATAAACAAAAGTGGAACAGGCTACAGATCTGTAGAGTGTTTAAATCATCAGGTATGTCATTAAATTGTACCCTTTTGAGATATTGGATTTAAATGGGGATGAAGGGTTTATATGTATTTAAATAAGTTGCTGCTTGGATTTTAATTAGGCAAATACTTAAAGGAACACTCCACTTTTTTTTAAAATAGGCTCATTTTCCAACTCCCCTATAGTTAAACAGTTGAGTTTTATCGTTTTCTAATCTATTCAGCCGATCTCTGGGTCTGGCGGTACCACTTTTAGCATAGCTTACCATAGTTCATTGAATCTGAAGTTTTGAGCGAGATGCTATTGGTCTCATCAGATTCAATGAACTATGCTAAGCTATGCTAAAAGTGGTACCGCCAGACCCGGAGATCAGCTGAATGGATTTTAAAATGGTATAACTCAACTGTTTAGGGGAGTTGGGAAATGAGCCTATTTTCAAAAAAAGTGGAGTGTTCCTTTAAGAGTCTATGATTGGATATTATGTTTACAGCATTTTAAATGTTTGACAACAGTTCTTTTAACCCTAAAAGATTTTAATTTCTTAAACAACCATGTAGGAAGACACATCATTGCCATATTCCAGGATGACAATGTCAAGATTCACTTTTCACGCATGAATTGGCACCTCTGAGTCCAGACCTTAAATTCATTGAAAGTCTCTGGGATGTGCTGGAGTAGACTTTACAGAGTGCTCACCTCTTGCATTGAGATCTTGACCAAAAATTGATGCACTCCTTGATGGAAATAAATGTTGTGATGTTATTTCCATCAAGAGAGGCATCAGCCTTTGGTCAAGATCTTGTTTTGACAATCCAAGAGGTGAACACTCCAGCACATCCCAAAGACTTTTAATTAATTTAAGGTCTGAACTCAGAGGTGCCAATTCATGTGTTATAATGATTCTTCATGCTTTTTGAACAATTTGAGCCTGATGAATCTTGTTGAATATTGCTATGATATGTGGTTGTTTAAGAAACAAAAAGCTACACACTCCATCAATTAGGGTTAAAAGAATTGTTGCCAAAAATAAAACATGTTAGAAACATAATAATCACTGTAAAAATGACTCAATCATAGACTATTACAATTCAAGCCCTGTTTTTTTGGGCATGGCAGTGTATTTTTTTAAAACATTGTTGCACAGTATGTATGATTTCACATTTCTTTTTAGTTAATGTTAGAAACATAATCACTGAGCTACAGGCTTTCCTGTAGCTCAGTGGTTAGAGCATGGCACTAGCAATGCCAAGGTCATGGGTTCGATCCCAGGGATTGCACATACTCCGATACAAATGTATAGTATAATGCAATGTAAGTCGCTTTGGATAAAAGCGTCTGCCAAATGCGTAAATGTAAATGTTAATAAAGTAATTAAAATGACACAGATTTAACTTAACTATACTTTTTTTTTTAGGTAATATCAACACCATGCCTCCAGCAAAAAGACCAACCCTGCCCTCTCCACCAAGAACAGTGAAACCAAATAGTATTTTTTTTAACTGTAAACCACTAACATTGCTGTCATTTGTCTATGACAGCTGACAATAGTATTATTAACAATATGATTCTGCATATTATTTGCAGCACCTGAGCAAGCACGGACATGGGAAGGTCCTGAAAGCTTACCAAGAGCTGGATTTTTGATGAGAATCACACAATTCACCATACAGTATCAAGAATGGCTCATAATTTACTAATGCTGTATGTCACTGATCCAGAGATGCCAGGGGGCTACAGTGCAGCTATACATACAGACAGCACACTTTCAATGATGCCACAACAATTAGGTAATGTTTCCTTTTATCAAGAGTTCTTCTACTTTTGGCAAGAGTTTAGAGTTTCATGGGAGGAGTTAGGTGGGAGGGGGGGTACAGTTTATGGTGTTTATTGAGACAACCAGAGCGGAGTGCAGGTGAGTGAAAGCAGACGAAGTTTCCAGACAGATTATATATCAAAACAGTAATACTTGACTTGATCTTCACACCAGGTTCAATGAAGGCTGAGAGACGTGAGCAGACGAGGATTCCAGACAGCACAGATATCAAGACAGGAATACTTTACTTGATCTTCTCACCAGGTTTGATGAATGCAGAGAGACGTGGAGCAGAGGAGTTTCCCAGACAGAGAATATATCCAGACAGAGTTACTTGGCTTGATCTTCACACCAGATTCAATGAAGACAGAGAGACGTGGAGCAGATGCTAAAAAGAGACACTCACGGAGGACTGGGGAAGACAAAGGATCTAGGAGACACACTGGAGAGAGACACACAGGTCGTCCGTATGGTAAGCATTCAGGTTAGTATGCGTTAACGAGACCGGACAATGACTGAGTGATTGTGAGTGGAACACACACAGATACACAGATACCAGTTCAGTCTAGGCAGCACCGCCCTAGAACACACGATGCAGTACACTTACCTCGGTCTGATCATCACTGCATCGGGGAGTTTCAGGATGGCAGTGAATGCTCTCAAAGATAAAGCTCAAAGAGCTCTATACGCCATCAAGAAAAAATTCCAAAACATTGATTTACCAATTCCGATCTGGTGTAAAATCTTTGCGCTGTATGGAAGTGAGGTTTGGGGTCCACTCAGTGATCAGAGCTAAACTAGATGGGACAGACATCCAACAGAAGCCCTACACACAGAATTCTGCAAAATGATCCTAAAATTACAAAGAAGAACACCCAATAATGCATGTAGGGCAGAATTAGGCCGATTCCCATTGATTATTAATATGCAAAAAAGATCCCTCAAATTCTGGATGCATCTAAAATCAAGTCCCACAGAATTGCTCCATTTTAAAGCATTACAAACCCAAGAACTGAACCCCGAAAAGAGTCCCTTCAGTCAGCTGGTCCTGAGACTTACTAACCTGACTAACTCTACTAACACTAACCAGTCTCAGACCAGCACTGCTTCTCATCCAAACATCAAAATAAACCACATTTTCAAACAATCTAAAAATACATATCTGGAACATTGGGATGAGGAAACTAAAACACAAAGTAAATTACAATTCTATCGAACTCTAAAATCAAATTATGAATTAGAAGAATATCTCCAAAGTGTCAAAGACACAAAGCAGAGACGGATCCTGACCAAGTACAGGCTCAGTGAGCACAGTCTAGCCATCGAGACCGGCAGACACAGAAAGAGCTGGTTACCCAGAGAGCAAAGGGTGTGTGTTCACTGCAGGACAGGAGAGATCGAGACAGAGACGCACTTCCTCCTTCACTGCCACAAATACATATTAATTAGAGATCTCTACTTCACAAAATTCAATAACATAATAAAGAACTTTACAGCCATGAGTGAAGTAGAACAAATAAAGTTAATATTAGGAGAGGGACGGACAGCAGCACTGGCTGCGAGATACGTGTGGACGTGCCACAGCCTGACAGACAGCAGGTGAATGTGTGTGTGTGTGTGTGTGTCTGACCTCAGTGTGTTTCCCTTCCGTCCACCACAGTGACCCTCAGTACGTGTGTATATATATATTTGTTTAACCACTGTGGTACCAAATGTTCAGACATGTTCTATTGTGTTACACTGTTAATTTAAGTTAAAGTTATGTTGTAATATTTGATAGCATTATAATATTTGGTATTATTTTCTTCTATTATACAGATGTTTTTATTATTGTTTTATGTATGCTTTGGCAATATTGTATTATTTACAATCATGCCAATAAAGCAATTTTGAAATGAATTGAATTGAATTGTGAGTGTCTTTTATGGTGCTGCTGATTGGGATGGTGATGAGTGTCAGGTGCGTGTGATCAGTACTCTGGTGAGGGAGTGTGACGTGATTGGCTGGGTGCAGAGCCTGGCGTGTCTGTGACAGTCACATGATCAGAAATCATTCTAATATGCAATTTTTATCAGGATTTTTTGCTGAACAGAAAGTTAAAAAAAACAGCATTTATCTGAAATTGACAGCTTTTGTAACATTATAAATGTTGGTATTGTCATTTTTGATCAATTTAATGCATCCTTACTGAATAAAAATATTTCTTTAATGTTTTTTTTTCTTACTTAAAAACTAATAATAATAAATGTTTCTTCACCGGCAAATCAGCATATTAGAATGATTTCTGAAGGATGTGACACTGAAGACTGGAGTAATGATGCTGAAAATTCAGTTTGATCACAGAAATAAATTATAATTTTTCTTATATTCACATAGAAAACAGCAGTTTTAAATTATACAAATATGTCACAATGTATATATAAACAATGTATATTATTTTAGATTTCTGCAGTACACCAAACTGGAATGGCCAGAGTGGAGAACATAAAATTATGGCTCATCAATTCGAAGGTAAGACAAATAAAGCTCTTTTTGAGGTCATGTGCAGGAATTTTTGAGTCAGTTTCTTGGAATAAGAAATTTTAACATTACTTGTAAATTATTGTTTTAATGCTTGTGTAAACAAAGCCATAAAATTAACAAGTGACTATGTACAAAATAAGCACTCTCTAATTTAAGTAGTCGGTTTTGGGCCGATCATAAAGTTCTGATAGACATGAAGTTTGTACTGCAGACAAAACACACTGGTATAATTGGTGCTCAAGTGTCAATAGTATCTCAGTGGTAAAAAGAAGGAATTACTCATGTAAACAGCAAAAGCAGTACAATTAATGAAAAAGGAATTCTGGATTTTTTGTAATTTACTTGGTTTACAGCAGGTTATTGGGCAAAAGGGAATCATAACATTATTTTTTAACATTAATAATTATATAATTTCTTTCTCTTTTTTTGTAGCACAAAGAATGCAAGAGTGGAGTCATCAGCATAATTCAAATGCCGATCAGCACCAATATAGTACAGTTGTGGCCAGAATTATTAGCCCCCTTCATAAATATGATCAAAGATGACTCTAAAAATAAATCTGCATTGTTTATCCTTTTGATCTTTAATTCATAAAATTAGAAAAAATCTAACCTTTCATTGAAGGAAAAGAATTGAAAGTGGGGGGAAAATAACATTAAGAAATAAATGTTTTTCTCCAAAACACGTTGCCCACAATTATTAGCACCCCTAGAATTTTTTATGAGTAAAATATCTCTGAAGTATATTTCCATTCATATTTAAAAAAAATTAGCACACCAGGGTGATCATGAACATGAAATTGTCCAGCCATGACTTCCTGTTCCACAGGAATGTAAACATGAGGAAACACAAAGGCCAAATTCCCTTAATCATTCATCACAATGAGAAAAATGTTAAAAAAAAGCAAAGAATATAGTTCTGATGTGCAGCAAATGATTGTCGAGCTTCACAAAATAGAAAGTGGCTGTAAGAAAATAGCTGATGCATTGAAAATCCCCATTTCCACTATCAGGGCAACAATTGAGAAGTTCCAATCAACTAAAGATGTTACAAATCTGACTGAAAGAGGACATGTGTCTAAATCATCCTAATGCGCTGTGAGGAGGAATGTTTAAGTGGCCAAAGACTCTCCAAGGATCACAGCTGAAGAATTGCAGAGATTAGTTGAGTCTTGAATCTCAGAAAGCCTAAAAAAAAAATGTTAAAAGCACCTACATCCCCACAAGTTGTTCGGGAGGGTTTCAAGAAAAATCCTCTGCTCTCATCCAGAAACAATCTCCAGCATATTCAGTTGTCAGACAAGACTGGAACTTCAAATGGGACGAGCTTCTATGGTCAGATGAAACTAAAACAAGAGCTTCTTGGCAGCAAACCCACCAGATGGTTTTGGTGCACACCGGGATAAAATGTACCCCATGTCCACGGTTAAATATACTGCTGGATCTTTAATGTCGTGGGCCTATTTTTCTGCTGGAGGTCCTGGACAACTTTTTCAGATACATGGAATCATGGATTCCATCAAATACCAACAGATAAAAAATCAAAACCTGACCACTTCTGCTAGAAATCTTATAATGGGCTGTGGTTGGATCATCCGTCGGGACAATGATCCAAAACAAACATCAAAACCAGCACAAAAATGTGTCACTGAGCTTCTGAACATGGCCATCCCAGTTCCCCGACCTGAACCCTAAAGAGAATGAGTGGAGTGAACTGAAGAGAAGAAGCACCAACATGGAGCTGGGAATCTGAAGGATCTGGAGAGATTCTGCATGAAGGAATGGTCTCTGATCTCTTGTCAGGTGTTCTCCAAACTCATCAGGCATTATAGGTGAAGACTCAGAGCTGTTCTCTTGGCAAAAGGAGATTGCAAAAAGTATTGAATAAAAGGGTGCTAATAATGTGTTTTGGAGAAAAACATTTATTTCATAATGTTATTTCCCCCCAACTTTCAATTCTTTTCCTTCAATGAAAGGTTAGATTTTTGCTAATTTTATAAATTAAAGATCAAAAGGATAAACAATGCAGATTTATTTTTAGAGTCATCTTTGATCATATTTATGAAGGGGGCAAATAATTCTGGCCACAACTGTATGTTACATATTTTTAAAATGCAGAAGCATGCCACTTTGCAACTTGATTATTATGGAGCACTGGTGGTTTCACATCAATTTTAAAGAGATAGTTCACCCAAAAATTTACATTCTGTCATCATTTACTTAACCTCAAGTTATTCCACACCTGTATGAATTTGTTTCTTGTGTTGAGCACAAAAACAGATATTTTGAAGAATGTTGGTAACCAAACAGTTTTGGGTCCCCATTGGAAAAAAAAGACTATGGAAGTCAATGAGGACCCAGAACGGTTATCTTTAATGAACTCTCTCTCTCTGTGTGTGTGTGTAGAATCAGTAGCAAGGGCTGCCAGTGGCAATGGACATCGCCCAGATAATGGAAGACAAAATCAGTCATGTAAGTAATGTTTAAATGGATAATCTACCTCTTCTCATCATTTATTCCTCCTGTCCCAAATGCATTTCTTTCTTCTGTAGTACACAAACAGATGTTTAGAAATTTTCCCAAATTCTTTAGAAAAACTGTTTAAAAGGTTTAAAATATAAGTATGTTTTCTCTCACACATCTATCGTTTTGCTTCAGAAGATACTGATTCATCAGCTGGGTCATGCAAATTACCATTAGGGCAACATTTTGTGTGGTTTTCGAAGTGTCAGCTTTGCGGCCCCCATTTATTTGCATTATATGGACTCACATAGATAGAATACTTTTCTAAAAGTCTTTGTTTGGGCTTATCTGAAAAAAGGCATTTGCATCTGGGACAGCATGAGAGTGTGTAAATGAGAGNATATATATATATAAAAAATATATATATATATAAAAAATTACTTTCCTTTCAGCTGACTTCAGTGCACAAGGGCAAAATTTTACTTCAAATAACAGTAAGTAATATTGTTTCATATTTTAAATAATCCTTATCAGCAGATGTTCTTACAAACTGAAATTATATTACAGATTTCCAGTTAAATGTTCTAATGAAACTAGATAAAATAATCGCAACGCAAGAAGAGCATTCTCTGCTGATTCGACGACTACTGCAGGCAAGAGAGGATGATACAGGGCCAGAGAACCTGATCCCTGCTGTTGATAATTTACCTGATTTTCTTTTATTTGAGGAGAAACTGAGAGTGGATGAGGAGCTCCAAAGAAAAACAGTTAAGAATTTGAAATTTTATTTAATAAAATACAGCTGAACTGTAATGTGTATATGCATTGACTATAGCATTTAACTTAAATTCAGGTTAAATATATTTCTTCACTCGGAGGGCCGAACTACGCAGAAACAGTGCGGCGATTGATGCGAAAAATTGCAACTTCAGAAGTGTGGGCACAGTATACTGTCAAAGGAAGGAAGGGGAAGAGGAAACTTGAAGAACTTTGTGTTTACCGAGTTCTACTAAGTAATAAATAAATAACAGTATTTGCATATATTACTGTAATTTTAATTATTTTAGATTTAATATCAGGAAGCATTAAAGTGACAGAATTCTACATGATTGGTAATACAAAATGGATAATTACCTTGTTGTGTATCTCTACCCAGACAGCAACATAGTGTGGCCCAGATCCGGCCCACATCTTGTAGATGTTGTTTACACGCGGACCAGATGTGGGCTGGATCTGATGTATCTGTCAGGAACAAGGTTTGTGTTTTGTGTCTCCCTATCAGTTATTCTCAGCTGATTGCCACTCGTTCACTACACACTGGTTTATTCTTTCTTTGATTTGTCTTCTATTTAGTCTCCTTTGCTTGATTATTTTCTCATGTCTGCTCACGCTAACTAGTCACTCCTTGTCTAGTCCCGTCATGTGAGGCTCTGATATGCTTTGTTTTCTGCCCAGTTTGCCTGTGCCTGCAGTGCAGCCCTCTCTGTTCCCGGATGGTCAACTACACTCCCGTCTGCCAAGTACAGAACCTATTTTTGTTATTATTATTTAAAATGTACACAAATATAT
>RJVU01017965.1:4113561-4126627 GCA_003731715.1 Anabarilius grahami
GATTTGTTGAAATATATATAAAATATATTTTCTTTGGATATTTACTCGTTATCTTCCATGTTTTTTAATAAAAGTATGTTGAATAAATATATACAATCATATACAATTACTTTTTAGTATTATTTTATTTATATATTATATTATATTATTATTATAAATTATGTATGCCTTTTGGAATTAACATGTGATTAACTGTGATTATATGCTGTGTTTCAATAAAGTTAAATTATATTGCTGGCCTTGTATGTCATTTTTACTCTTCAAAGTTTACACTTGCATGTGTTGATTATACTTAATTTACTGTTTGCCCATAAATAATAAGGATATACGATATTTTAAAAGCATTTAAATACCTAACGTATGACCATTTAAAAATGAACCCCAAAATATAACACGCAGAATGGGAAATATTTATAATCTGTCATTAAAAAACAAATTGTCCGAACGTCGTCTCGCAGTTGCTCAGTGTTGCGCAACAACGTTGCTACAGCCCTGTCGCCTCTTAAAATTCTACGTTGTCACAATGTTGCGCGCACGTAGACGGCGACGTTGCCGAAGTAGAACTGCAACGTGCCACAGACGTTGCCACAGCGTAAATGTGTTTGCTGGGTTGATGCCCATTGTACCCAGTTTAAAACATTTTCTTCAAACGGCGCAGTCTGCCTCGTAGACGTTTACCGGCACCGGCCTCAACCACCAGGAGAATTCATCTTTCTCGAGCCATTTATCATTAAATTTGCGCTTACCAATTATGGCTACCTGCCACCACAATTCTCCCTGATGACGCAATGCAATAACTACCGCGAGAAAAAAAATCTTCTGTCCAATGATCAGTCAGTCACTGTGTCTGTCAGACTATAGACATTTTTGCGGTAATGCATCGAAAATATTTTAAGACCTATCGAATCTGAATTTTAGACATTTTAATACTTTTTAAGGCCTTTTATTAGGAAAAAAATATTTAAGACTTTTTAAGAACCTGTGGATACCCTGTTGTAACACAGTTCGTATATGCGGGAAGAAGGAGGCGGGAACCGGCGAACGTTTAACAAAACTTTAATATAAAATAAACAAAGAACAAAACGAAAGTAATGCCGGCAGACCCTCGCGGACGTCTGCCGGCCACACAAACATAAGAAAACATAACGTAAAGTCAAGGCCTGGTCCTCTCTCGTCCTTCACTGTCGTCGCTCCTCCTTTTATGCTCCCGGAGCTCCTCCGTGAGGGACTCGAGGCCGGTGCGCCTCACAGGTGACGATCATTAACACTCGCGTCATTCCCTCACGGCTCTCGCCCGCCCTGCTCGTCACATACCCCCATGGCCCTTCGCAGGCCGGGGGGTACTCCCGCGACTGCGCTTACTCCCCCCCGGGGCCTGTCTCGGCGGCCGCAGCACCTGGGGGTAAGGACAGATGAGACGAGAGAAAGGAGACGGAAGCAAGGGGAGCGACAGAACGAGAGAGGGGAGAGAGGAAAAAGAAAAAAAAAAAATTCTGGGTCCGGTTCCCAGACACACTGCCGCTCGGTCCTCAGCCAGCCGAGAGGCTCTTCCTTGCGGTGCCATGCGATGGCACTGGACGCTCCTTGGACGGCCCGATCCTCGACCGCCTCCTGGCGGCCGGCGATGGCTCCTCCGGCTGAGGGAAGCCGGCAGCGAGTCCCCCGTCCCCTGCTCCTCCCCTTCATGGCGGACGGTAGCAGGCTCCGGCCCACGGCGGACGGCGGCGACTCCTCCGCTCCCTCCAGGACGGCAGCCACCCCACCTCGTCCCAGGAGCACGGCATCCGGGTCTCTGTCCCACCTTTCACAAGGCTCCAGTACCACCGCCTCGGGCAGCCTCTCGCGGTCTTCACTCCCGCGCTGCCCGAACTCCGCAGCACCGCGATCCCCCTCAGCGAGGGCTCTCAAACAGCATGTCCCTCCTTCCTCCCGGGTTTCGGCACCAATGTAACACAGTTCGTATATGCGGGAAGAAGGAGGCGGGAACCGGCGAACGTTTAACAAAACTTTAATATAAAATAAACAAAGAACAAAACGAAAGTAATGCCGGCAGACCCTCACGGACGTCTGCCGGCCACACAAACATAAGAAAACATAACGTAAAGTCCAGGCCTGGTCCTCTCTCGTCCTTCACTGTCGTCGCTCCTCCTTTTATGCTCCCGGAGCTCCTCCGTGAGGGACTCGAGGCCGGTGCGCCTCACAGGTGACGATCATTAACACTCGCGTCACCGGCCTCGCGCCGTTCCCTCACGGCTCTCGCCCGCCCTGCTCGTCACACCTGTATATGGAGAATAATCCTGGAATGTTTTCATCAAAAACCTTAATTTCTTTTCGACTGAAGAGAGAAAGACATGAACATCTTGGATGACATGGGGGTGAGTAAATTTTCAGGAAATTTTAATTTGAAAGTGAACTAATCCTTTAACGGCAAATGAAAGTTTCAATGATACAATGTTATTGGGACCTATTGAACCGGAAATCTATTACGCATTGTCCTGCTGAAAGAGGCCACAGCCACCAGAAATACCATGATCATGAAAGGGTGTACATGTTCCGCAACAATGCTTAGGAAGGTGGTACGTGTCAAAGTAACATCCACATGGATGGCAGGACCCAAGGTTTCCTAGCAGAACATTGCCCAAAGCATCACACTGCCTCTGCCGGCTTGTCTTCTTCCGATAGTGCATCCTAGTGCCATGTGTTCCCCAGGTAAGAGACGCACACGCACCTGGCCATCCATGTGATGTAAAAGAAAACATGATTCATCAGACCAGGCCACCTTCTTCCATTGCTCCGTGGTCCAGTTCTGATGCTCACTGTTGGCTTTTTTGGCGGTGGACAGGGGTCAGCATGGGCACCCTGACTGGTCTGCGGTGATTCAGTCCCATACACAACAAACTGTGATGCACTGTGTATTCTGACACCTTTCTATCAGAACCAGCATTAACTTCTTGAGCAATTTGAGCTACAGTAGCTCGTCTGTTGGATCGGACCACACGGGCCAGCCTTCGCTCCCCACGTGCATCAATGAGCCTCGGCTGCCCGTGACCCTGTCGCCGGTTCACCACTGTTCCTTCCTTGGACCACTTTTGATAGATACTGACCACTGCAGACCGGAAACACCCCACAAGAGCTGCAGTTTTGGAGATGCTCTGATACCGTCCCAAAAGTCACATGATTTTAAGACTTTTCTGCACCTTTTTTAAAGCTTTAAGAAGGAGCCTGCTGTCATTATATGAACAAGATCTATCAGGACATTTTATAAAATATCTCCTTGTGTGTGTGTGTGTGTGTGTGTGTGTGTGTGTGTGTGTGTGTGTGTGTGTGTGGTCTATTTCTGAGTGTTCACTAGTTTTACCTGTGACGTCAAGCTGAACTCCAGGAATCCCCGTCCATTTTCCACCATCAATGTTTGTAGTAAATCTGCAGTAGTAGACGTGTTTATCAGCTTCTCTTACATTCACCAAAGTGATGCTGTAAGTGTCTTTATCTTCACTCAAACACTGAACTCTTCCTCTTTTTCCTGGGTCTGAACACAGATCAGGTGATTCTCCAACAGTTTTGGTCCAGAAAGCTTTTATGAGCTCATGATCATCAGGATATCTTACAGTACAGGATATTTTCACTGTTGATCCCTTTAATGCACAAACATATGAATGGCTGTAATTCACTCCCCAATTCTGCTGACCATCAACCCCTGAAACACAGAAATTAGAAATAAAGAGGCTTTCTGGTGTTTTAAATGTACAACAAATATCTTTTAACTTCTAAGCATTATAATGTTGACAGTAAAACACTGATGTCAGTTTGTAAGTGTGAAGAGCTCAATCATCTTTTGTTCAAATATCTGTATAGTGAGTGAAACTGAAGACTCACCCGCAGTCATGATCACTACGATCAGAGGAAGAGACTTTATGAGAGACGACACCATAGTGACTTCTGCAATCAGAAAACTGACAATTATCTCATTATGAGCCTCATCTCTACACAACATCACAAACTCTATTTGACAGATAAAGCACATGATGATTTCAGAATAATTCACGACTCATTGAAGGCTTGACGTGAACTGATGATGTTTCTCATGTCAGGCCTCGTGTGTCTAAAGAGCTTCACACAATATTTACACATGAATCTACAACAGATATTGAGCTTCTGGAGTTCAAATCACTTCATCAAATCAACATTCACCTAAAACAGTTTTATAAATATCAGTCGTAGCCCTACTGAATTATTTTAACTCATAAACAATAATGGTAAAAATGTTCTTACCGCTCTGCAGTGTCAGTGTGTCAGTGTCGACGCACAAATGACAAAATCATCAGCAGTTTAAGCCGTCAAACGCCTGCAGTTTTCACACTTTATAAAGTGCAGCTAAATGTTGGTCTTCCTCTTCCTGTTGATGTGTGACCTCATCTCAACTACACAAGAACAACTGGAGAAGAGAGTTAATGTCTCCAGATGTCAAACACAAGCTTTATCTCTGTAGAGCTCACTATTGTTAAATCTTTGTGAGAGAATATGTGAAAGATGTTTGCTTTGAGAAAGAACAGTTAAAGATGTTCATCATGTCTGTAGGAGCGTCTGAGAAGCAATTTTACAGCTCTTAGTTTCACTTCCTCTTTCTGACACAAACTCTGTGTTTAACATATGAAGTGATGGGTGACACACACACACGTATAACAGTCATATCAGCAACTACATTGTGTTTAAGTGTGTCAGTGCCAGTTTCTGACAGAAGCACAAGCACTGAGACACCAGACCGACAACAGATAAAGGAGAAAAAGTCTTCAAAAACATTAATACATCACTAACGGATCTATTTAACTCCCAAAAATGGACAAGTGGTGCTCACTGGAGAGCCAAATGACCTCCATCTCCAGCTCTGTGGATCTAATGGGTGGAGGGATGGAGTAATGGGTCGGGTTAGGGTGTGGTTCGACTTTCTAGCTCCACCCATTACACCCAAATTACATTCAGAGGAGGAGCTGGACTTCATGCTCCACCCATGGCTCTGCAGGGACCAGCCTCTGAAAATGGAGGAACTAGATTCACTACTCAAATCTTTTCTAGACTTCCATTGACTTTACTGCCATCTAGTGGCCCAAAAGATGTAGTGCACATCACTGCCCATTACAGCAGCTGCTTTTACATCTGATTCTTGTACATGTTGATTTTAGAAGCAATAAAGTTTACCAAAGTTGTATTTTTTCTGTATTGTTCACTATGTGTTTATAAACCAATCATTTTAATAGAAGATAATGTGGGCATCATATATGAATTATAAAGATAATGTATTTAAAATGAGCATTAATCAAGCGTTATACAGTCAGGATGGGAGATTAACACCCGCCAAATGCATCTAATCCACTTTTGAGGCCAAAGCAAAATGGGAAGCAAAAACAAAACAAATATTTTATTTAAACTTAAAACTGTAAAATATGTTTATTTGATCTATTTATTATCAAATTTATTGGATGATTTCAGTAAGAATGAGGCTTAAATCTTACACAATAAGCTAAAACACATTTAACTGTTACATATTCATATAAAATATGATATCGTCACACGTCAGAAACACATCGAGTAAATGATGATAAAATGTTTTAAATGTGGTAATTTTCCTCTGAAAGTTAAAAAAACTGGAGGTGAAAATGAATCCTAGTGACATAAAATGATCACTGTTGATGAGGAGCTTAATATGATCGCTATTCCTGCGTGTTGTATTTAGGCATGCGACTGACTCCTCCCCCACTGAAACCATTGTTTATAGACACATTTATTAACCCTTGTTTTATTTTTTAGGTTTTTAATGAAAGTTACACTGAGAGTAGAGCAGATTTCTAGTGGGGCAAGCCCCGGCCTTGTTATAGAACAACATTTACATGCAAGTTTTACTCTCTTATGTAATTCAGGACACACACCATTGAATTAAATTCAAACCTGGTAATAATCAGAATCAGAATCAGAATCAGAAAGAGCTTTATTGCCAGGTATGTTGTTTACACATACTAGGAATTTGTTTTAGTGACAGAAGCTCCACAGTGCAACAGAGTGACAGCGACAAGACAAGAAACATAATAAAAAGAATAAAATAATAATATACAAATTTACAAGATAGACAAAGTGCAAAAAAAAGCAAAAAACAATATATAATATAGACAATTGTATGTACAGTTATGTGTACATACATTTATGTTTTAAGTAAATAATGTGTAATAGTGTTGTGTGTTCCATGTTTGTCAAGTGTTCATGAGATGGATTGCCTGAGGGAAGAAACTGTTCCTGTGTCTGGTCGTTCTGGTGCTCAGGGCTCTGTAGCGTCGACCAGATGGCAACAGTTCAAAGAGGGAGTGTGCTGGATGTGAGGGGTCCAGAGTGATCTTCTTTGCCCTTTTTCTCACTCTGGATAAGTACAGTTCTTGGAGAGTGGGGAGGGTTGTGCCAATGATTCGCTCAGCAGACCGGACTACCCTCTGTAGTCTTCTGAGGTCAGATTTGGTAGCTGAGCTGAACCAGACGGTAATTGAAGTGCAGAGGATGGATTCAATGATGGCAGAGTAGAACTGTTTCAGCAGCTCCTGTGGCAGGTTGAACTTCCTTAGCTGGCGAAGGAAGTACAACCTCTGCTGGGCCTTTTTCACAGTGGAGTCAATGTGAATGTCCCACTTCAGGTCCTGTGAGATGGTGGTGCTATCTCGCTAACAGTGTAACAGTGTAATTACTTAAAGGGGCTCTCTGTAGGAATGACACCCAGTGTTCAAAATAGGTACTGCAGTCCAAATTCAAAATATTGTTTGGCCCGCCCCCTCGTTCAAAGACGCGGGTTGCCAGCTTTTACAGCAGGGATGGACAACTCCGGTCCTGGAGGGCCAGTGTCCTGCAGAGTTTAGCTCCAACCCTAATCAAACACACCTGAACCAGCTAATCAAGGTCTTTAGGATTAGTAGAAAGTTATAGGCAAGTGAGTTTTTATCAGGGATGGAGATAAACTCTGCAGGACACTGGCCCTCCAGGACCGGAGTTGTCCATCCCTGTTTTACAGCATATGGTTTCCAGCAACAATAGGTAGTGCAATTGACAATGAAAGCTGAGGAGACTTGCACACTGTAAGCTGATGAGTTGATTTATCTGTTTTGATATGCTTTTGCCATCCGATTTTCTTTCTAAGAACTATAAATGACAACATATACAAACAAAAATCTACTTTTCTTCAATGCAGAGTTTTATTTTCATAAAAAAAAAAAAGTATAAGTCAGTAATAAAATATAAACAGCTCAAATAAATGCAATAGAATAAAGAGAGCTATGAAACTAAGTTTTTCGGGTTAACTGGGTTTTTATTCAGGTTAAAAATACTACAGAAATTAAAGTAATCAAATCTAAAATAACACAAACACCTTAATTTCTGTAGTCTTTATTGCAAATAATTCTTACCATTAAAGTTATAAAACGTATTTAGTCAAGAGCAGAAAGTGATTTTCTTTGTCTTTTGTTCTTTGATTAACATGACAGACAGCAGCAGGAATATTGGACTGCTGTCCCTTTAAGAGTTTATGAACGGTGTTCAACGGACCCAATACTGTTACACACAACATGAGTTCACTTTCTTAGCTATTTAACGATTCAAAACTGACTGTGTTTATCTGAATACTCGCCAAGATTGCCTTTGCCGCTGGTTTTGACATACTTTAGTATGTATTTGACAGTTTAAGCGCAGGAAGGCGCTTATTTTGGTACTTGTGACTCTGTCTCTGTTTGAGACTGAGCGTGCGCGCGCTTTCGGTGTGAGCGCGAGACCTGCGGGAATGACTAAAATTATGCGCAATACAAGCACTACTTAACCGGAGCGAATGAGACGAGAGAGAGAGAGAGGAGGTGCCCGCGCCGGTGTGTGTCACTTCACCGTGACAGAGAAGAGAGCGAGAACGCGCAGCTGACATTATTGCCTGATTCTCTGACCCAGTTTGTTTGCTGGTTTCCATTGCTGCAATACGCGGTGTTTTCCGCCAACTGGCAACCTGTGATGTCGAAATACTATTGGATAAACTGCAACAAGGAGGTTTCGCACAGACCAAAACAAAAACAGACATTCCGACACGGAATGCACATTTTCAAAGTAGAATATCTGGCTGTTGTTTTTCTGAGAAACAAGTAGGTGAACTTAGCATGTTTCCTAAATATCTGCAAACATATTAGGGTATTTGTATGCTTTATTAAAGTAAAAATCTTACATAGAGCCCCTTTAACAGTGTAAGTAATAAATGAGTTAAACATTATGTAGTCTTCTATCTCAATGTGTTTCTGATTTCTAGAAGAAGATTTAAATGCTGGTTTTATTCACAGAGCTACAGCACAACACATGCTATTGAAATTTAAACAAAGATATAAATTATTAAGATCCTGCCAACCCAGCTAGAAATGTTTTTGTTCTAGTATTTTTTTATTGGCAAGTTTTGATTTTGTTGAACATTCTCCTAAAAGGTATGAAACATTCTCTTAAAACAGTCTTATAATGTTCAGTGAAACACTGTTAGCGGGAAGTTTCCCAGTGGACAACTCCACAAACAGCCTTACAAGCTTCACTTATTACTAACCAGACTGACTTTATTTCTGTCACACGTCTACAGAAGTGCTTATTGTGAATTAACAGAAGTTTAGATGTTGATTATTTAATGTTTTGTTTAACATCACCATTATGGTGGTCAGTGTTTGCTTTAGTTTGGCTCTTGACCCTTGAATTTTTAACATTACTTTTTTCAGTTTTTTCTTTTCATTTCAGCAATCATATAATGTGTGTTTTCTGTCAGCTGTTTTGATCAGAACACACCGTTTGTGAATGAATTGCTATTGATCTAACTGATCTAATTCGGCTTTGGAAAAAATGCCTGAAATTGTTCGCGATTCAGTTTGATTCATTCAGACAGTTCACTCATGCACTGAAGCATTTTTTCTTATTATATCGGGATACTTTATTACACAGAAAACAAAAAACAGTCCTGGATGAAGTGATTTTTACAATCAGTCCACAATATGAAACAAAACTCACAAATGTCTTCTGCTGTTCATGTGTCCGTGGAGAAGCAGCTGTTCATCTCAGATTATTGCGTGTTTATCTTGATATTCCATAGTTTGTGGGCATAATTAGCAAAAGCCGCATAACCAGTTTTCTTTCATTTATAGTTCTGGAACTCCAATAAACCTGCATTAGACGATATTAAAGTTATTGGTGGAATATAATTAATTTGAGAGTTAGCAATATAGTTATGTCCTTGTCTGTTACGAGCTTTGTACGTGATGAGTAGGACTTTAAAATCTATCCTAAAATCCTTATATACACTCGTAATGATGATTGACAGGACTGAATGTTTAGGCTCCTCCCGATCCTATGTTTGGAACTACATTTATCCACAACTTGGCACTGCACAGCATCTTGTTGTCTTCGGAGCCATCTTTAATGTTTGGATTCTGCGTAGACCTGCGTTTACCTCTCTTGTCATTTATCTACTACAGTACATACATGAATCGGTGGGCGGGGCTAAACAGGCAGTGATGTAGAAGCAGGCATTGATCTTCTTCTGTGGAGGCGGTGTTTAACCACACTATTATGTCATAAAGTTGCACATTCCACAACCTGTCGTTGTTGCAGATTGACTTCAATATAAGCTGTTTGTAGACTAACAAGACAAGCGTTTATTGGCTGTGGCTCTGATCACATGCTTTTTATTTGACTGAGCTGTAGATAATGTCCTCAGACCTGGGGAGAAAATAATAAAATATGTTAATGTGGCATTTCAGAAAGTCCCACCAGCAGCTGAGCTCTGATTCAGCATTGAACATGTTTTATTGGGGTTCAGATGAAGGTTTCTCACCTGTTGGCTTCAGATGGATGATGCGTCTGACAGTCGTTCTCTTCAGTCTTCTTCATGTCTTTGTTCTTGAAGTGATGGACACTGGCATACTGAACCTCTTCAACATCTCCAGAGTCTGTTTCTGTTTGTTTTCTCCCATAGCGTTCCGGTTTAATGTCGTCATACAGATCATCTCTCTGATTGGCTGATACGAGTGAATACAGTGGAACGTCATTGGTCAGAGCCGTTTCTGCTGATCTGTCAGAGCGATCCTCCTGCAGTTTATCACAGAAAATATCACAGAAATATAACAACAGATCAATCATTCTTAAACACATGTGACTGTGAGTTACTTGTATGTTGTTTTCTAGATTCTCTTCCTGTCAAATATTTGTCAAGCCTTATAAGTCTTGTATTTTCTAGTTACATATAATATCCATGTCATGAAACTGCTGTCTTTGTAGATTCAGGTATGAATCATCAAACTTGCCTTATTTTGTCCAATAATTTCAGCTCCACCATCTCTCTTTTTCTTCCTGAAGAAAAAAAAAATTGATAGAAAGTACTAAAAAGCAATTTGCTGTAAAAAAAATGTTACATTTTTTAAATGTAAAATGTTACATTTAATATTTTTAAAGGTGTAAAAATTCAACAAATTCTTCATTCATGTTAATTTTTTAAAATAATTTAATTCAGGAGCTGCTCAACATTCACTCACTTTATGAACACAATGATGAAGATGATGATGATGAAGATCAATCCTCCACATCCCGCCACGATCCCAGAAACTGTGTGCAGAGCAGCTCTCTGAACCCCTGAAACAAGATGATCATGAAGATCATTTCACACGTGAGACAGATGAACCTGAAAGAGTGTCTGTTATGTGCATCTGTGTAATATTTATTTTGAGTCTTAAGGTGGCCGTGGGAGAGGATCTCCAATCCATGGGAGCAGTGTGACATCATCAGGGATTTCTGATAAATTGGCGTCAATGGCATTCTCTCTCATTGGCTTTTAAGTAATCTTGTATTTAATGTTCTCCATTGTCATTTTGAACAGGTGTTTCTCTAGCTGCCCTACCTGATTACCGTTACTTTTCTTTGTCTTTATTCATTAATATATTTTTGAAATCATTCTTGTGAACCATTATGTATTGTTTTCTGTATTATATTTTTTATTATGTTTTGACTTTTATATTTACTGGTATCAACCTTGTATTCATGAAGGATCTTTAAACACATACTCTTGATTCAGTTTGTACTCACATTCAACTTTAAGATAAACAGCAGGAGAGATCAGATGATCATGTCCTCTTACAGCACATCTGTAGTTTCCTTCATCAGAATGACTAACTGTCTGCAGATGAAGCTGATTCACTTTCACAATTCCTTTAGTGAATCTCGGTGTGTTTCTGTACCAGATGAATGTTGTTTGTTCAGTCAGAGAGCAGCTGCTTTTACATGTCAGAGTGACTGAATCTCCCTCTTTCACTCTCTGCTGTGTCTCCACCTGCAGGTCTGAAACAACAACAACAACAACATCTGATTTAGAATAATGACAGAGTTATAACAATGTAAACCAGGGCTAGCCAGGTATTCAATTTAGTTTCTGCCAACCCTGGGTTTTAGGCACCATGAAAGTGGCCTGTTTTTTAGAAGAGTATCGCTGCAGTCTTGAGATTTCTTAAAGTTTGTTGGAGCTCCAAAATAAGGCGTGACTTCCTCCAATTGACAGACAGGCACATGACACACATGCATGATTTTTTTTCCACAATCCAGTTCAGTGTAATCTCCACCCTGCAGCCAATTCTAAAGATTTCATTGGTTATGTCAATCACAGTTCCTACACAATGCTACAGTCAATGCTAACCCCTAAACCTACCGTACACTCCAACCTTATCCAGTGAAATGGGAGGAAGGGATTTGTGCTGAATAGCATGCTGAAGAAAACGGCACTTCAGGAGATAAGCAGTTTATAAAGTTAATAAGTCAGGCCATACGTTACTCTGCCCACTTTTGGAGTTCACGCCCAATTTTGAAGATCTTCGCTCTGCAGCTATTCTTGCTTGGTGCTTTTAGTGGTGTTCATCACCATCGGGGCAGGTTGTGTTCTGGGTAAGACATCTCAAACCGAAACTGGACCAATCAGCTGTGAGCAAAGTGACACATGGCTGATGCACTAAAGTCACTTCCCCAGTTTATCCTTCTCCAAATTAAAGGTATATACAGTATCTTACAGATGTGAGTACACCCCTCACATTTTTGTAAATATTTTATTATATCTTTTCATGTGACAACACTGAAGAAATGACACTTTGCTACAATGTAAAGTAGTGAGTGTACAGCTTGTATAACAGTGTAAATATGCTGTCCCCTCAAAATAACTCAACACACAGTTTAATGTCTGAACCGCTGGCCACAAAAGTGAGTACACCCCTAAGTGAAAATGTCCAAAGTGGGCTCAAAGTGTCAATATTTTGTGCGGCCACCATTATTTTCCAGCACTGCCTTAACCCTCTTGATCATGGAGTTCACCAGAGCTTCACAGGTTGCCACTGGAGTCCTCTTTCACTCCTCCATGACAACATCACGGAGCTGGTGGATGTTGCGCTCCTCCACCTTCTGTTTGAGGATGCCCCACAGATGCTCAGATGCAAAATTCAAAATAAAACTCTTACTAATAAAGGATGAAATTTATTATTTGTTTACCTGTATGTCATGTGACCATTAACTGACATCAGAGAACCATAAACTTAATTTAATTATTTTTTTCTTTATTATTATTTTGTAACTTAATTTTATTTAACTAAATTATACATTTAAAATCTCTAGGCTTACTTCAAGTAAATATATTACATCAAAGAGGTTCAGCTGACAAAATGTTTGGGGAATTTCTGCATTGCATGAAAATATGAAATGATGTGAGTTACATTTTAATTAGTTTGAAAGACAAAAGCCTTCCAAAGACAGTCTACTGTCACAGGTCTATTGATTTTGAAATTCTGTGTTACTTTTGCTATATTTTCACACTTAAAACAATTATTTGGTAATCCTCTTGTATCACTGTCCTCTTTTGTGCTAAGAAATAAATCTCCTGACAGTTCTCTCCCAAGTGCTTCCATTGTTGTCAGCATTAAGTCTGATAATGATTCAGTCGGCTATATAACACTTTTAACTGTCAAGAAATTACTTCGTTTTAAATGTTTTGACTTATCAT
>RJVU01017965.1:4126635-4174965 GCA_003731715.1 Anabarilius grahami
ATATATATATATATATATATATACAGTATATATATATATATATATATATATATATATTTAGCTCTATTTAGTAAATGTGTGTATATATATATATTGGACTGATAGTGGTTAATAAAGTCAAATAATTGTATGTGAGAGAGTCAGTTGTAATATCATTGCTTTCCTATTGGTCAGAGGAACTCAGCTTAGCCTGACAGTTAGCCTGCTCCAGACCAGGCTAGTTTCCCAGCATAAGTTGCCAGAGTTCATAGTTTGAACTAATTTAAGTTTGTTTTATGAAACAGAATTTGCTGACAATAAGTCTGACTAACTAAAATAAGCCTGGCTTGTTTTCTAATCTTGTTTTATGAAACCACCCTCTGGTCACATGTAATCAGTTACTACACAGCACTGTATGCGGGCTTGACTCTCATTCATACAGACAGTATTTGAGGCACTACTGTAAGCTGCTGTGAGAACAGGACATTTCCACACTCACACAAGTAAATCCAGTCATCATTCCCAAAAACTGACAGTGTGAACTCAGCCTCACTTCAGTGTGATAAAGAATTAATAAGGTGGCAGTTACATAACAAATTATCTGTGTGTGTGTGTGTGTGTGGGCATGTTTTTGTGAAATATCAGGACACAAATGTGTATAATGACATGGGTATGACATAGGTATTACAAGGAGAGGGTGATTTATGAGGACATTCCCCATGTCCCCACTTTTCAAAAGGCTTATAAATCATACAGAATGAGTTTTTGTGAGAAAGTAAAAGTGTGCACAGTTTCTTGTGATGGTTAGGTTTAGGGGTAGGGGTAGTGTAGGGGGATAGAAAATACGGTTTGTACAGTATAAAAACCATTACGCCTATGGAATGTCCCCACATTTCACAAAAACAAGTGTGTGTGTGTGTGTGTGTGTTCTTGTTTATATTACATCGTGGGGACCAAATGGCCCCACGATGTAATAAAAACCTGAGATCACCTACATTGTGGGGCCCAGCCAGCGGTCCCCACGAGGGAAATGGATTAATAAACATACTAAATGATGTTTTTTTGAAAATGTAAAAATGCAGAATGTTTCCTGTGATGGTTAGGTTTAGGGATAGGGGTAGTGTAGGGGGATAGAATATACAGTTTGTACAGTATAAAAACCATTACGCCTATGGAGAGTCCCCACTAAAATAGCAACACAAACCTGTGTGTGTGTGTGTGTGTGTTTGTGTGGTCTATTTCTGAGAGTTCACTAGTTTTACCTGTGACGTCAAGCTGAGCTCCAGGAATCCCCGTCCATTTTCCACCATCAATGTTTGTAGTAAATCTGCAGTAGTAGACGTGTTTATCAGCTTCTGTTACATTCGTCAAAGTGATGCTGGAAGTGTTTTTATATTCACTGAACAGATACTGAACTCTTCCTCTTTTTCTTTGGTCATCTCTCAGGTCAGGTAGTTCTCCATTAGTTATAGCAGGTTTGGTCCAGAAGACTGTACTGATCACATGACCGGGAGGATATTTTAAAGTACAGGATATTTTCACTGTTGATCCCTTTAATGCACAAACATATGAAGGGCTGTAATTCACTCCCCAATCCTGCAGACCATCAACCCCTGAAACACAGAAATTAGGAAAATAATTAAAGACAGTTTCAGCAACAAACACAGAAAACTTAAATTTCCTTCTGCACATTTTACAAAACACTACTAAATATTATTTTCCCAATTTCTGTAGGCCTACAATAGATTTACATATTCAATAAACGGAATTTAGAAATTCCAAGTGTGTGAAATATTTCAATGTTAACGAATCAGTTTGTACTCACATTCTACTTTGAGAGAAACAGGTGGAGAGCGAAGATGTTCATTTCCTCTTACAGCACATCTGTAGTTTCCAGCATCAGAACGACTGACTGACTGCAGATGAAGCTGATTCACTGTTTGATCAGTGAATCTCTCTCTGCTTCTGTACCAGATGAATGTTGTTTGTTCAGGCAGAGAGCAGCTGCTTTTACATGTCAGAGTGACTGAATCTCCCTCTGCCACTCTCTGCTGTGTCTCCACCTGCAGGTCTGACACAACAACAACAACAACAACAACAACAACTGATTCACTGTGTGCTTAAAGTGAGAGTTCACTCAATAATAATCAGTCACCCTTGTGTTGTTCTTAAGCTGCATGACCTCGTTTTTTTCAGAATGCAAAAGGAGAAAAATTGGCTTTTTTGCCTGTTAGTACGTTTTGTGTTGAATCTTTGTGGAAATATTTTTAATGACATATTTTATATAAATGAAGGCCACTCTCGCTGATACAAATACTGCTACACTGTAAAAAGTTGCTGTAAAAAAATAGCCACATTTCGACAGTAACATGCTGTTTTCCATTAAAACAGTAATATACTGTAGAAAACAATGCATTCTGGGTAATATTTGACATTTTTGAGAAAATAGCCTACAGGAATATACTGTGAGTTAACATTGCTCAAAGTCGACACTCAGAGGCTGTGTTCTAAATCACACCCTATACCCTCATTCACTATTCCCTACATTAGTTCACTAATATAGTCCACTTGACAGAGTGAATGAAAACGCATGTTAATTCAGACACTGATTAACACCTGCTGTTAACAAGCAGAATCAATGAAGGAAAGAGAAACAAGAAGAACAGAAAAAAGATTAAATCAACTGAAGATACGTAAAAGACATGAAATCTCTGAAGATCTGATTAAACGACTCCACAAACAGCATTACCAGCTTCACTTATTACTAACCAGACTGACTTTATTTCTGTCACACGTCTACAGAAGCTCTTATTGAGAATTAATAGAGGTTTAGATGTTGATGATTTATTGAAAATAATAGTTTGGTTTGATGTCACCATTATGGTGGTCAGTGTTTGCTTTAGTTGAGCAGTCTTACTCTTGATGTTTTAATGTTAGTTTTTCTCTGGCTGCTGTAACTGTTTGTTATGGCAAGAAAAGCATAAGAAAATGTGATCAGATAATATTAGCTATTGATGATGATGATGCTGATGATGATACAAATATAATAATCATGTAGTGTTCTGATCAGCTGATCTAGATTATTATATGTTGTTTGTTTCATATAACTGATTACATGTTTCTACAGCATGAGATCCAACAGTGATATAATAAGAAAATCTGTATGATTTTAAAAACATACTAAACATTTTGAACTACTGATTCAATTAGACACACTCAAACATCAAGATCCAGGGTATGAATCTCAGCAGTGATGATGTGCTTCATGCCGCAGTGCATTCTGGGAGCCACTGATGAGTTTTGTATGATGCACCCAGAATGCATTGTGGCATGAAGAATGTCACTGTTATTGAGATTCAAACACTGATTCTTGAGGTTTGTGTTTGTCTCTGTGAAGTCGTTTAAACCTGCTGTGCTCAGTTTTCTTTTAATCTTCCTCATTTTCTCTTGCTGTTCTTCAAACTGTTTCAGCAGCCAGAGAAAAACTAACATTAAAAAGTCAAGACCAAAGAGCCCAAATAAAGCAAACACTGATCAATGGTGACCAAACCACACTATTACTTTCAAACAAACTTCAACATCTAAACCTCTTTTAATGTCAATAAGAACTTCTGTACACATTTGACAAAAATAAAGTCCATCATGTTTGTAATAATTGAAGCTGCTAATGCTGTTTTTGGAGTTGTTTAATGGCGATGGAGTTTGACTTCAACTCGATTTTCACTTTCAACCAAAATTTGACAACTAAACAATGTTGGAGTCCAGTGTCTGCGGGGAAACTTCCCGCTAAAACTTTATAAGACTGTTAGGGGATGATGTTCTATCAATGTTATCACTAAACATGTTTAGAATGTTTTTAGAGGATGTTATCCTACCTTTTAGAAGAACATTCTGGTAACAAAAATACCATAACAAGCTACATAACATAATATTCTCAGAACATTCTTAGTGTTGTGAGGTTACACTGTCAGATCACTGTGAATTCAAATTGTAGACTGGGTGATTTCTGAGAGTTCACTAGTTTTACCTGTGACGTCAAGCTGAACCCCAGGAATCCCCGTCCATTTTCCACCATCAATGTTTGTAGTAAATCTGCAGTAGTAGACGTGTTTGTCAACTTCTGTTACATTCGTCAAAGTGATGCTGGAAGTGTCTTCATCTTCACTCAAACACTGAATCCCTCCTCTCTTCTCTGGATCTGAACACAGATCAGGTGATTCTCCATCAGTTACAACATGTTTGGTCCAGAAGACTGTTCTGATCACATGACCATGAGGATACGTTAAAGTACAGGATATTTTCACTCTTGATCCCTTTAATGCACAAACATATGAAGGGCTGTAATTCACTCCCCAATCCTGCTGACCATCAACCCCTGAAACACAGAGATGAGAAATAAAGAGGCTTATAGGTGTTTTAATCAAAAAAATTTAACTTCTGAATATTTTTGTCAGCTGACAGTAAAACACTGATGTCAGTTTGTAAGTGTGAAGAGCTCAATCCTCTTTTGTTCAAATATCTGTATAGTGAGTGAAACTGAAGACTCAAGACTCACCCGCAGTCATGATCACTACGATCAGAGGAAGAGACTTTATGAGAGACGACACCATAGTGACTTCTGCAATCAGAAAACTGACAATTATCTCATTATGAGCCTCATCTCTACACAACATCACAAACTCTATTTGACAGATAAAGCACATGATGATTTCAGAATAATTCAGGGCTCATTGAAGGCTTGACGTGAACTGATGATGTTTCTCATGTCAGGCCTCGTGTGTCTAAAGAGCTTCACACAATATTTACACATGAATCTACAACAGATATTGAGCTTCTGGAGTTCAAATCACTTCATCAAATCAACATTCAACTAAAACAGTTTTATAAATATCAGTCGTAGCCCTACTGAATTATTTTAACTCATAAACAATAATAGTAAAAATGTTCTTACCGCTCTGCAGTGTCAGTGTGTCAGTGTCGACGCACAAATTACAAAATCATCAGCAGTTTAAGCCGTCAAACACCTGCAGTTTTCACACTTTATAAAGTGCAGCTAAAAATGTTGGTCTTCCTCTTCCTGTTGATGTGTGACCTCATCTCAACTACACAAGAACAACTGAAGAAGAGAGTTAATGTCTCCAGATGTCAAACACAAGCTTTATCTCTGTAGAGCTCACTATTGTTAAATCTTTGTGAGAGAATATGTGAAAGATGTTTGCTTTGAGAAAGAAAAGTTAAAGATGTTCATATTGAAGTGTCTGTATCAGTTTACCAGAACTGTGAACTCCACACATTCTTGATATTAAATACAGACAAAACATGCTGAAAGAGTGAGGTTTCTTCAGTGTATGTGTGAAAATATGAATTATGTTCAGACTCACCAGGAATCACAAGCAGAGAAACGAAAGACACGAGGAAGATTGTTACAATTAGACTAATGTGAGACTGACACATGTTTGCATGAGGAGATACATATGAAACAAGTACTAAATATATCATATTCAATAATCTCTCTATAGAAAAACATGTTTTTGCATTGTAAAATATCCTACCTTACTTTCATCTGCAGTGTTTGTGTGTAAAAATGACTCTTTGATCTGAATGCAGTAGTTTAACTGTTTTCACACATCCTATCTCTCTTCACTTCCTCTGAATGAGTGCAAAACACTCCCAGTCACATGACACTAGTGCACATTTACACACACACACACACACATATGCACACATATATATACAGAGGAATATTATTCAGTAAACCCTGATGAAAATGTCTAAATGTCTTACAGCCTAGAAATCGATCAAGCCTCTTTGAATCTGTATTAATGCATTAATTCAGTCAGAGGAGCTGAACTGAAGAAATTATTCATCATGAGTTCACTGAAATACTATCGAAACTCAGACAATGTGATGTTCCTCTGTACTTCCTCTTTTCTTTCTTTTGTAGTATATGCTGATGCAGGATAAATCCTGATCCAACATGTCCTCTTGAGAAACAGCTTCTCTTAGACTTCATCTAAACATCATCAACACAAACACAAATCAGCAGATATTTCACATAAACAGAGTAAAAGTTGATGATTTAATAACTGATAATTGACTGTAATCCTATAGCTATACTGTAATTGAGTGAATGTGTTTAACTATATTGAGTTCAAGACGCTCTCACAGTTTAAAGACAAACGGTCTCTTACAGAAGGTGTTTATGGGGTTTGATGTCATGAGGCGTGTGAACTGAAGCTCAATGTGCTGAACGAAAAGAAGAAGCTCTAGACCAGTTTTACCAGCTCTTTCAGAACAAGACATTGTAGGTTGCAAAGATGGTGCAAAAACACTATGAAATCAAAGACAAAGTTGCAGTGACACGTCACTGTGTGAATGATCAGCACCTCGGACAGCACGTCACTGCACACCTCTACAGCCTCACCGACCTGAGCGCCATCTAGAGAAAGATACATGTAACTGCATGTACATTGTAGCAATATCTGATTAGTGAGGTCGCTACTGAGGAGCCACGCCCCTAAGCAGGGGGTTTGACACTATGGGAGTGTTCAATAAAGTTCAGTTATGTACCTGCTATGCTTGTGATCAGTACGCTGCCTCGGCTCATCCACGAACACAACATGGTGTCAGAAGCGGCTAGAACAGTCTCCAAACGATTGTAAGATTGAAACTATCCAAAGATATTTTAAAATGAACAAAGACATTTGCTTTACTGTTTTGTAAGACCTGATTTTCCTGCTCAGACAAAAACTGAGATCAAGTGCCCTGCAATAAAGCAGTAAAACTCATCTGGAGAGAAGATCTTGCCCTAAAATGACAAGACTAAACTGGTAAAAAAAAAAGAGTGAGATTGTCAGATGTTCTGGAGCCATCTTAGCTTTGTTGTCTGCACCAAAAAAGTCTTAGTTTTGGCATCAATCTTTTTGACTCAAGATATTTTTTATTTTTTTTTGCAAAGAGAATAAGACTTTTGGGATTATCACAATTCATGTCACATTATAATGTGATAATTGTCAGTTTTCTGATTGCAGAAGTCACAAAAGTTTCTTTTCTTTTCTTCAGCAGGTTAAGCACTCGTGGAAGAGGTGTGGTTTCGTGAATATTGTCAGGGATTTGGCAGTCCGGATAGTGTTGGAAAGATCATTCAAAAAAATAGACCAGTTGGTGGCATGCCACTATTAAAAAGAGGCCAGAGATTAGGAATTGATCATCGCAGCAGGAGGACGGGCTTTAAGAAGAAGAAAAAAGGGAGTTTGGAAAGACCCAAATGTGCGCTCATTGGGAGAAACTGCATAAGAAAAGAGTGAGATTATCAGATGTTCTGGAGCCATCTCAGCTTTGTTGTCTGCAACAAAAAAGTCTTAGTTTTGGCATCAATCTTTTTGACTCGAGAGATTTTTATTTTTTTTTGCAGAGAGAATAAGACTTTTGTGATTATCACAATTCATGTCACATTGTAATGTGACAATTGTCAGTTTTCTGATGGCAAAAGTCACTATGGTGTCGTCTCTCATAAAGTCTCATCCTCTGATCGTAGTGATCATGACTGCGGGTGAGTCTTCAGTTTCACTCACTATACAGATATTTGAACAAAAGATGATTGAGCTCTTCACACTTACAAACTGACATCAGTGTTTTACTGTCAGCTGACATAAAAATATTCTGAAGTTAAAAGATTGTAAGACTTGATTTTCCTGCTAGACAAAAACAGAGATCAAGCATCCTGCAATAAAGCAATAAAACTCATCTGGAGAAGAAGATCTCAAAGAAATAGCAAAGGACAACGCCTTGCACACACTTTCCCTTCCCCCTGACTCAAGTCACTGAAAGTTATTCAAAACGTATAATGTAACTTGTGTATCTATTGTTTCTCCCTTTTTATGTTTGGTATCATTTTAAATGTCTCGATTGGTAAAATGGTCTCAATTTCAGAGCAGTCACTTGTATTATGAAGAAGATTGAGAACTAAGGAGAATTTCTGTCCTCTTTTTGGGTGGTGCCTTTTGTGAAAACCCACTCCTCTCCCCCAAAACAAGTGTTGGTGCAGTAAATATTTACAACCCTTTTGTTCTGGTCTGTATATAAGGTAAATTGCAAAGCAGTCATGAGGGATTTTCTGTAGCCAGAGGCCCCCATACAGTGATGGACAAGTGTCTTCAAACACTAATCCACCACTGTGTGCATTTCAACTGATGGTATGCATTTATTATTTCTGAATTGGCTTCTAATTGTCTAACTGTAATGTAAATGGCATGATACATTTTTACTTGACAAATAAAATGTTATATTTGGTTTATTCTGTATTATTCTTAATTCATTATTTCTAGTAGATTAAAGCAAAGGTATTACTGCAAATCTGTGTTCAGGATTGATCATATGGAAGGTTTAATAGATGGAGCATGGGGCGCATCAATTAAGTCCATTTCGATTTCTGACTATCGCTGCCTTAAATAAGCTGCAGTTTTCGTAAATATATAAAAACGATGCTTTTTGTTATGAGTAAGCAGAGCGTGACCGACTTAAAGGTAGATATTTACCCTGCATCCAATGTTTAAGGTCAGAACTGACGAGTTTGTGTCCGGGAAGAGCACTCAGTTGGCCAAGTGACTTTTCTAAAGCGATACCGGGACCGCAGTGAACGAAATAATTGAAGATATAAGGTAATCAGAATAACCAAAAATCTAAATTAATGCATAACTAATGATTTATTTCTAATTGGAAACACAACCTAAGAGTAATAATCATTTGAAATTGGAGTCAAATAAATGAGCAAAATTAAGTGAACTTCACAGAGGCGCTGAAAAGGCATACACGCGTTAACCTTCGCCCAGGCCACCGGATTCCGTTTTTGGGCCGATGGGGGGTTCCTTACAGTTTCAACACCCTCTCTCTTGCTACAAGGGCCATTTGGAAGGCACAAATGTGTTGATAGTGATCAAGGCCTGTAGGTCAAGATGTGTGTGCATCGGGGGTCTACAAATGGTCACACCTTTAGTACAGTGGGGGAAGTTTTAATCTTCTGATTGGGCAGTTTGAACGTCTCACATTTGAGTCTCAGTCACATGGTCAAGGAAGGGATAAAAGAAGATTGTAACTAGAGATGTTCCGATACCCCTTTTCCATTCCCGATACCGATTCCGATACCTGAGCTCAGGGTATCGGCTGATACCGAGTACTGATCCGATACCTGGGTGTGTATCTGTATATACAGCTGTATATACTACTAGCCCTGTATGAATTGATAGAATTATTTATGGTGTGCTTCAGACTTATCCCTTAATAAAACAAGAACAAATACATACAGTGAACTAGAGTATTTTTATTATCTGACATACATTTGTCAGTTATATTATTTATTTATTTTAAGTGAAAAAGAACTTCAAATGCAGCCACAAATCTTAACACTGTAAACTGAAAAAGGTATACTAGTTTTACAATATAACTATAAAAACAGTGCAACAAATAAATCTAGGAATATAATTATATAAGAAAAAAATCTCTTTAAAACTTAAAGTCCAGAAACAATTTTGTTAAATAAAAATCTCACGTTTTCGACGACTGCTCATCCAGAACAATAAACCCGACAATTTTGTTGGTTATCTTTGTCTTTTGAAAACTTTTCTCTTTGTTTGAATGAAGCTGGCACGCCTCATCCTTCTCCGTCCTAGCCTTTATGTAACCATCGTGTTGCGCGGGGTGACGCGTCTTCAAATGCTTTATTAAGTTATTTGTGTTAAAGTTGACAATACTTGTGCCACCCCTCGAAATTGCAGGATTGCATATGAGACATGTCGCCGTTTTACTAGTCTGAAATACTGCCAAAAAGCAGACATACTGCTAGCGCGTTTTCACTTCTTCTTCGCTCTAAACAGTGGTTGCTTGTGGCAACACAGCACAACTTCCTGTGTTTGCATTCTGAGCCGCGAAGAAGAATTGATTTCCGATTTGCTGCGTTAAGCAAAGATAGCAGGCACAACTAGGTATTGTTTAAGAGAATGGCATCGGATCGGTACGTGAGTTTAATTACTCGCCGATACCAATGCCAGAATTTTTTGTGGTATCGGTGGTATTTCCGATACTAGTATCGGAATCGGAACAACCCTAATTGTTACTGTTGCTCTGTCTCTTTTTATTCTCTGCTCTTTTTTCTGGACTCTTTGATTCTTGGGCACTCTCTGGCCCTCTCTCTCTTTCTCTTTCTCTCTATCTCTAACTCTCAGGTCACTTTTTTTATACATGCTGTGTACGATTAATGGTATATGATTTTATAATCTCATACATCTATTTTGTAATTATTTTAAGTGTAACCATAATCAGATATTGTCATTAAACCCTTTCTATTACAAATGATGCACTAACTAGTTTTGATTTAGTATTAACATTAATGTGCTACCTATTGCAATACAATATTGTCACACTATAGCAACGCTCTCCCACATATTTTGCTATTGTAACTGTGCTTATTTCCGTCGTTGGTATAAGTTGCAGTGGGTGGTAATAGACGAGAAATGTACAGTTCTCTACCATCTTGCTGAAAAAGTGTCTTTAGTCGCTCTGCAACCTTACAGCCTGAAGCCCTGTAGGAGGTCCACCCTTACATGATAAACGGTTGAATAAGTCGATAAACGCAGCGGGAGAAGAAACTCTAAAGTAAAAGCGTTGTTTATGCTGTTTCCAACAGGGGCCGGATGAAGATGATTGCCGGGCCGGATTTGGCCCGCGGGCCTCCAGTTGATGAGCCCTGATTTATGTTAACATTATTTTATTAGAGTTAATGTACACAATTAATGTTGTCAATACAGACACTTTATGAAGCAGAATTCTGCTTTTCCATTACAGTGGCACTCTGTTGAGAAGAAGGAGGGGTGTTTGTTAAGATAGAGACGTGTCCATGAGAATACTGCTTGGTAGACGGTCTGGTTTTGTTGCTGTGAAAGAGGGTAAATCTTGTGGTTGGAAAACGTTTAAACATTGATACACATTGGTCAATACATTGATCTGTTTTTTTTCTTCTCTGAATAATTAACAAATCATTAATGATAAATGTGGCCAATGACTCATTGTTGACGGAGACATTTAAAAGGTTACTTTCTTCTACTTGTTCAGGGGTTTGAAGCATCGTTTATAAAATGTTGCATAGAAACTGTCCTATATTTGATCTTACTGTCACAAGCCAGACTAGAGAAGACAAGACAGATTTTAGTAATGAGACATGAAACGTGGGGTTAATTCTAAGGGAACGAGGGAGAAATAAACGATAAGAAACAGGGTTAACTTTCCTTGCTATGTGAAAAGGGCCAATGTATTTCTGCGAAAGTTTCTTGGAATCGACCCGGAGGGGGAGGTTCTTTGTAGCTAGCCAAACTCTTTGACCGGCTCGGAAATTAGGAGCCGTCTGGCAGCGGCGATTAGCCTGATCTTGGTATCTCTGGGAAGTACGAAGGAGGGTATGTCTGGCCTTCCTCCATGTTAGCCGACAGCATTGGACAAAGCGTCAGGCCGAGGGAACACCAACTTACCCCTCTTCCTCTGGAAATAATGGGGGGTATATCCAAACTGGCATTCAATGGGGGATAGTCCAGTGGCTGAGGACTGGAGGGTGTTGTGGGCATGTTCAGCCCAAATTATATAGGTGGCCCAAGACGTGGGATTGCTAGCCGCCATACATCGCAGGGTGGTCTCCAGATCCTGATTAATTTGTTCCGTCTGGCCATACTACCGTTTTAGTATTCACTTTCAGTACTTGATAGAGAGTAAAAATTAGTGTAAATATATATATATATATATACTATTCACCCTGCTGTATATACAATACAAATCTGTATGTCTTCTGTTCCAGATGTATACCATATTAGTATTATTATTTATTTTATTTTACTTATTTATTATTTTCTTAGTTTACTTAGTTAAATGTTTCTGTTCTCATGTCATATGTATGTGTGTCCCAAGAGCTTCTGTAAAAACCACAACAAATTCCTTGTGTGTTTGTGCACACTTGGCGAATAAAGCACATTCTGATTCTGATTCTGATTAGACTCTGGATGGAACCCGATAGATGATAGGCTGGCTGTGGCCCCAATAAGCCTGCAGAAGGCTCCCCAGAACCGGGACGAGAACTGGGGACCTCGGTCAGAGACCATGTCCAGGGGAATACCAAATATCCGGAAGACATGGTTCATGAGGAGCTCCGCAGTTTCCTTGGCCGAAGGCAGCTTGGGCAGGGGAATGAACCGGGCAGCCTTAGAGAACCGGTCTACAACCACCAGGATGACAGTGTTGCCCTGGGATGGTGGAAGTCCGATAACAAAGGTGAGGGAGCACTAGGTGAGGAAACCCTGGCAGGAACTGGGATCTCCAGCAAAGGGCTTAGGAGGTGGTAGTCGGGGCTCCGCCACAGGAGAAGGCCTGTCACCACTCGGAGGTGATACAGAGGAAGGTGAAGATCCAGGGAGGCGATAGAAGAGCTGGTGGATGGAACTCATTACATCACCCAGGAGTTGAGAGTGTTTGGCCATTAGCTCTTATTGTCGGCTGAGAACGGCTTCATGGCGCTGAAAAGATGCCTCATGTTGAGCGATCAGAGGAATTAATAACATGAGAGATGAACGGGAAAATAAAAACTCCACGTGGGGAGAAAACAAAACTAGAGCACATAAACAATCAAATAACTAAGAACACCTTACTTGAGGAAGCTTGGAAGGACTTGGAAAAACAAAGCAGGTAGCACGCAGCCAAGACTCAAAAACCAAGTGAGGAACAAAGGGAAAAAACACAGCTAAAATACCCTTGGAGAAACAAGGCACAGGTGACCTGGATAATGCTAACAAGAGTAAACGAGGAAGAATAAAGACAGAGGGGAACACAGGGGACCTCTAGAGGCATGGAGACAAACTACAGGAGGTAGAATGCTGACACTTACACTGTAAAAGAAAATTGTTTTTAAACTTAAAAAAAGTTAGTCTTCATGCTGCCTTAAAATGTTAAGTTTAGTCAACTCAAATAACCAAGTTGTCACTTAATACAACTTTAAATTTCAAGTTGACCACACTTAAAATTTTATGGCAGTGTGAATACTTTTTTTTACGTTGAAACAAAAAAATTTTTTTACAGTGTATGATCATTTCTCCAATTTTTCCAGTACATCCTTCCTGTTACTCAGAGAACGAATGTATGCATACAATTTTTTTCCAGATGTGAAATAAATAATCTTGTGCGCAGCTGAGTGGTTTCAGATCTCCGCCTCATAAACCCCACTAATGTCATTAAAGGGATAGTTTACCCAAAAAGGAACATTTTATTTAATCATCATCAAGTGGTTCCAAACATGTATGAGTTTCTTTCTTCTGTTGCACAAGAGAAGATATTTTAAAGAATGTTGGTAACTAGAAAGCTGATGGCACCCATTGACTTCCAGTAAGAAAAAAAAAATACTATGGACGTAAATGGATGCCGCCAACTGTCTAGCTGACATTCTTTAAAATGTCTTCTTTTGTGTTCAACAGAAGAAAGAAACTCATACAGGAACAACATGAAGGTGAGTAAAAACTATCTCTTTAACATATAAAAGAGCACCAGTCATCATGCTTTAGGCTACTTGAGAAAGGTTAGCAGCATGAACTGCTTATATTTCCAAACACCTGCAGTAGGCCCTACTCCGACTCTCTGCCGTGAGGAAAAATGCGTACATCTGTTAGAACCTGATATGGTGTGAGGCTTTTAGTATTTGAGTAACAAATGGTCACAGATCTGTCACACTTCCCCATGCAGGCAAATCTGCTGATGCATTCAAGCAAAAACAAGACTAACAAACCTCAGGTTGTGACATACAGCACTTTTTCACATTTCATTTTTTTTTTTTTTATGTGAAAGTCGGCATGGATTTTAGGATTTTAGCGTTTAAATCAACGTTTTATAAATGAAGTCCAGGTCTCATCATTCTTCAGCTCAGGACTGCTGCAGACAAAAAGACTGACTTGGCATTTTGCAAGTCTTTAAGAATTGTTTCTAAAATAACAAATACTGAGGTCTGAATAAAGCTGTGTTTTCTTCACTTTGATTAATGAGTTTATCTTTTAATGTTTGACTTTTCCCCCCTCTTTCCCTCTTCTTGAATCTTCTCAGCTCCTGTGGCTTTATTGGACAGCAATGTCTGCCGCAGATCAATATTCTGCCCAACAAAGTCAAAACATAATACACAACACTGAAACTGAATTTTGATTACTGATTCAATATCATATATTTCACACTCTTCTTCTCTGAATCTGGCCATAGTTGAACCAATCTGTTTCCGGGCAGATCAAAGGGTTTGCTCAAATTTGGTCTTCCTAACCCAGATTTAAAAGTGTTGTATCAGGATGACACTCAGTTTGTTAGTCTTGTATTTGCTTGAATGGATCAACAGATTGTCCTGTATGTGTTACATGTGCACTCTGTTTTGGACTCATTTTGGACTTGTTGTTGTTCTATTTCCCGCCACTAGTCATTCACCATGGTAACTGATCACCTCATCATCACATCCAGCTGTGTCTAATCACCCACCTTGTTATCCCATGGATATAAGCCCTGTGTTTCCTGTCATGTGTTGTCCGGTATCGTTCGCGTATACTTTAGTGTATGTTCCTGTTTGTTCCTGATCTCTCCTGTTGGATTTCCTAGTAAAAGACCTGTTTTGACTATATCTCCTCGTCGTGTGCTTTATACACCAGAAATTGTAACAGTATGCGTGACAGAACATTTGCTACTCAAATACTAAAAGCCTCACCCTCTGAACATGGCATTAATGCTGAGCATTCACAAAGCTGGTGAGATGGCAACAAGTGTCAGCTGGGACAATGGAGAATCAAAGAGTGTATATTTCATTTATACAGTGAAGATCATGTAGTGTTATTTTACATTTAACACTTTACATTAAGTTACCTTTGTAAAGGGATTATAAAGGTGTTTGTTAATGAGTAATAAGTCATTTACAAATGCATTATAAATCATTAATAATGCAGTTATAACTGCATGAATAAAAAGGGTGACTTTAATGCAATACCTGCCAAATAGTGAGCCGTTTTTAATACACATGTTATAAATGCTTAAAAAATGTATTAACACTTATTTAACTCAAAACCAGATTCCTGGTTTATTTCATGATGCAGCAAAAATTGACTATCATAATTAGACTGAAAGGTTTATTTGTGGTTTTCTTATTAATATCTCAGGACTGCCACTTTTCTTACTATGTTGCTCACCAGAAGTTTGTCTTATCTATGACACTCTCCAAAAAGGTCATGATGCCTATCCACAGCTTGTTTATCAAGATGAAAGTGAACCTTTTTTATTTATCAATTTATTATTTTCACATGAACAATTTGCAGAATCAGTTCAGTATGTTCAATACAAGTTTTTTACATTAAGGTTCACTTTCACAGGTTATTCATGTTTATTTCTCATGAATAAATGGTTCACAAGTGTCCACCCTACATTAAGGTTCACAGGTCACTAATACTGGAATTATTTTTTTCATTATTAATATCTCATAAAGTTATGGTTATTATCTTATGTTTTTTTTTTTCAAAATAAAGTTTGAATTTCATCTTGATAAACAATAAATCAGTTATTATACACTGCTGTGGATAGGCATCATGACCTTTTTGGAGAGTATCATGGCTAAGACACAAACTTCTGGTAGTCAACATAGTAAGAAAAGTGGTAGTCATGAGATATTAATAAGAAAACCACAAATAAACACCCTTCAGTCGAATTATGATAGTCATTTTTTGCTGCATCATGAAATAAACCAGGAATCTGGTTTTGAGTTAATTAAGTGCAAATATATTTATTAAGCATTTATAACATGTGAGTTAAAAACGACTCACTATTTGGCAGGAATTGCATTAAAGTCGCCCTTTTTATTCATGCAGTTATAACTGCATTAATAATGATTTATAATGAATTTGTAAATGACTTATTACTCATTAACAAACACCTTTATGATCCCTTTACAAAGGGAACCTTAATGTAAAGTGTTACCGATTTCTGTACCTAATTTGTATCTAACTACTGTTAGATCTACCTGAAAAGCTGTTTATTTAATTTGTATCTTTATTTTGTTGTGTTTATTTGTGCTCTTGCTCGTAGTTTGACAATTTGTTCTTCTTTTATTACAGAGTATGTTTGAAAATTATGTTTCATATTTATACTTTATATTATATTTCTGTAGTTTTCCCCCATTGTTCTTGCATTCTATGTAAAAAAATTTGGCGAGTAAAATAAAAAAAGAGAATGGAGGACTTAAGAGTCAAAATGAAAGTGTTTCTTCAAAATCTGCAAAAACACTAGTATCTCTGCNGTGAGAGAGAGAGTGTGTTTGTGATTTTTCAGAAAACAAATTTGCAGTTTTTTGACAACTAAAGTGTGTGTGTTTTTTTCCTTCACTTGCATGTTTTCTTTGTTCCAGCTCATTTGGTTTGGATATTTGCTTCACAAATACTTGAGTCTGGCCATCTGGTTGGTCAGTGCCTTCCAGTTTTTTTTATTGTCTCTCACAGAAATAAAAACTGCCCCTTCATCACTGAGATCACACAAACTCTGTGCTCATCTGTTGAGAAATGAAGGCTGTCGTCACTCTGCTCCTGTTTTTGAGTCTCTCTGGACTGAGCTTCAGTCTCCACAGAAAACACGTGTTTGTGAATAAATTAATGACCTGGAAAGATGCACAGACGTACTGCAGAGAACACCATGATGACCTGTCCACCGTCAATAAACAAGAGGCACAACTGCTCTCTAGAAATCCAGAAGTCAATAATGCTTATTTTTGGATTGGACTGCACATGAGTCCTAACAACCCAGAAAAATGGATTTGGTCTGGAGGTGAGGATGAAAAAATTGACAATTGGGACACTGGGGAACCGGACACGAACAATCAAGAGTGTTGCGTTGTAAGAAAATATAATTATAACCTGCACAACGCTCCGTGCTCATGGACTCTGCCATTTTACTGTATGCGGGTCTTTGAGCCCATTCTGGTGCATCAGAACAAGACGTGGGATGAAGCCCTGGACTACTGCAGACAGAACTACATTGACCTGGTGAGTCTAAGATCTGGGATGATTATGGCAGAGGTGATAAATAACGCTACATCATCCCAGACAGCTTATGTGTGGACCGGCCTGCGCTTCATGGCTGGTCATTGGTTCTGGGTCAGTGGACACAATCTTCAATATAAAGCCTGGTCTGTGGAGGGAGAGCTCCAGTGTCCTGCCAGAAATCTTCGCTGTGGAGCTCTGGATAGACAAAATAATATTTGGACACCCAAAAATTGTGAGGATAAACTCAACTTTGTCTGTCTTAAAAAGCTATAAATGTGCTTCATGTTGCATTACATACATTTCTTCATGTAGGCCTATATATGATACTGATTCATTTATAAATCATGAATCAATAGAAATCTATTGCTTTACAGTAGTATGTATGGTTGTTAAAAATAATATTTTTTTAATATTTCATTTTAGTCGTGTCATCATATACATTGTCTTGTAAAACAATGTTTAGTCAAAATCTTTTATGGGCTTGCAGAGACATTATAAATTATATGTATGATTTATTATAAAAATACAAGATTTAGATTGTCAGTTAAATTTTAATAGCCATGTTAAAAAGATATGTAAAACAGTCAAGCTCAGTCTTATTAGCTTTATGATAAGAAATTGTTTAACTTTTGATCATGCTTTGTTGTTTTTAAACTCAATGATATTTTCACAAATCATATGGATTAACAATTTGGTCTCAGACTAACCCGTCTGTAATTTATCAGATTTAATGTCTTTATGTTTATTTTGGATAGGAAGCAAATAAGATATTATCATTGTAAAATAAGATTGTAAGTTTTGCTCATTTTTTTTATTTTCAGTATGTAAATCTTGTATTCAAATGTTTAAATGGTTTTGCTCTTCATCCGTTATGTCATTTGTCAAGAGATTGCAGTGGTTCAGATTCACCAGAGCGGCTTCTGGCAGCAACTGTAAAATTTTATTCTGTAAAACATCTTTTGTTCAGACTCAGTGAAAGGTGCAAAAAAGTTGGAATTCACTCCCTGATCATTTAAAATCTGCTGCAAGTTTTAATAACAAACTTGCATTCACGTTTATTTTTATTTTATTGTTTATTTTTAGTGTTGTTGTAATTGTAGTCAATAAAAGCCCTTTCTACGGATGAGTGTAAATTAGCTTTAGCTAAAAGCACTATGATACTTGCATTTGATGGCTGTTGTCTCAGTTTTATCAATGTTTATTGTATCTGTCCCTTTCCAAATAAATGGAAATAAAAAACAATACAATTTGATGGACTATAATAGGAATTACTCACTTGTATGTTTTGTTTACCTCACCACAAATGTTCCTCCACTTTGTTTTTTTCAGCTTTTCTGTACACTATTCCCATATTTGCATGTACTGTGACAGGTCAGGTCGACTGCTTTGGATATCAGGATTGTATTCTCACTACCCAGCAGCATATACTCTGTTGTTGGGTTTTGAACCACCACTTTTTGCACACTTTTTAGAATTTTTACATAGTTTTTTGTTTTGCACAGTGAAATATTTATGAACATACAATCAAAGATCATCCTAACAATGTTCTTTTTATACACATCTTGCATGATAATAAAAAAAAAAATCCTTGTCTTGGAACAAAACATCTGTCTCAACATAAGAGAAGTGAGGAAAAAAATATTTTACTCTTGTTCATTGCTTGGGAAACATTTGCTGATGATACATAAAGGCAACTTACTAATTTTTCATAAGATAATAATGAAATTTTAAGCAAAATGAACATGAATTTCCTTACCGGGTTCGTACAGATACTGTAAAATGAAATTCATTTCAAGCACTACTTTTTTAGTTTTCAAGGACAACAATTAGTTATCAATGTTATCAATGGAAATGGCATTGAATCAATGTTACAATGTGATGTTGGTTTAACATCATGCTTGCTCTCTCAGAAAAAGAAACAATTACAACTGACCTAAAGCCACACAGAGGTGTTCCAAGGGCTAGGAGAATTACACATATACATTGATCCAGAGGTTCCTCCAGTGGTTCATGGATGTAGAAAGATTCCCCTGGCCATAATGGACAGACTAAAAGAAACTCTGGATCAGTTAGTGCAGACTGACGTCATTGTGCCTGTCATAGAGCCAACAAAATGGGTCAACAGTCTGATGGAAACTGAAAAGAAAAATGGCTCGCTTGGACTATGTCTTGATCCTCGTGAACTAAACAGACGCCAGCACTACTCCATACCAACACCAGAGGATGTACAGAGCAAACTGGCCAGTAACAAAATTTTGGACGAAAAGGATGGGTACTGGCAGATTAAGCTAGACAAAACTTCATCATTGCTGTGTACTTTTAACTCACCTTGGGGACGCTTCAGGTTCAAACATCCTCCATTTGGCCTTAAATCCTCCAGTGAGGTTTTCCAGCAAAAGAGCAGTGAAGCCTTTGGTGACATTAGTGGTGTGCATGTGATTGCTGATGATATGATCATTGCAGTGGTTGATGAGAAGGAGCACACAGAAAGTGATGGACAGAGCCATAGAACTGAACATCAAGTTCAATGCGAACAAAATACAGTACAAAGTCACAAAAGTGAGATACAATGGCCACATAATAAGAGCAGAGGGAGTTCAACCGGACAGTGAAAAGGTAGAAGCAATTGTCAACATGCCCGCTCCAGAAGACAAAAAAGGCCCACAGAGACTGCTGGATATGACAAAATACACGGTACAGTACAATAGAAACATTAAGATAGTTGCTGAGAAAAGACTTACAATGGTTGCGGATGCCTGAGCATGATGCAGCACTGGACAGCTTAAAAAAAGCACTCACTGAGGCTCTCGTGTTCAGGTTTTTTGACCCGGACAAGCAAATTGTGCTTCAAGCTGACGCATCAATGATGGCCTCGGTGCATGTTTACTGCAACAGGAACACCCAGTCGCATATCCCTCAAGAGCACTGACAGATGCTGAGCGCAATTACGTGCAGATTGCAGAGTTGCTGGCGGTGGTTTTTCTATAAGTATGTTTTTGGAGCATCTGTGATTGTACATTCTGATCACAAGCAGCTGGAGGCAATTTTCACAAAGCCTCTGAGTCAAGCTCCAGCCCGTCTGCAAAGAATTCTTCTGCAGCTGCAGCATTAGAATCAATCTACAGGTGAGCTACACACCAGGAAAAGACATGCTGATAGCTGACACTCTGTCTAGGGCAGGCATGGGCAACTTCGGTCCTGGAGGGCCACTGTCCTGCAGAGTTTAGCTCCAACCCTAATCAAACACACCTGAACAAGCTAATCAATGTCTTAGGATTACTAGAAAGCTACAGGCAGGTGAGTTTAATCATGGTTGGAGCTAAACCATGCAGGACAGTGGCCCTTCAGGACCGAAGTTGCCCATCCCTGGTCTAGGGCATTTCTGCCTGAAGACAGACTGCATGATGAAAACATGGATGGTGAGGAGAGAGTAGTTTATGCAATGGAAGCCACTGAGGCCATGGGCACTGAAATGCTTGAAAGGCTCAAGTCAGAGACAAAAGCAGATGAAACATCTTCAAAGCTAAGAGAAGTGCATCAGCGAGGACGGCCTGTCCACAAGAAACAGCTTGACAAAGATCTGAGGAGTTACTGGCCCTTCAAAGACACAATAAGAATCTGTGACGGACTGACAATGACAAATTCATCATCCCAAGAGGTATGCGGCCAGTAATACTGGAAAGACTACATGCAGCTCATCAAAGAGTACAACGCACTAAGGAACATGCGAGGAGATACTTGTATTGGCCAGGTATGTCTGCAGAGATCCAGAACATGGTCGAAAGATGTACAGTGTGTCAGCAGCTAATGCCAAAGAACCAAAAACAGCCATTGAAACCCCATGAACTGCCAGAGCTTCCATGGTACAAGTTGGTTGTGGATATATTCGAGCTCAAAGGTCGGTCATATCTCCTTACTGTAAACATCACAGAGTTGGAAGCCGGCAATGGTGACAGAACAAAGGCTGGAGACACGTTCCATCAACATTGTGACGGATTCTGGTCATACATACAATAGGAACCGCAGACACTTGTGTGCAAGCAAAGAAAAAGCTCTATCAGATGTTGTGGAGGAAGTTGCAGGAGATGATACAGAGCGCTCAGTCCAGGAGGACAATGTGCAAGATCAAACTGTGGTGGATAAAAACACTGAGCAAGGATATTGTGGGAGTGGGAGGCTTGTAAAAAAGCCAATTAGATTCAGTGATTTTGAAATGGGCTAAGAAGAAGAAGAAGAAAAGGGAAGTTTAAGAAAATATATTATGTTTGTGTTCTGAGTGTTTTTTGTTGAAAGTCAAATAACAAACATGTAAACAGGTGTTGTTTATTATTCCAGTTGTTTTGAACTGTATAATAATTGAGTGGTCATACTTGTTTAGTATATGCGGGTACATGTAGGCTATTAAAGTAACTTCGTCTGTGATTATTGATGCTATTACATAAACATCCCACTAGAGGGCAGTGTTACAAAGTTTAAGTCGTTCCATCCTGCCTGTGTGTGTTTGTGTGCGGTATTAAAAGACGACTAAGGCCCAATCCCAATTCTACCCCTTACCCCTTCCCCTTTCCCCTTTCCCTTTGTTTCGCGCGTTCACGTGAAGGGGTAGGGGTGTCCCAATTCTCATTTGGTTGGAGGGGAAGGGCCAGGTAGCCCTTCAAATGAAGATTTTTCGGGACCACACTTCAGACGAAGGGGTATGATAAATTTCCAACATGGCCGACCGAGCGAGCAGAGAGACCCATAAATGTAAGTATTTTTTTACGGTAAACAGTATTTTAAAATAGAATTGGGATTGGGCCTAACAGTCCCAGTGCTCTCCTCTCATGCTTTATGAATAAAACACACATAAAGAGAACATGACAGGGTCACGTGTGGCTGGGTATAAACACGACATAGTAGAATATCAAAACACAAACAGTCTTTATTAAATCCAGGCTGGGGAATCACAGGAAAATGGGAAAACACAACCACTTAACATTGACCAGACAGGACAAAGAACTGAACAAAACAGAGAATATAAACCACACTAAATGAGGGAACTAATGAACACCAGGTGAACAAAATTAAACTGACACAGACTTGGAAACTAGGTCAATTTAGTTCGACAGGAAAAAACACACTGAACAGAACATAATGCTGACACTAGCGGCATTTAGCGACTTTAGCTGCTTTCCATTGAAAATAGTTGACAATACTGTACAGAGGAACATTATTTTGGTAATTACAGATGTGTCCATGGTTACTGGTGATCGCCTTATGTGAATGTCACTAATGACATCAAATCTGAAAATGTGAGCAGGTAGCTGGAAATTATTATAACTTGGCTCGCCTGTTTATAGACAAAGTAGAAACTGGTGTAAAGATTGGCATTATCAACATGTTTTGTGAACCTTGTCCTGACAGCTCTAAAATATAAATAATTATTACAGACCATAATGATTCAAGGCAAAAACACAGTTTGGAAGATGGTTTTACAATGTATTCCTCATTATTTAAATTTTTGTTAAATTTGTACAAAGATTATGTACATAATGTTTTAAAGTATTTTTACTGTATTACAGAAATGAAACATGAAAAATACAATACTCGGCACATTACAGTAATGAGAGTTTGGTGTAAAATGTGCTACATTGTCATGACAATGATGTCATAATGAGACTTTCTGACAATGATCAGATTTAATGTGTTTATCAATAAAATCACACAGAATGACGAGACGAGAGGAAACATCTCTTCTGCACTGACTGTAAAAAGCGAGAGCTAAAAGACCTTTGACTATTACAGGTATCTGTGTGTGTGTGTGTGTGTGTGATACTGACAATCATTTCAGATCATAATAAAACAGCTGATTATAAATCTAAATCCATCCATATCTAAACAGAAAAACAGTCCCATAAATGTGTAGGAGGGAAATGGGAACATGACCTGTGCTGGACTCAAATCCAGTTCTCCAGCATCGATAAACCACACCTTCTTTACTTGCATGAGCTGTAGATCACATCCTCAGATCTGGGGAGAAATTATACAAATATGTTAATATGGCATTTCAGAAAGTCCCACCAGCAGCTGAGCTCTGATTCAGCATTGAACATGTTTTATTGGGGTTCAGATGAAGGTTTCTCACCTGTTGGCTTCAGATGGATGATGCGTCTCAATGGTCTGACAGTCGTTCTCTTCAGTCTTCTTCATGTCTTTGTTCTTGAAGTGATGGACACTGGCATACAGAACCTCTTCAACATCTTCAGAGTCTGATTCTGCTTGTTTTCTCCCAGAGCGTTTGGGTTTCTTTGCTTTAATGTTGGCATACAGATCATCTCTCTGATTGGCTGATACGAGTGAATACAGTGGAACGTCATTGGTCAGAGCCGTTTCTGCTGATCTGTCAGAGCGATCCTCCTGCAGTTTATCACATAAAATATCACAGAAATATAACAACAGATCAATCATTCAGAAACACATGTGACTGTGAGTTACTTGTATGTTGTTTTCTAGATTCTCTTCCTGTCAAATATTTGTTAAGCCTTATAAGTCTTGTATTTTCTAGTTACATGTAATATCCATGTCATGAAACTGCTGTATTTGTAGATTCAGGCATGAATCACTAAACTTGCCTGATTTTGTCTGATAACTTCAGCTCCACCATCTCTCCTCTTCTTCCTGAAGAATTTTTTTTTTTGTTATAACATAGAACATTATATATATATATAACTTTATATATAACATATAACATTCTATAGAAAGTACAGAAAAGTTTCATTTATTGTAAAAAATAAATATTTACTATAACTGATAGTGGTTTAAGTTCAACAAATTTTGCAAAATAATTTAATGCAGGAGCTGCTCAACATTCACTCACTTTATGAACACAATGATGAAGATGATGATGATGAAGATCAATCCTCCACATCCCGCCACGATCCCAGAAACTGTGTGCAGAGCAGCTCTCTGAACCCTTGAAACAAGATGATCATGAAGATCATTTCACACGTGAGACAGACGAACCTGAAAGAGTGTTTATAGAAAATACCTTTAACAGCGAGAGAAACAGACGCTGATCTCTGAGATCCATATTTATTCTGAGCCTCACAGTAGAAGCGTCCACTGAAACTGGAGTTAAAGCTGGAGATGCTGAAACTCTGTCCAGATCCAACAGATGAGGTTTCATTCTCCTTAAACCAGCTGAAGTTCAGAGCAGGAGGGTTTGAATCACTGCTGCAGTTCAGAGTCACTGAATCTCCTGACACTATTTCACCAGACGGACTGATGGACACTGACACGCTCTTAGGAGGATCTACATGAAATATATATAAAACAGCGATGAAAAAAAGAGCAAATCTACATCTGAACTGGTGTAAACACAGCTAACAGACTTTTCTTTTAAGAATGTTCTCTAAATATTCAGTGTTGGTTCTGGGAATGTAAACCAGAATCAACTTAATTGTGATTTGAAAATTCAACATTCCAGAAACGTTGATTTGTAACATTCCAAGAACATGGAAATGTTCAGTTTCCTTACTGTTAGTAGAATGTTATTTAAAGGTTAGTATGATGTTCCTGAAACATTCTTTCAATCATTCAAACACCGGCTGTGAAGAAGCACTGAAAGAAAGAGAAATAAGAACACAAACAACAACTTTCTTCATCCACAGCCTTAGATGAACTGAAGATAAAAGACATTAAATCTCTGAAGATCTGATTAAACAACTCCACAAACAGCATTACCAGCTTCACTTATTACTAACCAGACTGACTTTATTTCTGTCACACGTCTACAGAAGCTCTTATTGAGAATTAACAGAGGTTTAGATGTTGATGTCTTATTGAAAATGTTTAGTTTGAGGTAACCATCATGGAGATTATCGTTTGCTTTAGTTGAGCTCTTGACCCTTGACTTTTGTTTAGCTGCTTCTTTATCAGCAATTGCAGGTGTTTCCAGAAAACATTTCTGCATTGATAAACCAACATGTCTGGAAGTCAATAAAACAATATTATATTTACAGATTTATCATCCCAAGATTCATACTTTAAATTAATTTAGCATATAAATAAGTTAATAAGAATAAATCATGTCTAATAAACAAAATGTCATGCAGTCTGTATGAAATCAAACAAATCTGGACTAAATTCTGAATAATCTGTGAACTATTTCACTAAAATGAACAGTGGTGGACAAATTACACAAATCAAGTACATAAGTAAAAGTACAGATAGATATAATAAAATATTACTCCAGTAAAAGTATAAAGTACTCCTTTTCAATTTTACTCGAGTGAAAGAACAAAAGTACTTGATTTTTAATGTACTAAAAAGTACTGATTCATAAATGTTTATTTTGTCAATTTTAAATACTATTTAATAATGTATATAATAAATAATGTACTTTTTTATATTATTATATAATTTACTTAATAATTATATAATAATAATAATAATAAATGGGCTACGTAAATAATTTTATATGATATATTTTATATAATCCTACTGCTCAAAATACCTGGGTTTTTCCTGAAATAACCACTCTATGTTAGTCACTAGTTCTAGGTTCTGACAGATTCGTGAATTCAGTTAACTGGAGACTCGCTCTGAACGGATGATTTCAGCAGTGAGTTGTTGACTCGAGAACATCTGCAAATCAGTCCAATTCACAAATGAATTGTTTGGTGCGAAATGATTTATCAGGTTCATTGAAAAGAATCAGTTCATTCATAAATTGGACACTGCTTTTGCTTCTCGGAGCACGTGATGATTTCTTCATTTCAAAATAAGGTTTTCTTTCTCTTTCTTTCAGTGTTTGTTCACAGCAGGTGTTTGAATGATTGAAAGAATGTTTCAGGAACATCATACTAACCTTTAAATAACATTCTACTAACATTAAGGAAACTGAACATTTTCATGTTCTTGGAATGTTACAAATCAACGTTCCTAGAATGTTGAATTTTAGATTAAAATTAAGTTGAAAGAATGTTTGAAGAACATCATACCCATAAAAATGTTCCTCTAACATCAAGTTGTTTGTTCAGTCAGAGAGCAGCTGCTTTTCCATGTCAGAGTCACTGAATCTCCCTCTTTCACTCTCTTCCACCTGCAGGTCTGACACAACAACAACAACAACAACTGATTCACTGTGATAATGCTAAAATAATAATATTAAAACTCTAAACTGAAGCACTATAGACAGCAATTATATAATATGTTTCTGTGGCACAGATGATAGTTTATTCAAAAGATAATAAAAATGTTTCTATTTCGTGGAGTTCACTTTACCTGTGACATCAAGACGAGCTCCAGGAATCACTGTCCATTTTATATTCCAATAATCTGTTAATCTGCAATAGTAGACGTGTTTATCAGATTCTGTTACATTCGTCAAAGTGATGCTGGAAGTGTCTTCATCTTCACTCAAACACTGAATCCCTCCTCTCTTCTCTGGATCTGAACACAGATCAGATGATTCTCCAACAGTTACAGCAGTTTTTGTCAATGTGACTGTTTTATTGCTTTATTGCAGGATGCTTGATCTCTGTTTTTGTCTAGCAGGAAAATCAAGTCTTACAATCTTTTAACTTCAGAATATTTTTATGTCAGCTGACAGGAAAAAAATTATGTCAGTTTGTAAGTGTGAAGAGCTCAATCATCTTTTGTTCAAATATCTGTATAGTGAGTGAAACTGAAGACTCACCCGCAGTCATGATCACTACGATCAGAGGAAGAGACTTTATGAGAGACGACACCATAGTGACTTCTGCAATCAGAAAACTGACAATTGTCACATTATAATGTGACATGAATTGTGATAATCACAAAAGTCTTATTCTCTTTGCAAAAAAAAAAAAAAAAAATCTCTCGAGTCAAAAAGATTGATGCCAAAACTAAGACTTTTTTGGTGCAGACAACAAAGCTGAGATGGCTCCAGAACATCTGATAATCTCACTCTTTTCTTATGCAGTTTCTCCCAATGAGCGCACATTTAGGTCTTTCCAAACTCCCATTTTTCTATTTTCTATTTTCTATTCTAAACAATGTCTAAATTAAAAAATGTTATTTGTTAGATCAAAATCTCAATAATAGGTAGAATATTTGTAGTGTCAGTCATCAGTTTAGAAACAGGCACCTCAACCCCTGTGATGTTTGGCAGCAGCAGCGAGAGATCTCTCAGGAGAATGACCGAGCAGACACAGATCAAGTGTGGTACAAAGCATTCTCAGATTTATTCAGGAAGAAGGGTCATATTTATAGATATAGGTCAAATAACAATCTCCAGGATGGCTTGAGCATCCAATCATATGACTTAAGATGGCATTTCAAGAAATATAATAACAAATAAGAAATGTATGTGCGTAAATGTGTGTGTGTCTTCAACTTCTGGTTATGTGTGAGAGTGTCAGTGTGTCCAAGGACTACTACTTCTTGTTTTTTCTAGGTAGGTACATGATGTGCACAATGGAAAAATCCCAAGACACAGAGAAAGTCAAAAAGTGAAGCCCAAGAAATAAGAAATTATTTAACAGTATTACTTGCACTTCTCGTGTTTATTGTCTCTGGTAAATCGCTTGTTATTGATCATCTGTAAATCGCTTTCTGATAAATAAATTAATGTAAATGTAAATAAAAGTTGTAATTCTCCTCACTGTGTTGCAACACACAGAAGCTCTAGCAGGGGAAGGAAAAGGATCATCTAGGTTTGTGGAAGGAGGCAGGAAATTTTGCATCAAAGTTTTTAAAAGCCTACACATAACACTCTCTGGCAGAGTAAATCATAACAAATATTGTTATTGGTAAAGTAAATAAATTAAATAAATGAACAAATAAAACAATATTAAAAATCCTGAATGTTTTTACAAAACTATGGCAAAACCATGAAGGCTAGTAAATTGTAACAAATAAATTCATATAAAACAAATACGGTCTTCTATCTCAACTTCATATGGTGTGTCTTGTTTCTGATTCGAAGAAGAACATTTAGATGTTGGTTTTATTCACACAACTGTAGCACAACAACAACATGCCACTGAACTGAACAAGTGAGAAAAGCCCGTGTCGAATACCGCCCTCTAGAGGAACATATTGCAGTTGTTTTGACTGAGTTTGAAGTTCAAATGTTAAATGAATTAATTAAAAATGCATTCAGTTTCACTCTAAGAAGAAATGTGTACAAAAGTGACATATTATGTGTAGCAAATTGTGTCAATATTGCATAAAGATGTGTTGGAAGAATTCAATTGTTTTACACATTATGTGTAGTTTTAAAATGAACACAACCTGTGTATTTGTTCACAGCATCAACACAATCTGTGCACCCAAGTGTTAATCACAAAAGTCTTATTCTCTTTGCAAAAAAAAAAAAAAATCTCTCGAGTCAAAAAGATTGATGAATATTACACATTTACACAACTTTGTGTTCATTTCAGAGGTGAAGATCAGACCTCCAAAACCAAGACCATTCAAGACCAGAGGTGTGGACGAGACCAGACCTTCCAAGACCAAAACAAGACCATTCAATCAAGATAATTCATTAATCGTGTAACTATTGAACAATAATGACGAGCACCTGCTGTTAAAATCAGAATATTTAAGTTACCATCATGGAGATCAGGGTTTGCTTTAGTTGGGCTCTTGACCCTTGACTTTGTAATAGTAGATTTTGTTTGGCTGCTGTAACTGAGTTATAACAGCCAGACACGCAAAGAGAAAAAATTATCAGGTGGTGTTGGTAATGTTTTCACATAATCATAATTTGATCTGAATCACTGAACTCATTTAGAGCCCAAACTCTGAGTTAGATTGACATTATTGATTACAGCAGCACTGTGATTCTACAGCAGAAGATCAGCTTTTTCAGTATAATCCAAAGGATTTCTCAAACAAAATCTATTGAAAAGTCAAGGCTCAAGAGCTCAACTAAAGTAAACCCTGATCTCCATGATGGTGACTTAAAATGTGATTTCTTTGGTGATTCTGCTTGTTAACATCAGATCACCTTCCTGACACATTTGCTGTCAAAATTAACACAAGTGTTGTCCCAAAACACAAGCACTGATGTGTAAGTGATGTTTTTTGACTGGACTTGACAAAGAGAATTTGATCTTCATGTTCAGAAGTAGCACAGGTGTTTTATTTTGTTGTTGTTTTCCTCTTTTCTTCAATAATTCTGCCTGTTAACAGCAGATGTTCATCACTAGTGTTTGATTAATGACTTAATTATCTCATTAACTTCCCTCTTGAATGGTCTCGGTCTTGGAGGGTCTGGTCTTGGCTACACCTCTGGTTAACCTCCCTGACACATTCACTGTGTTAATATCATTGACTCAATGAATGTGTCAGAATGAACACATTCAGCACATTCAGCATTGTCCCTAAACTCACCCATTAATGTGTCAAAATTTAACACATTTTGAGTCAGTTTTCACACATTCTTTCTAAGAGTGTTGACATGTCAACTTTCAAAGGGTGTGTCTTATTCCTGGTTTGAAGAATAACATTTACATGCATGTTTTACTCTCATATGTAATTCAGGATACACACCATTGAATTAAATTCAAACCTGTTAATAAATTCATTAAAAATTATGCCGTATTCTTCTATCTCAATGTCTTTCTGGTTTCTAGAAGAAGATTTAGACGCTGGTTTTATTCACAGAACTAAAGCACAACACACGCTATTGAAATTGTAACAAATTTAAACAAATATATAAATGAATTTAAAATAAATAGAGTCTTTTAAGATCAAGCCAACCCAGCTAGAATTTCTTTTTGTTCTAGTGATCTTTTAGAGACAAGTTTTTGCCCTGATGATATTTCAACAGTCATATAATGTGTGTTTTCTGTCAGCTGTTTAGAATCATAACAAACATTCACAAATGAATATTGATCAAATTCCTTATTCTACTTACGGAAAAAATGGAACTGGCACTGTGTTCCTTCTATAAGTAGAATAAGGAAGGCGTAGGACACACAGAGTAAGCTTTTTGAAGAATACGAAAGTGCGGTTTTGGCGGAAGCACTTGGAAGGTGATAATTTGTTTATATAAAGCATATACATTTCGTTACGCTAGATAAGACCCTTATTCCTCGTCTGGTATTGTTTAAAGCCCTTTCCCAGCTAACAGAATTTTGATATAAGAATGTTCTCTAAATATTCAGTGTTGGTTCTGGGAACATTAAAAACATCAGTTTTCTTGACGTTACAGGAACGTTTGAACCACCAATCTCCATGATGATCATCTTCAGAGATTTAATGTCTTTTATCTTCAGTTCATCTAAGGCTGTGGCTGAAGAAAGTTGTAGTTTGTGTTCTTATTTCTCTTTCTTTCAGTGTTTGTTCACAGCAGGTGTTTGAATGATTGAAAGAATGTTTCAGGAACATCATACTAACCTTTAAATAACATTCTACTAACATTAAGGAAACTGGACAATTTCATGTTCTTGGAATGTTACAAATCAACGTTCCTACAATGTTGAATTTTAGATCAAAATTAAGTTGAAAGAACGTTTGAGGAACATTATAAAAACGTTCCTGTAACATCAAGAAAACTGGACGTTTTTAATGTTCCCAGAACCAACAGTTAACATTTAGAGAACGTTCTTACAACAAAATTCTGTCAGCTCAGGACTGCTGCATTGCAGACAAAAAAAACTGACTTAGCATTTTGCAAGTCTTTAAGAATTGTTTCTAAAATAACAAATACTGAGGTCTGAATAAAGCTGTGTTTTCTTTACTTTAATTAATGAGTTCTTCTGTTAATGTTTGACTTTTCCCCCCTCTTTCCCTCTTCTTGAATCTTCTCAGCTCCTGTGGCTTTATTGGACAGCAATGTCTGCCGCAGATCAATATTCTGCCCAACAAAGTCAAAACATAATACACAACACTGAAACTGAATTTTGATTACTGATTCAAAATTATATATTTCACACTCTTCTGCTCTGAATCTGACCATAGTTGAACCAATCTGTTTCCGGGCAGATCAAAGGGTTTGCTCAAATTTGGGCTTCCTAACCCAGATTTAAAAGTGTTGTATCAGGATGTCACACAGATTGTTAATCTTGTATTTGCTTGAATGGATCAGCAGATTGTCCTGTATGCATGACAGAACATTTGCTACTCAAATACTAAAAGCCTCACCCTCTGAACATGGCATTAATGCTGAGCATTCACAAAGGTGGTGAGATGGCAACAAGTGTCAGCTGGGACAATGGAGAATCAAACAGTGTATATTTCATTTATACAGTGAAGATTATGCAGTGTTATTTTATATTTAACACTTTACATTAAGTTACCTTTGTAAAGGATTATAAAGGTGTTTGTTAATGAGTAATAAGTCATTTACAAATGCATTATAAATCATTAATAATGCCGTTATATATATATTGGGGCAGTCGTGGCCTAATGGATAGAGAGTCGGACTTGTAACCCAAAGGTCATGGGTTCGAATCTCAGGTCCGGCAGGGATTGTTGGTGAGGGGAGTGAATAACCAGCGCTCTTCCCACCTTCAATACCACGACTGAGGTGAGACCCTTGAGCAAGGCACCGTTCCCCCAGCTGCTCCCCGGGCGCCGCAGCAATGGCTGCCCACTGCTCCGGGTGTGTGTTCACAGTGTGTGTTCACTGCTGTGTGTGTGCACTTGGATGGGTTAAATGCAGAGCACAAATTCCGAGTATGGGTCACCATACTTGGCCACATGTCACTTCACTTTTTCACTTTTTTTCACTTTCATAACTGCATGAATAAAAAGGGCGATTGAATTTCATCTTGATAAACAAGAAATCAGTTTTTATACACTGCTGTGGATAGGCATCAGGACCTTTTTGGAGAGTATCATGGCTAAGAAACAAACTTCTGGTAATCAACATAGTAAGAAAAGTGGCAGTCATGAGATATTAATAAGAAAACCACAAATAAACCCTTCAGTCTAATTACGATAGTCAATTTTTGCTGCATCATGAAATAAATCAAGAATCTGGTTTGAGTTAAATAAGTGTAAATACATTTATTAAGCATTTATAACATCACTATTTGGCAGGTATTGCATTTGTTATGATTTGTCTGTTCCTGTCAATTCCCGGACTACATTCCCCATCATCCTCTCTGCCAGTCACATTCACACACTCCACACTAATCACCACACCCAGCTGCAGCTCATTACCAGGACTATAAAGAACTCACTCACACACCACCTCAGGGCGAAGTCTTCTGTAACTATGCGGGACTCATGGTAAGATCCATTTGCAGCTTTATTGAAGTTAGAGTGGTCGTACAGGCAGGGTCAGACAGGAGCAAACAGGAATCACAAGGAACAGGCAGAATCGTGGTCAGAATACAGGCAATGGTCAAAGGCAGGCAGATATCAATCACGGAACAGGATAACAAGGCAAGGGTCAAAGGCGGGAACAGGAACAAACAGGAACAGACAGGAAAACAGGATAAACACGGCATAACGCTTGGAATTGACACACGGAGTAATCAAGACTTTGCCCTGAGGTGGTGTGTGAGTGAGTCCTTTAAAGTCCTGGTAATGAGCTGCAGCTGGGTGTGGTGATTAGTGTGGAGTGTGTGAATGTGACTGGCAGAGAGAATGATGGGGAACGTAGTCCGGGAAGTGACAGGAACAGACGGTGATCATAACAGCCTTAAAGTCGCCCTTTTTATTCATGCAGTTATAACTGCATTATTAGTGATTTATAATTCATTTGTAAATGACTTATTTCTCATTAACAAACACCTTTATAAACCCTTTAAAAAAAGGAACCTTAATGTAAAGTGTTACCGATTACTTTATTCAATTTCTGTACCTAATTTGTATCTAACTACTGTTAGATCTACCTGAAAAGCTGTTTATTTAATTCGTATCTTTTTGTGCTATTTCTTGTAGTTTGATTATTTGTTCTTATTGTTTGAAAATTATGTTTCATATTTATATTTTATATTATATTTCTGTAGTTTTTCCCCCATTTTTCTTGCATTCCATGTAAAAAGTCTGGCGAGTAAAATAAAAAAATCAGAGGACTAAAGAGTCAAAATGAAAGTGTTTCAAAATCTGCAAAAACACTAGTATCTAGTATCACATTTGGTTTGGATATTTGCTTCACAAATACTTGAGTGCCTTCCAGTTTCTTATTGTCTCTCACAGAAATAAAAACTGCCCCTTCATCACTGAGATCACACAAACTCTGCGCTGAGTAGATCATCTGTTGAGAAATGAAAAAAAAGATTTTGACTATTTTTTCAAGACAATGTATATGTTGACATGACTAAAATGAAACGTTAGTCGTGTCAACATATACATTGTCTTGAAAAAATAGTCAAAATCTTTTATGGGCTTGCAGAGACATTATAAATTATATATGATTTATTATAAAAATACAAGATTTAGATTGTCAGTTAAATTTTAATAGCCATGTTAAAAAGATATGTAAAACAGTCAAGCTCAGTCTTATTAGCTTTATGATAAGAAATTGTTTAACTTTTGATTATGCTTTGTTGTTTTTAAACTCAATGATATTTTCACAAATCATATGGATTAAGACTAACCCGTCTGTAATTTATCAGATTTAACGTCTTTATATTTATTTTGGATAGGAAGCAAATAAGATATTATCATTGTAAAATAATATTGTAAGTTTTGCTCATTTTGTTTATTTTCAGTATGTAAATCTTGTATTCAAATGTTTAAATGGTTTTGCCCCTCAGCCGTTATGTCATTTGTCAAGAGATTGCAGTGGTTCAGATTCACCAGAGCGGCTTCTGGCAGCAACTGTAAAATTTTATTCTGTAAAACATCTTTTGTTCAGACTCAGTGAAAGGTGCAAAAAAGTTGGAATTCACTCCCTGATCATTTACAATCTGCTGCAAGTTTTAATAACAAACTTGCATTCATGTTTATTTATTTATTTATTCATTTATTTTTTGTGTTGTTGTAATTGTAGTCAATAAAAGCCCTTTCTACGGATGAGTGTAAATTAGCTTTAGCTAAAAGCACTATGATACTTGCATTGGATGGCTGTTGTCTCAGTTTTATCAATGTTTATCCCTTTCCAAATAAAACAAATAAACAAAACAATACAATTTGATGGACCATAACAGGAATTACTCACTTGTATGTTATGTTTACCTCACCACAAATGTTCCTCCACTTTGTTTTTTTCAGCTTTTCTGTACACTATTCTCATATTTGCATGTACTGTGACAGGTCAGGTCGACTGCTTTGGATATCAGGATTGTATTCTCACTACCCAGCAGCATATACTCTGTTGTTGGGTTTTGAACCACCACTTTTTAGAATTTTTACATAAATATTTCACTGTGCAAAACAAAAAAACTATGATCCTAACAATATTCTTTTTATACACATCTTGCATGATAGTAAATAAAAATCATTGTCTTGGAACAAAACATCTGTCTCAACATGACTAAGAGAAGTGAGTAAAACAATATTTTTATCTTGTTCATAGCTTGGGAAACATTTGCTTATGATACATAATGGCAACTTACTAATTTTGTGCAAAAAAAAAAAGAAATTTTAAGCAAAATGAATATGAATATCCTTACAGGGTTTGTACAGATACTGTAAAATGAAATTCATTTCAAGCTCTACTTTTTTAGTTTTCAAGGTGTAAGGGTTCTTCCATAAAGTTTTCAGGAGGCATTCATAGAAGCTTCAAAATTCTCATTTTATTTACTGCAATACTCATGTACTGGTCACACAAGTACAAAAGAATAGGGGAAAAACAAAAGAAAGAAAGAAAGAGAGAGAGAGAGAGAGAGAGAGAGAGAGAGAGAGAGAGAGAAAACTAGATAATAAATGACTTAGCATATCAGGGATGTTTCTCCAGAACTAACCCAGCCACAGAAAATTCAACCCTTTTAACAATACAGACTAAACCACTCTATAATTACAGGGGGTCTCCATTCAGTAAATCAAACCTCCAAAATATATATAATATATACAAATAAGCTCCATAAACATGAAATTACATTCACCATAAGGCAATGATGAAAATAAACAAAAATAAAATTCACAAGAAGACATTTAAATGAACAAACAATCCAAACCCATATGGTAACCAAAAAACTACATTTCCTATAATTCCCAGCAAAGAATATAAAGGACATAAGGAAATGCTGCACTCTTTTTAATAACAGGCCTTTGTTCCATGCTGCAGTCACGGATCCAGGCTGAACCACGGGTAAGACACAGTTATCCAAAACAATTAAATAAATAAAGAAACAATATTCAACCCATATCTTTCTCTTGGTTTTACTCAATCACTAGCGTGCACTCTACCAACAAGTTATCGCTCTTTGATATTATACGCGTGTATAAAAAGCATGCACCTTTAACAAAATGGTTTGGGTAAATAATATCAAAGAAACAAAATAAATGCATAGAAATTTATAAACATGCAGAAAAACAATGAATCCATCAAACAAACGAAATAAATTACTCACACACACAAAACAAAAGATAAGGAGAAAGCTAGAATCATTGAAATAAAGTAGCCTATTATTTGGTAAGTGTGGCCTTAGCCATCACACAAGGACAACAAATAGTTATCAATGTTATCAATGGTAATGGCATTGAATCAATGTTACAATGTGATGTTGGTTTAACATCATGTTTGCACTCTGAAAACGAAAATGAAACAATTACAACTGACTTAAAGAAACACAGCCTGAAATTAACTGAAAATAAAAGAAGACAATAAATCTCTCAAGATATTTCTATTTGAGAATCAACAGAGGTTTAGATGTTTTATTGAAAATGTTTGGTCACCAATATGGTGATCAGTGTTGCCTTGCGTTGGACAGTTTGACTCTTGGCTTTTTATGTGAGGTGTAGCGAATTAACTCAAAGGGGAAATATTGATAATTATTCATAACTCATTATGATTATTAATTATGATTAATTATGAATATGTAAATCCGTTAATCAGATTAACTGGATGTAGCTACATTAAAATTAGTATTACAATCAATTAACCGGTTCGTCCAGTGAACACTCAGTGTTGATTGTTTATTAATTCTAAGAAAAGTTAATTTCCAGGTTATGGAAAAATAACATTCTTATTGTACGGTACTACTCAGAGCAGGTAGTCAGGATCTAAATCACTTAAGAGGCAATTTATTAGCAGACGGAGTCAGAACCAAACATGTATTGTGCACAATCTTTATTAACTAACTCACAAACACATAACTAAACTAACAAACACATAACATACACGAAGGTCACACACATATGTAGGTAAGAATGAGCAATGAGTTGAACCGGAAGTGGAACTATTGATAGAGCTATAGGAAAAAGTCATAGACAATCTGGAAAAGAATCATCAGTTTCCTCCGTAATAAAACACCTTTGCTGACAAAGGTAAGTTTTAAAAATCAATACTAAATCGCTGTTTAGTGTTCAAATGTACGATACTTGCAAGATGCTTTTAGGCTGAGGAGCATCGGATCTGCCATCTGAGGAGGAATCTTGAGGATTCAGTCCGAAGTTGTTGCCAGTATCTTCTGCATTGGATGAAGTACTATGAAACAACTTGTAGATGAGCACATGGCTGGGTTGTAGGCTGAGGCCTGCAGCAAGGAGGTCCCTTAAGTCGTACACGAAGCAAGGAAAGAGAGGGAGTGGCATTGTTCTCTGGCTTTTAACCTCTGGTCAAAGTCACACCTCTTAGTTGTTGACTGGACCAATGAAAATGTTGTATTTCCGGGTGACAACACGCCTCCTGTCGGGGCTTTTATGACCAAGCAAGATAATTAGCTGAGTTTTTGAAGAAGAACTATTAAAGATTATTGTAATACTGATGTGTTGCACAGGTATGGACATACCGCATACACAAGCATTTAAATCTTCTCGATACAAACCCATAGACCAGGCATGGGCAACTTCGGTCCTGGAGGGCCACTGTCCTGCAGAGTTTAGCTCCAACCCTAATCAAACACACCTGAACAAGCTAATCATCGTCTTAGGATTACTAGAAAGCTACAGGCAGGTGAGTTTAATCATGGTTGGAGCTAAACCATGCAGGACCGAAGTTGCCCATCCCTGCCATAGACACTAAACATGGCATAATTGAAGTTACCTTAGATGTATCATAAAACATGTGAATACATTGAGGGTAATACAGCAACGGTAATAATGGATACCATTTCCTGGGGATGTGCATGTACATTTATAGAACAGTCTGTCTATACATTAATGCAAGAGAGTCTGTGTTATGTGGGGAAAATGCAGGAAAGATGCACGTTTTCGTGTGTCTCTTCTCTGCTCTCAGTGTGGCAGCCACATTCTTTAGTGCAATAAAACTTGTAACTAAGAACTTCTCGAGGGATGGGGGACAGGCCCCAGAGTGCTTTAAACAATTATTGGTTAACTATAACAAATAATTGTGTCTGATTTGTCTCAGTCATTACACAGGTTATGGTCTTTGTAACAGTGTTTACCAAAACATATAATTTCTTGCAAAGAATCCCAGAACCAAAAGCTGCATGCACATCAGACAAAGATGGAGCACTTCAAGCCACCCTCAGCAATGACATTGACTGGCAACGTGAGTGAAAACTGCCGCAAATGGGAGGAGAGATTTGTTGACGGCAGCTGAGCTCTCTAAAAAGAGTATGACAGTTCAAGTTGCAGTTCTGATACATTCATTAGGTGAGGTGCACTAGAGATTTGCAACACTTTTGAAATAGCAAAAGAAGCACCAGAAGAAGTGACTGTTGGAAGCTTTCAGAAACAACTGCACACCTAAAAAGAATGTGGTGTTTGAGAGACATCATTTCTGGACATGCATGATGCACGAACCAATGCAGATTGATAAGTTTGTTACAGAACTCAGTGTGAAAGAAAAACTGCTGAGAGAACCAAATCTGACTCTACAAAAGGCCATAGACATGCTGAGCATCTGAGATTGCCAAGGAAAGAATAAACATAATGGCATCAGCGAAAAAGGAAAGTGACATGCATGCATTTGACATGACTAAAGGAGCAAAATACAAAAACAAGCCCTTTAAAGCAACACCGTCACACAACAAAAAAGAGAAAGTCAGCGGCACATCAGACACACACCGAGATCGTGTCCAGCATATGGGGCTAAATGCAGAGCGTGTGGCAAAGCCAACCATTCTGCAAAAATATGCAAGATGAAATCTGTGCAGACACTATAAGCTGTTGATAGTTTGTTTATGGGGACCCTTCAATGCATACAGATAAATGCAATATGTAAAAATGAAGAATCTTGGTACACAACCATGACTATCAGAGGTATCCCTATTGAATTTAACTAGACTCCGGTGCTGATGCAAATGTCCTGCCACTTGAACAAATCAGAAAGCCACCTGGTGATGTCATATTCAAACCCACAGAGACCATTTTAGTGGCATATGGAGGTGCAAGTTGTTCTTTGTTACAGAACAGTCAACACCACCAATACTTGGCAGAGCTGCACATCTGAATCTGGTCAAGCATATTGAGCTGGTGAGCGCATGAACTGATGAAGCAATATCCAAAGGTGTTCCAAGGCCCAGGTGAGCATCACATATACATTGATCCAGAGGTTCCTCCAGTGGTTCATGGATGTAGAAAGATTCCCCTGGCCATAATGGACAGACTAAAAGAAACTCTGGATCAGTTAGTGCAGACTGACATAATTGTGCCTGTCATAGAGCCAACAAAATGGGTCAACAGTCTGGTGGAAACTGAAAAGAAAAATGGCTCGCTTAGACTATGTCTTGATCCTCGTGAACTAAACAGACACCAGCACTACTCCATACCAACACCAGAGGATGTACAGAGCAAACTGGCCAGTAACAAACTCTTCACAATTTTGGACGAAAAGGATGGGTACTGGCAGATTAAGCTAGACAAAGCTTCATCATTGCTGTGTACTTTTAAGACATCTTGGGGACGCTTCAGGTTCAAACATCCTCCATTTGGCCTTAAATCCTCCAGTGAGGTGTTCCAGCAAAAGAACAGTGAGGCCTTTGGTGACATTAGTGGTGTGCATGTGATTGCTGATGATATGATCATTGCAGTGGTTGATGAGAAGGAGCACAAAGAAAGTGATGGACAGAGCCCAAGAACTGAACATCAAGTTCAATGCGAACAAAATACAGTACAAAGTCACAAAAGTGAGATACATGGGCCACATAATAAGAGCAGAGGGAGTTCAACCGGACAGTGAAAAGATAGAAGCAATTGTCAACATGCCCACTCCAGAAGACAAAAAAGGCCCACAGAGACTGCTGGGCATGACAAAATACATGTTACAGTACATAAGAAACATTAAGACAGTTGCTGAGAAAAGACTCACAATGGTTGCGGATGCCTGAGCATGATGCAGCACTGGACAGCTTAAAAAAAGCACTCACTGAGGCTCTTGTGTTCAGGTTTTTTGACCCGGACCAGCAAATTGTGCTTCAAGCTGACGCATCAACGATGGCCTCGGTGCATGTTTACTGCAACGGGAACACCCAGTCGCATATCCCTCAAGAGCACTGACAGATGCTGAGCGCAATTACGTGCAGATTGCAGAGTTGCTGGCGGTGGTTTGTTCATCAGTATGTTTTTGGAGCATCTGTGATTGTACACTCTCAAAAAGGATGTGTTAATTAAAAACACATTTTTTGTGTTATGGCTATTTTAACACATTTTTGTGTCAATTTAAGTTGATCATGTGTAGAGAGAGAGAGAGAGAGAGAGAGAGAGAGAGAGAAACAACACTGTGTCCAACACAACATGTGTTAACTATCATCCAATCACATTGCTGCTACGTCACTCCGCAAGCCGTTAAGCAAGTTTGTGCCTCTATCTTCATCGGTGGATGACTTGTGTTCATTTTGACACATTCATTGTGTAATGATTTTAACACATTAAATGTGTCAGGAAGGTGATCTGCTGTTAACAAGCAGAATCAAAGGAGAAATTCCCAATTTTAAGTTACCATCATGGAGATCCGTGTTTGTTTTAGTTGGGCTCTTGACCCTTGACTTTTTCAAATTAGATTTTATTTGGGTTGCTGTAACTGAGTCGTAACAGCCAGACAAGCAAAGAGAAAAGATGATAAGATGGTGTTGGTTATGATTTCACATAATCATTATTTGTCCTGAATCACTGAATTCATATAGAACCCAATCTCTGAGCTAGATTTACATTATTGATCAGCTTTTTCTATATAATTCAAAGGTATTTCTTAAAGTTTTTCTGATAAAAAAAAATCAATTTTTTAGGCACACACAGACATCAAGAATCAGCCTGTGAATCTCAACAACGGTGACAAGCAACATATTCTGATCAACAGATCACATTAGAAAACAAGCTACTAAAAAGTCACATAAAAACAGAAAAAATTAAATAGTGAGAATAAAGGAAATTACTAAGACAATTCAACTCATAATTTATTTATACAGCAATGCATGATGTGTCACGGAATGAAGGGAGGATGCAGATGCCAGTTAATCTCTTTATTCGAGCTTCACACACTAGGTTGTCAGTCATAAACACACTAAAACACATAACAGTCAGCAGGAGAGCGGTAACACAGGGACTTCGATGGGCGGTGAAGATCCGTGGTGAATGGTGATCGGAGAGCAGAGTCCGTGAGTCCGTGAAGTAGTCCGTGAGTGAAATCCAGAGAGTAATCCAACGAAAAACACGAGAACCAGGAAACAGCGACTAGAAGTCCAATCCAGGGAAACACACAAACACGAGCAACAAGGGACACAAACACCCAGACTCCACACAACGATCTGACAAACAAGAGACGAAAGACAAGGCTTTAAATAGGCAGATGGTAAGTGCCCACAGCTGTCGCTGATCAACAATCAGCGGCGACGCCCACACAAAACAATCAGGTGACACACCCACACCATCACACAGACACCAGAATGAGACAGCGGATTCATGAACCGTGACATGATGGGAGCCATGGATGAATTTTGATTGGTGGCACCCAGAATGCACTGCAACATGCTTTTATTATTTTCACCACTGTTGAGATTCACTTGATGTCTTTGTCTCTAAATGAAAGAGCTTTTTTTTTTATATCAATGCACCTTTTGTGAAATCCCTCAGATTATTATGAAAAAGCTGATCTTCTGCTGTAGAATCACAGTGCTGCTGTAATCAATAATGCAAATCTAACTCAGTGATTCAGATCAGTTAATGATTGTGAACACATAACCAACACCACTTCAAATAAAATCTAATATTAAAAGGTCAAGGGTCAAGAGCCCAACTAAAGTAAACACTGATCTCAATGATGGTAACTTAAAATTTTGATTTTCTCCTTTGATTCTGCTTGTTAACAGCAGATCACCTTCCTGACACATTTACTGTGTTAAAATCATTGACTCAGTGAATGTGTCGGAATTAACACAACAAGTGTTGTCCTTAAACTCACACACAGATGTGTAAGAATTGAACACATTTTGAGTCAGTTTTAACACATCCTTTCTAAGAGTGGTATTGCATTCATTTTAACTGGTCAAAAATAGCACATTTATGACACAAATTGTGTGATTTATGACACATTAGTGTGTTAAATATTTGAACACTGCCTGTGTTAAGAAGAATAACACACTGGTTGAGTTAAAAAAAAGTAACACAGCATGTGTTGTCCTTAACTAGACACACGGATGTGTTAAGATATAACACAGGTTGTGATGTTTTTAACACGACCTGTATTATATCTTAACACACCCGTGTGTTAAGTCATCCACCAATGAAGAAAGAGGCACAAACTTGCTTAACGGCTTGCGGAGTGACGTAGCAGCAATGTGATTGGATGATAGTTAACACATGTTGTGTTGGACACAGTGTTGTTTCTCTCTCTCTCTGTCTCTGTCATTAGTGTGTTAAAAATGTTATGCCTGTATTAGGAAAAAATAACACACTGGTTGAGTTAAAAGTAACACAAAATGTGTTGTCCTTAACTAGACACACAGGTGTGTTAAAATATAACACAGGTTGTGTTGTTTTTAACACATCTGTTTTAAGAGTGTACATTCTGATCACAAGCCGCTGGAGGCAATTTTCACAAAGCCTCTGAGTCAAGCTCCAGCCCGTCTGCAAAGAAAGCTTCTGCCGCTGCAGCGTTAGAATCAATCTACAGGTGAGCTACACACCAGGAAAAGACATGCTGATAGCCGACACTCTGTCTAGGGCATTTCTGCCTGAAGACAAACTGCATGATGAAAACATGGATGGTGAGGAGAGAGTAGTTTATGCAATGGAAGCCACTGAGGCCATGGGCACTGAAATGCTTGAAAGGCTCAAGTCAGAGACAAAAGCAGATGAAACATCTTCAAAGCTAAGAGAAGTGCACCAGCGAGGATGGCCTGTCCACAAGAAACAGCTCGACAAAGATCTGAGGAGTTACTGGCCCTACAAAGGCACTATAAGAATCTGTGACGGACTGACAATGACAAATTCATTCATATGCGGCTAGTAATACTGGACACTTTCAATTTGTAGATTCAGGTATTAATCACTAAACTTGCCTGATTTTGTCTGATTTTGCTCCACCATCTCTCCTCTTCTTCCTGGAGAAAAAATGTTTTTGTTAGAAAGTACTCAAAAGTTTCATTTATTGTAAGAAATATTTAATATAACTGATAGTGGTTTAAGTTCAACAAATTTTGCAAAAGAATTTAATTCAGGAGCTGCTCAACATTCACTCACTTTATGAATACAATGATGATGATGATGATGAAGATCAATCCTCCACATCCCGCCATGATCCCAGAAACTGTGTGCAGAGCAGCTCTCTGAACCCCTGAAACAAGATGATCATGAAGATCATTTCACACGTGAGACAGATGAACCTGAAAGAGTGTCTGTTTATAGAAAATACCTTTAACAGTGAGAGAAACAGACGCTGATCTCTGAGATCCATATTTATTCTGAGCCTCACAGTAGAAGCGTCCACTGAAACTGGAGTTAAAGCTGGAGATGCTGAAACTCTGTCCAGATCCAACAGCTGAGGTTTCATTCTCCTTAAACCAGCTGAAGTTCAGAGCAGGAGGGTTTGAATCACTGCTGCAGTTCAGAGTCACTGAATCTCCTGACACTTTTTCACCAGACGGACTGATGGACACTGACATGCTCTTTGGAGGATCTGAAAAAAGGGTAAAAATGACTTACAGTCGATCATTTGATCAGTCTGGATTGAACTGATAGGTGAAAGTGTGTGGTACATCTGACGCTGAGAGTGACGGCAGGAGACAGCAATTGTTCCTGATCTCTCGCTGCACACATTTCCTCAGTGTGAGTGGAAAATCCTACTTTATGGCAGATTGTATGAGATTGTCAGCTCTTGAATGGACACACCTTGTTTTTTAAAGGATTAGTTCACTTTCAAATAAAATTTTCCTGATAATTTACCCCCATGTCATCCAAGATGTTCATGTCTTTCTTTCTTCAATCGAAAAGAAATTAAGGTTTTTGATGAAAACATTCCAGGATTATTCTCCTTATAGTGGACTTCAATGGACTCCAAACGGTTGAAGGTCAAAATTACAGTTTCAGTGCAGCTTCAAAGGGCTTTAAACGATACCAGACGAGGAATAAGTGTGTTATCTAGCGAAACGATATAGTAGATCAATATTCTGTATTCTATAACAAAGTCAAAACAAAACACACAACACTGAAAACTGAATTTTGATTACTGATTCAATATTATTGATTTGAATACATATTTCACACTCTTCTCCTCTGAATCTGACCATAATTGAACCAGTCTGTTTCAGGGCAATTCAAAGGTTTTGCTCATATTTGGGCTTTCTAACCCAGAAATAAAATCAGGATGTCACTCAGCTTGTTAATCTTGTATTTGCTTGAATGGATCAGCAGATTGTCCCGCATGCGTGACAGAACATTTGCTACTCAAATACTAAAAGCCTCACCCTCTGAACATGGCATTAATGCTGAGCATTCACAAAGCTGGTGAGACGGAAACAAGTGCCAGCTGGGACAATGGAGAATCAAACAGTGTATATTTAATTCATACAGTGAAGTTAATGCAGTGTTATTTTACAGTTGATTACTTTATTCAATTTCTGTAAGTAATTTGTATCTAACTGATGTTATATCTACCTGAAAAGCTGTTTATTTAATTTGTATCTTTGTTTTATTGTGTTTATTTGTGCTATTGCTCGTAGTTTGATTATTTGTTCTTATTTTATTACAGAAAATGTTTGAAAAGTATGTTTCATATTTATATTTTATATTTCTGTAGTTTTTTCCCCATTGTTCTTGCATTCCATGTGTAAAGTGTGTGTGTGTGAGAGAGAGAGTGTGTTTGTGATTTTTCAGAAAACAAATTTGCAGTTTTTTGACAACTAAAGTGTGTGTGTTTTTTTCCTTCACTTGCATGTTTTCTTTGTTCCAGCTCATTTGGTTTGGATATTTGCTACACAAATACTTGAGTCTGGCCATCTGGTTGGTCAGTGCCTTCCAGTTTTTTATAGTCTCCCACAGAAATAAAAACTGCCCCTTCATCACTGAGATCACACAAACTCTGCGCTGAGTAGATCATCTGTTGAGAAATGAAGGCTGTCGTCACTCTGCTCCAGTTTTTGAGTCTCTCTGGACTGAGCTTCAGTCTCCACAGAAAACACGTGTTTGTGAATAAATTAATGACCTGGAAAGATGCACAGACGTACTGCAGAGAACACCACGATGACCTGTCCACCGTCAATAAACAAGAGGCACAACTGCTCTCTAGAAATCCAGAAGTCAATGATGCATATTTTTGGATTGGACTGCACATGAGTCCTTACAACCCAGAAAAATGGATTTGGTCTGGAGGTGAGGATGAAAAAATTGACAATTGGGACACTGGGGAACCGGACAGGAACAATCAAGAGTGTTGCGCTGTAAGAAAAAATAATTATAAACTGCACAACGCTCCGTGCTCATGGACTCTGCCATTTTACTGTATGCGGGTCTTTGAGCCCATTCTGGTGCATCAGAACAAGACGTGGGATGAAGCCCTGGACTACTGCAGACAGAACTACATTGACCTGGTGAGTCTAACATCTGAGATGATTTTGGCAGAGGTGATAAATATCGCTACATCATCCCAGACAGCTTATGTGTGGACCGGCCTGCGCTTCATGGCTGGTCATTGGTTCTGGGTCAGTGGACACAATCTTCAATATAAAGCCTGGTCTGTGGAGGGAGAGCTCCAGTGTCCTGCCAGAAATCTTCGCTGTGGAGCTCTGGATAGACAAAATAATATTTGGACACCCAAAAATTGTGAGGATAAACTCAACTTTGTCTGTCTTAAAAAGCTATAAATGTGCTTCATGTTGCATTACATACATTTCTTCATGTAGGCCTATATATGATACTGATTCATTTATAAATCATGAATCAATAGAAATCTATTGATTTACAGTAGTATGTATGGTTGTTAAAAATAATGTTTTTAATGTTTAATTTTAGTCGTGTCAACATATACATTGTCTTGTAAAACAATGTTTAGTCAAAATATTTTATGAGCTTGTAGAGACATTATTAATTATATGTATGATTTATTATAAAAAAACAAGATTTAGATTGTCAGTTAAATTTTAATAGCCATGTTAAAAAGATATGTAAAACAGTCAAGCTCAGTCTTATTAGCTTTATGATAAGAAATTGTTTAACTTTTGATCATGGTTTGTTGTTTTTAAACTCAATGATATTTTCACAAATCATATGGATTAACAATTTGGTCTCAGACTAACCCGTCTGTAATTTATCAGATTTAACGTCTTTATATTTATTTTGGATAGGAAGCAAATAAGATATTATCATTGTAAAATAAGATTCTAAGTTTTGCTCATTTTGTTTATTTTCAGTATGTAAATCTTGTATTCAAATGTTCAAATGGTTTTGCTCTTCAGCCGTTATGTCATTTGTCAAGAGATTGCAGTGGTTCAGATTCACCAGAGCGGCTTCTGGCAGCAATTGTAAAATTTTATTCTGTAAAACATCTTTTGTTCAGACTCAGTGAAAGGTGCAAAAAAGTTGGAATTCACTCCCTGATCATTTAAAATCTGCTGCAAGTTTTAATAACAAACTTGCATTCACGTTTATTTTTATTTTATTGTTTATTTTTAGTGTTGTTGTAATTGTAGTCAATAAAAGCCCTTTCTACGGATGAGTGTAAATTAGCTTTAGCTAAAAGCACTATGATACTTGCATTTGATGGCTGTTGTCTCAGTTTTATCAATGTTTATAGTATCTGTCCCTTTCCAAATAAATGGAAATAAAAAACAATACAATTTGATGGACTATAACAGGAATCGCTCACTTGTATGTTTTGTTTACCTCACCACAAATGTTCCTCCACTTTGTTTTTTTCAGCTTTTCTGTACACTATTCCCATATTTGCATGTACTGTGACAGGTCAGGTCGACTGCTTTGGATATCAGGATTGTATTCTCACTACCCAGCAGCATGTACTCTGTTGTTGGGTTTTGAACCACCACTTTTTGCACACTTTTTAGAATTTTTACATAAATATTTCACTGTGCAAAACAAAAAAAAAACTATGAACACACAATCAAAGATCATCCTAACAATGTTCTTTTTATACATATCTTGCATGATAGTAAAAAAAAAAAAATCCTTGTCTTATAACAAAACATCTGTCTCAACATGACTAAGAGAAGTGAGGAAAAAAATATTTTACTCTTGTTCATTGCTTGGGAAAAATTTGCTGATGATACATAAAGGCCACTTACTAATTTTGCGTAAGATAATATTGAAATTTTAAGCAAAATGAACATGAATCTCCTTACAGGGTTCGTACAGATACTGTAAAATGAAATTCATTTCAAGCACATTTCAAGCACTACTTTTTTAGTTTTCAAGGACAACAATTAGTTATCAATGTTATCAATGGAAATGGCATTGAATCAATGTTACAATGTGATGTTGGTTTAACATCATGAAACAATTACAGCTGACTTAATGCCACACAGAGGTGTTCCAAGGGCTAGGAGAATTACACATATACATTGATCCAGAGGTTCCTCCACTGGTTCATGGATGTAGAAAGATTCCCCTGGCCATAATGGACAGACTAAAAGAAACTCTGGATCAGTTAGTGCAGACTGACGTCATTGCGCCTGTCATAGAGCCAACAAAATGGGTCAACAGTCTGGTGGAAACTGAAAAGAAAAATGGCTCGCTTAGACTATGTCTTGATCCTCGTGAACTAATCAGACGCCAGCACTACTCCATACCAACACCAGAGGATGTACAGAGCAAACTGGCCGGTAACAAACTCTTCACAATTTTGGACGAAAAGGATGGGTACTGGCAGATTAAGCTAGACAAAACTTCATCATTGCTGTGTACTTTTAACACATCTTGGGGACGCTTCAGGTTCAAACGTCTTTCATTTGGCCTTAAATCCTCCAGTGAGGTGTTCCAGCAAAAGAACAGTTGCTGAGAAAAGAGCAAATTGTGCTTCAAACTGACGCATCAAAAGATGGCCTCGGTGCATGTTTACTGCAACAGGAACGCCCAGTCGCATATCCCACAAGAACACTGACAGATGCTGAGCACAATTACGTGCAGATTGCAGAGTTGCTGGGGTGGTTTTTCCATCGGTATGTTTTTGGAGCATCTGTGATTGTACATTCTGATCACAAGCAGCTGGAGGCAATTTTCACAAAGCCTCTGAGTCAAGCTCCAGCCCGTCTGCAAAGAAAGCTTCTGCAGCTGCAGCGTTAGACTCAATCTACAGGTGAGCTACACACCAGGAAAAGTTCTGCCTGAAGACAAACTGCATGATGAAAACATGGATGGTGAGGAGAGAGTAGTTTATGCAATGGAAGCCACTGAGGCCATGGGCACTGAAATGCTTGAAAGGCTCAAGTCAGAGACAAAAGCAGATGAAACATCTTCAAAGCTAAGAGAAGTGCATCAGCGAGGACGGCCTGTCCACAAGAAACAGCTCGACAAAGATCTGAGGAGTTACTGGCCCTTCAATGACACAATAAGAATCTGTGACGGACTGACAATGACAAATTCATCATCCCAAGAGGTATGCGGCCAGTAATACTGGAAAGACTACATGCAGCTCATCAAAGAGTACAACGCACTAAGGAACATGCGAGGAGATACTTGTATTGGCCAGGTATGTCTGCAGAGATCCAGAACATGGTCGAAAGATGTACAGTGTGTCAGCAGCTAATGCCAAAGAACCAAAAACAGCCATTGAAACCCCATGAACTGCCATAGCTTCCATGGTACAAGTTGGTTGTGGATATATTCGAGCTCAAAG
>RJVU01017965.1:4183532-4206413 GCA_003731715.1 Anabarilius grahami
TAGATAGATAGATAGATAGATAGATAGATAGATAGATAGATAGATAGATAGATAGATAGATAGATAGATAGATAGATAGATAGATAGATAGAATGACTGATAGATAGATAGATAGATAGATAGATAGATAGATAGATAGATAGATAGATAGATAGATAGATAGAAAGAGCCATAGATAGATAGAAAGAGCCATAGATAGATAGATAGATAGATAGATAGATAGATAGATAGATAGATAGATAGATAGATAGATAGATAGATAGATAGAAAGAGCCATAGATAGATAGATAGATAGATAGATAGATAGATAGATAGATAGATAGATAGATAGATAGATAGATGAGTTTGAATGAGTTTCATTGGATTAGAAATAGTTCATAGAATGGCACTTGAGTCTAATTGAGTTTTTGAGTCTAATGGGCTTCCGTAGTTTAAATTTGAATTTTGACAGTTGGAGTTTGAACAGTCTTGGCTCATCTGAACATCAATGAAAGTCAATGGGATTTTTCCAAGTTTGGAGTTTGTAGAGTTAAAGCTCTAGTAGGAATAGCAGTCAGAAATGTTAGTCTCAGAAGAAAAGAGCATGACAGTAAGTTTTTCAAGCCAGCTTAATAAGAAATAAAGCAAACAATCCAGTCAAGCGTACAAAATCAGCGCTTTAGTAGGATGCAAAAGTTAAATAGCCTAAATATATAAAGTTATGAAACGTCACTTTGCTCTCAGCCAAAACGGAGCCAGCGGCAAACATCAGAAGGACTCGCCGCGGTAAGGCTGCTCTCGGCGGGAACATGAGCGCTGAGCGTCCGGTGATCGCCTGGATCTCACAACTCCGACAACGTCCGATTTTCAGAACATTTTCAGAAATCTTTATCAATAAACCACGAATTTGAGCTTTAAAACCAGCACATTCTCGCCTGAAAAACTCTTAAAACTGCATATCATGACATAATAACAGTAATATGTTTAAATGATGCGGGTTTTCTCTTTATTGACGCTTGCTGGTTAGTGCGAGATGCATTCTGGGATACCTGGCTGTCTCAAGTCCGCACAAGTCACCTCTCGATGCATCCTCGATAAAAGGGGCGGATCAAGAACTCATCCGGGGATTTGAACTGAACTTAGATGTGAACTTTGAATCGGACAGTACTTGGACAGCGACTGATGACGTTTCACAAGAACACAAGAACAGACAAGTACACATATTGAGAAACGGCTTTTTTCTTCGAGTCCGTTTCCACGGTGACTCCTGGATTCCTCTAGGTTGAGAATGTCTTCATATGGTCACCGTTAACTCTGAGTTTCATACTCTGCACTGAAGAAATGCTTTCATTCATCCACATAAAAAATTAGGTTAATGGTTCACATCTATATTTTATAACTTGAGCCAATGAAAATAAATAACTTGCTCTAAACAATAAAACTATTTTATAAAACTTGGATCAAAGTATATTTTTCTTGTTGAAGAAAGTCAATTAATTTAAATTCTGTTTTTTATCTAAACAAAAAGATATAGATTTAATCAAAACAAATATTATCATTTAAGAAATAATATGAATTTATTTTCCATTGGCTCAAGTTATAAAATATAGATGTGAACCATTAATCTAATGTTTATGTGGATGAATGAAAACATTTCTTCAGTGCAGGTTGGCTGAACTTACTCCAGACCTCGAGTATCAAGGTTTGTTCATCAACGAGAGTTCAGGGTTTATGTGACTAGGGATGTAACGATGCATCCGGAACCGGTTGAAAATCGATTAAAATATGTGACGATTCAAGTCGGTTGAGATGCTAAATGAATCGCGATACATTTGGGGGCGGGGGGTTATATGAATGTATAGCTGAGGGGAACTGACTGTGTTCAGAAAAGTTTAGATGGTATTTTCTTTTCATCTTACTTCCATACAATGTATTTTTTAAAGTAGTTTTAGCACGCAGCGCTGTTTGTTTAGAGCGGTTACCATGGAAGCGCTGTATTGCCGCTGTTCCATAAGCGCCACCTGCTGTCAAGACATGCGTTCTCATGCAGCCCTTCTGCTCTTATGAAGTTTAATGTAGCATAATTTCACAAAGCTAAAGTCTGAACAATCTGTTTTTGCTTCAAATGTTAAAAATTATACAATCTAATTTAAATTAAAAACTGCTCAAACAGCATCTTTGTTGGTATTGTGATTAAATATTCAGTGGTTGCCTCTAATTTTAAATGGCTACAGATAGTACAGCCTGTAATAGAGCAAATAAACATCTTGTTCATGTACTCATATGAAGAGAGTTCTTTTATTTGTATTATTTATTTATTTATTTGAGTTAGGATTTGTTTAAAATTTCAATTTAATTGTTATAAAGATATTTCAATTTCACAAAGAAATATGCAGCATTTTGTCTGAGAAATAATAAAAAGACACTTTCTCATTTAAATCTAATTTTGTTAAAAAAATCGTGAGAAAATCGAATCGTGAAACCATTATCGTGAATCGTATCGATTCGTGAGTTGAGTGAATCGTTACATCCCTATATGTGACGATAAGTTAAACTTGCTTTCTGGAAAACCCCCAGCATCATGTGATAATACTGAAATAATGACATTAAACAGTAAACTCAAGCTCTTCAGACAGCAGTTATAATAAACAGCCTGATGTTTCTGAGGCACAGATGATAGTTTATTCAAAAGATAATAAAAATGTTTCTATTTCTTGGAGTTCACTTTACCTGCGACATCAATCCAAGCTCCAGGAATCACTGTCCATCTATTATTCTGATAATCATCTGTGAATCTGCAGTAGTAGACGTGATTATCAGCTTCTGTTACATTCGTCAAAGTGATGCTGTGAGTGTCTTTATCTTCACTGTGACACTGAACTCTTCCTCTCTTCTCTGGATCTGAACACACATCAGGTGATTCTCCAACCGGTTTGGTCCCGAAACCTTTTATGAGTTTATAACTCTGAGGATATTTTAAAGTACAGGATATTTTCACTGTTGATCCCTTTAATGCACAAACATATGAAGGGCTGTAATTCACTCCCCAATCCAGCAGACCATTAACCGCTGAAACACAGAAATTAGGAAAATAATTAAAGAGACTTTCAGCAACAAACAGAAATCTTTAATTTTCTTCTGCACTTTTTATAACATTATCAGAGATTTCAGTCGTGTCGAGAACGGATGTGCCTGAAGCCGAATACTATGTTCGGAAAGGAAATGACGTATTCTACGGAGCGCCTAAAGGGACATGGTGATGGAAAAAATATGAGATGGGAGGAAAAAAATATATATTTCAATGCTTTTGTGTTCTCTCGCAATTATATAGTGTGAAATATTTAATTAATATTAATGAATCAGTTTGTACTCACAATCAACATTCAGATAAACAGCAGGAGAGATCAGATGATCATTATTTCCTCTTACAGCACAACTGTAGGATCCAGTATCAGAACGACTGACTGACTGCAGATGAAGCTGATTCTCTTTCACAATTCCTTCAGTGAATCTCTGTGTGTTTCTGTACCAGATGAATGTTGTTTGTTCAGTCAGAGAGCAGCTGCTTTTACATGTCAGAGTGACTGAATCTCCTGCTTTCACTCTCTGCTGTGTCTCCACCTGCAGGCCTGACACAACAACAACAACAACAACAACAACAACAACATCTGATTGACTGTCAGTTTAGAGACTTCAAATTAAAATCAGTCATTTTTATCATTATTTATGGTTTTTATTTTCTAAAGCTGCAAAACGTTCTTTTTCAGAACACAAAAGGAGAAAATTGAAAGAAAAAAACATCCTGCTCGTACATCCAGCCGGTTGTTGTTAAATAAACTTCATCAGGGTGATCAGGACGAGTGACAGTCAGGGATTATTCTGGGATAACAACCGGCTGGATCTACATTATCCCACTTATTACACAGATACTTGCCACATTAGTAAATAATTAGACTCAAAATATTTGTTTAAGTTGAAATATTTTATTATTTCATTAAACACAAGCTTCTGTGAAGAAAAAGTTCCTAGCGATCGGCTTTGAGTCGAGACCAACAAACAAGATCAAACAAGATGGACATTTAAAGATAATGTACAGTCATATCACAGCTTTACACCACATTAATAATGATGGAGACATGAAATATTGATTTGAGAAGAAAATAATTGATTATTATCTTATAATCCACTACAGTGAACAAACAATCACTCTAGCAACAAGACAATCACTTCAACAATATTACCGCAGGTCTTCTATTACAGTGTTGCTATAGAGAGGTGCAGGTATGGCATCACTTTGTAGGTCAAAAGGCAGAAGTGAGTTAGTGTTTTAGCACTTCCGGTCCCTTCGCCCCGAAGTCAATGTTTTTTTTAATGGGATTTTGGTTAAATGGCTGAAATAAGGTCTGTGGTGAACGCAAGCTCGAGACAGTTTCACGTCTTATTCTACGACACAAAATGCATCAGTATTACCCCACTGATTTTTTTTAAGCTGTTATGTGTCTTGAAAAACGCGGTTAATAACAAGTGGCTAAATGGGACTACACAGGCATTCTGGGATATTAAACGTCATCACGCTGAGAAGATAAGCTCAGTCTGCTTTTACAGCCTCGTTATGCTCATAATTGTACTCTTATAAACTATTCTAACTCAAACGTGCTGGGAAAATGTTTTTAGATAAAAACTGAAAGAGTTGTCTGAAGCTTAGTGATGGGGAGGTTGAAATTGTGCGACCGTGGTGTAGTTCGTTTATACAGTGGTCTCAAACTGGCCCGCGGGTCATTTACGGCCCGCCCTCCTCCTCCATCCGGCCCGCAACTGATCTAAAAAATATAACATAATCCGGCCCGCTAAATTTGTATTATTATTATTCTCTAGTTGTCTCATACCATATTCCACATGCAAAGAAAAAGTCGGCGTTCAAAGGGGCCATTCACATATCGCGTTACATATTTCTCCTTCTTTCGAAAGCGCTTTTGCTCCCGTGCCGTCTGTCGTTGCTATGGACCATGAACTGCGCTCTCCGTGATGACGAGAAAGCTTCATCAAAAGAAAAAATGATTTCAAGCCCTTGCATTAGCTCTACTACTACTAGATAGCCTATATTTATGGAGATGAGATATAAAAACCCGCCCTGTAAAGCTATGATCAGCTGTTCGGCTGCGCTTTCGATGTTGTCAAGGAAAGGCCGAAGCTCATCGTTTGGTCCTTGTCATGTGACCTGCGGTGTGCTTGCGGCATTCTGAAAAGTTGAGATGTTTTCATCTCGCCGCGGCATAGGTGCACCTGGAAAAACGAGCGCGCCGCACCGCATGCGCGTCGCTTCTATTATGAGCGCGCTTGCCTAAATTACAGTAAAAGCACTCGCGCAAGTCGCGAGCGTCGATTTAAACCACCGAAACGCGTCCGATGCTACCAATAAACGTTACCGATGCTCAAACGGCATCTTGGACAAATGTGGCTTAGCTGTGTGAGCAGAAGCGCTGCAGGTGTCTGGAAAGAAATAGAATAGTGTACAAATGTATTCAGGGATTGCATTTGTTCAGGACAGTGTTGTTCAGTGCAAGATTTTGATGTTATTCAAGCTAAAATGAAGTAAGGGAAAATATTTGCACTAACTGTTAAAACTAATACTGTATGATAGATTAGTTTTAACAGTTAGTACAAATATTTTCCATTACTTTATTTAATAACAAGCTATCAGATAGAGACACTGCTGTTTAAATTTTTTGTTAAGTATGGCAAAAATATTTTAGTAAGGAATTTTGAAGTAAATGAGAAATAATGCAAAGGAAAGTACATTTTCTGAAATTTTGCACTTTCTTGTGCTTGAATGTTAAAGTGGCCCTCCTATGAGGTGTCAATCACAGCAACGGCCCCCAGCCAATTTGAGTTTGAGACCCCTGGTTTATAACCTTTAGCTTTTTACTTCTAACGACTGCATTTAGGCTTCAAAATTCATAAAAGTTGTGTTCATCTGTGAAAATTATATTGATGGACAAAACGTGTAAGTATCATAAACCTTTGTTGATCACAGAGATTGTTTTTTGCGATAATCCAAAAGCTTAAGTTTTTGTCGAGGGAACCAGTGTGATGCGAACTGCCGATTGGCCAATAAAATGACGTCATACCTGCATCACTCTCTTGACGACGGACATTATCGGGGAATAGAGGGTATGCACGTGACGTCACCATTGCCCGTTATGACTGCGGTTACACCCACTGAGTGGCAAAAAGACTGAGTGACACTATGGTTTCCAGCATGAATGCCGTGAAAAACACACAAAACACATCCAAAACGGGAAAGAGCTTTGCGATGATTTTTGAGATTTTACACAAAATCTGAGGTATATTTTTACAGACTGCCGAAAGCTACAGAAAAAAGAAGCAAATGAATCACTGCAATTCACAGAAAAGTCTCCAGGCAGAGAAACATGGATTTGCAGTTATCATTTAGTGTCCGAATGTTAAATTTTGGGGTAAAATCATACCCTATATATTGAATTGTTATATATTGTGTTGACAACTCATTAAATATTTACCATCTTATATTCTGCATAATTGGGTGTGTTAGGATGTACCAGCGACCAGAGGTGTAGAAAAAACTAAATAGCAGGGGACAAAAATGCAAAGTTCAGAGTGGTTTTAATCCCAAAAGTGCAAAAATGTAGTTCTCCAAGATGTGCACAATAGCAATAAAAAAAAAAAAAAAAAAATAGAAGTTTGGCTATGCCAATGTCCAGGTCCAAAAAATACACAAAATATTAAGCTTTGGCTCCTCCTATATTTGGAACATACCATTTTAGGGTTGAAACCTATAAGTTGCAAGCAGATGACAAGATAAAACCATCATATCTTCAATATAGTTCGGCTCTACAACATGCATTATTTGCATCTATTACAGTTCAAATTGCTCAAAACAATAAAGACAAGACATATAAGAAAACACTTACATCCACGGTTCTCTCCCTCCCCTATGAGGTCAGAACCAGATGGAGAAATCTGCCATGAGCAAATGTTAGCTTAAAAATGGCTACTTTCCATGTGGACAGGTTTGGCAAGTGAGAGGTGCACCAGAAGGTATGTCTAGCTGTTTGAAATGCATTGAAGTTAACTTGATAACTAAATGAAATGAAATAAGCACTTATTGTGTAAAGTATTTTTGGTATTCTTTTCTGTGTAACGGTATTGGAACAGCATGCATCACTGAACATTAAACATTTAAACAACATTTAACAGAAAAAAAACAACAACTAACAACTTGGGATGATAAATGGGATGTCACAACACCAAAATTAGGGCTACAAACATACAACTACATAAGGATGGTATAGTTTGCCGGCATTTAGTTTGTATGTATGGGTAGTGGTGGAAAGAGTTTGTTGTGTGCACATACCCATGCTCAGTCCCTTCAAAATAAAAGTCCTAGGTCACAGTCAGTCTGTGACAGGGTGTTTTTAAATAAATGCTGACAAAAACCAATTTTAGGGCTGGACGATATGACGATATATAACATGGATATAAGTGATCACTGCGATTTAAACCTACCTATATAGTATTTATATAAAGTGTTCACAGGCAGATTTGCTTTATGTATTTCCCCGGCGTCGAAATCAGGCACATATAAATGTCAGGAAACACGACTCCTGGCTGCATGTCAATATCCATGGATTAGGTTTCTTTGTCATTTTACTGTAATCATTTGTTTTACTTGCGTTTTTGCAGTTTTCCCTATTAAATCCAGTCATGCAGCAGCTCTTTTGCCACTCAGTCCAGCAGAGCGTGCTCCCACGGGAAAGTGACGTCAAAGCATACCCTCTATAACTGACAATGTTGCAACTGACCAATCAGAATTAAGCATTTCAGAGTCTAATAAATAACAATAACATATGGCTCTAAGATAATACAAGTCACTTGTTCAGTTAAACAGCAAATGAGATGTGAATGATGACCTTCCTCAAGATTTATAAAGAATACAAAAACATCAAAACACTCATGTGAAACTCGTGCATATATTCAAGTGTTCTGAAGGCAAACGACAAGCTTTGATGAGAAAGAAACCAGTGCAGTTTATTATTGAGTTCACAAGTTTTTCTGCCCATTCAGTCTGAATGGTTAATGGTAAAACAATATTGGCTTGTTGTCCTCGAAGGAGGCTCGAACCCCAGGCTTGGCTCAAGCTCCAAGTTAAACCCCCCAAAAGATATTTACAAGGACAGCAAGCTGGGCAGTCAACTAAGAGTAGCTCAGCAATATAAGTACAGAAAGATGAGCAGAATATGTTTTGCTGTTGCCGTACTGGGGAAAAAATAAGGCAGCTTGTGTGGTGAATTTACTGCGGGAGCTAAAAGAGAAAACGAAGGCTCCTGCAGGAACAGAGTGGAGGATGAAATCACTGCTGCGGCAGTGAGAAATAAGTTGAGAGAGCAGTGGTGGAGATATCATAGCTGTGGTAGAAAGAAATAAAGTTTTAGTCTGAAAGCTGATGCGAGAGTGGTGGCCGAAATCACTGCTGCGGCAGAGGGGAATAAAGTTTAATCTGAAAGCGGTTGCAAGAGCACAGGCCAAAATACCTGCTGTGGTAGTAAAATGTATTCAATTCACATTTATTTGTATAGCACTTTTCACAATACATATCGTTTCAAAGCAGCTTTACAGAAATATCTACTTTACAATTTAGTGCAGTCTATTATCAGAGGTCACTGTGTCCAAGTAATGTATTTCAGAAATGTAAATAGCCTATACAAATCAGATCACACAGTTATCTAAAAATGTAAATTTGACGCCAGAAACGATAGTGTAGGAGCCATAGTCACTGGTTTATTTAATTTTTATCAATTTGTTTATTTAAATATTATTTTGTTGTTGTATCGTTAATTGTTTATTTCTTTGAGTGTGTGCCCTCTATAGGAAAGAAAAATGCTTAAAAGGAAATACCACCCCTGACAGGAGGGGGGCACTGGTGCAAGAGCACACAGTTTTTTGACATTTTGTAGCGGCAAAACAAGCTTCAAATTTCCAGTTTGTCCCTTGTTTCTTAGCCACTGTGAGAGGTGATGGTGCAATATTCCTGACGCGTGCAAAGAAGAATGAATATATCAAAAATAAAGATGCATTGTAGCATAAAACAAACAAACAACTCCAAGGCCGCTTTCAGGCTTTCTCCATGTGAACGGCACGGTCAAAAAACTGTGTGCTCTTGCACCAGCGCCCCCATCCTGTCAGGGGTGGTATTTCCTTTTAAGCATTTTTCTCTCCTATAGAGGCAAAATGTCAAAAAACTTGCTTTGAACATGGAATATGTTTGAGAAGAAGAGGATTATCCTTAAAATTGAACAGGAATGGATGGACTGTTTGAGACCACATGGCATTGAAGCAGCAAACAAAGAAAACTTCTCAAAGAGGTATGTGCTTGTGGAAACAACATGCTGAGTTAAATTTGAATGTTATTGGAAAGACTTTCAAGTTTGCTGAAAACTGTGGATAAAAGGATTCATTTGAAGAGTTTAAACGTCTTAATTAATGTGATTTTAAAGAAGAATCAAAGGAAATTTGAAACGTTTGTATTTGGAAAGAAGAGATTTGCTTGTTTGAGACAAACTGGATGAGTCTGATCAAGAAAAATCCCCAAGCTCAGCTCAAAAAGACTTGAATGAGGTTGCTGTTCGTTTGAAAGCCTCCAGAGCAGGCAAGATGGCACATCTTACAAGGAGAATGAATATTGTTAACTCTTTGATGACTGATGCTGAATATCTTGAAGAAGTAAAGGGGAACATGTTGAAGTTCAATGAAATGCTTAATGAATTCAAGTCACTTCAAGAATCATATGTGTTAAATGAAGAGGATAAAGTTGAAGACTTGAAAACATGGTATGAACCAAGAATGAACCAAGTTGGTATTTTTGTTTTTAATGTTAAGAAGTGGATGTCTTCTATTCAAGAACCTGACTCTCAAACTAGTACTCAAGTCTCTTCTGCTCTAAAAGTGACTGACCAGCTAATTGATGAAGATAACATCTCGGTGGTTTCATCTGTGTGTAGCAGTAGATCTGGCAGATCAAATTCAAGCAGATCAAGTGTGTCAACATCAACTTCAGTGTGCATCTGTGCAGAGGCAGAGAGGGCAGCTTTACTTGCCAAAGCCAATGCATTGCAACAAAAACATGCTATAGAGAAAAAAGAAGAGGAACTTAGAAAAATGAAGGAGATGTGGGAAGTTCAAGCTGAAATTGCAGCCAACACAGCAAAAATTGAGTATCTCAAAAATGCTGAAAACCCTGTAACAAATGGAAATGCAATCACAAAAGATGCCATGAATGTGTATTGTGAGGAGATGTTGAATGAAACTCCATCCAGTGCAACAAACGCACAAGAGGTGCGTCCAAAAGAGACTGTTCATGCACAACTCTCTATAGCACCAAGACATTCTTATCCTCAGAACAGCAATGCAATTCATCAACCCACCTCTATGACTGCTGATTCCAAATCATCTGCCCAAGTCTCTCAGACAGCTCAAGCAAGACCACTAGAAAGTAGAGACTCAATGTCATCTAATGTCATTCAAGGGCCTGATCTTGCTTCAATTCTTCAAAGACAAAACAATTTGACAGACATGCTTGTGAAACAACAACTTCTTTCCACCTTACCAAGAGGAGAAATTCCCAATCTTTAATGGAGATATCCTGCAGTACAGGTCATTCCTTCACTCTTTTGAACACATCATTGAGAGTAAAACTGATGATAATGCAGACAGGCTGCACTTTCTCATTCAGTACACAAGGTGGCTACCACAGGAACTCATATGAAGTTGCCAACACATGTCACCGAGCAGAGGTTACCAAAAAGCAAAGCAGATATTGAAAGAACACTTTGGTAATGCATATAGGATTTCATGTGCTTATATTGAGAAAGCACTCTCCTGGCCTTCAATAAAATCAGAAGATCCAAAGGCTTTACAGGCATTTGCACTGTTTCTTAGAATCTGCTGCAATGTAATGGAAGACTTGGAGTTCATGGAAGAACTGGACACAGTCTCCAATACGAGGAGTATTGCTCTCAAGCTCCCATACAAGCTCAGAGAGAGGTGGCGCACAAAGGCATTTGAGTTACAAGAACAAAGGAGTAACAAGGTAAAGATGGTAGATCTTGTCAGCTTCATTGAAAAACAAGCTAGCATTGTCTCAGACCCAATATTTGGTGATATCCAAGACTCAAGCCCAAGTAAAGGAAAGCCCAGAGTCTTAGTGAAGCCCAAATCCAAAGGCATTTTTGCAACCAACGTGCATGTGAACTCACCAAAGACCACATCTAAGGATTCACAGCCATCATCATGTTGTCTCTACTGTAATAATGGACATGAGTTGATGTCATGCTTGCAGTTTGAAAAGCAGCCACACAGGGAAAAGTTAAACTTCATAAGACAGAATGGAATCTGTTTCGGGTGCCTAACCAAAGAAGGACATATGAGTAAAGACTGCACTAAACATCTTACTTGCACCATTTGCAACAAAAAGCATCCAAGTGTGTTACACATCAAACTATTGGAATCATCAAAACAACTAAAGAAAACACCTGTGAGTAGCACACAGGTGTCCCTTCAAGTTGGTAAGCATACTGGAGTCAGAAACATTCAGAGTTACACAGAGTGTTTGCTGTCGATTGTACCAGTACAGGTTAAAGGTTCTAAAGGAAGTACGATTCTGCACACATATGCCTTTCTTGATCCTGGTAGCTCGGCAAGCTTCTGCACAGAGGATCTTATGAGGAAACTCAACATTACTGGAAGAAAGACCAATATTCTTCTTCGAACAATGAGCCAGGATAAGTCTGTGGCCTCTTACGTCGTCAGTGGGTTGGAAGTCTCTTCATTGGAAGAAAATAACTTTATTCCATTACCAGAAGTCTGCACACAACAGAGCATGCCCGTTGACACCTGTAACATTCCCACAAAGAAAGAACTGTCTAAATGGCCTTACCTGAGTCAGGTACAGTTTCCTAGGATTCCATCCAAGGTGGAGTTGTTGATTGGAAGCAATTCTCCCAAAGCCATTGAACCTTGGAAAGTCCTTAATAGCCAAGGGGATGGGCCATACGCAGTTAAGACCCTGCTAGGATGGGTTATTAATGGTCCTCTACAAGGCAAAGGCACAGCAAACAGGAGTAGCTGTGATAGTGTTGTTGTTAACAGAATCTCTGTCTCAAACATGGAAGAAATGTTGATGCAACAATACAACCATAATTTTAACGAGAGGTCAAGAGAAGACAAGGCTGAAATGTCTGTTGAAGACAAAAGATTCATCAAGATTGCAGAAGAGTCAATCAAGTTGAAAGATGGACATTACACTCTTGATCTACCCTTCAGGAAAGATGACACAGTGCTGCCTAACAATTATCAAGTGGCAGAACAGAGACTTCAAAGTTTGAAAAGAAAGTTCAAAAGGAATGAACAATTCAGAGCAGACTATACTGAATTTCTAACAGAAGTCATAAATAAGGGCTATGCTGAAGTGGTTCCGCAACAAGAGCTGAAAAGATCAGATGGTAAATTGTGGTACATCCCACATCATGGTGTATACCATCCGCAAAAGCAGACCATAAGAGTAGTCTTTGACTGTGGTGCTACCTTTCAAGGTAAATCCCTCAACTCAGAACTTCTTCAGGGTCCTGATTTGACCAGCACACTATTCAATGTCCTCACCAGATTTCGCCAAGAGCCTGTAGCGGTTATGACAGATATCAAAGCAATGTTCCACCAGGTCAGAGTGTCAAGATCAAATGTTGACTTCTTGCGATTCCTCTGGTGGCCAGGCGGTGATGTCAGTATGCCTGCTGTGGAACATCGAATGGTGGTACATCTATTTGGGGCGGTCTCATCCCCCAGTTGTGCTAACTTTGCTCTAAGGCAAACAGCCAAAGATAACAAAGACTGTTTTCAAACTGAGGTGATAAGCACTGTTGAGAACAACTTCTATGTAGATGATTGCTTGAAGTCACTTCCAACAGAGCATGATGCAGTAGCACTGGTAAAAGACCTTACATCTCTCTGTCAAACAGGAGGATTCCACCTCACAAAGTGGGTGAGTAACAGTCGCACTGTTCTTGAGCACATTCCAAAGGAAGACAGAGCTCTTAATGTAAAGGAATTGGATCTTGACAGGGAAAGGCTTCCCACTGAAAGAGCTCTTGGATTGTTGTGGTGTGTGGAGAATGATGTGTTTAAGTTCAACATCACTGTCAAGTGCAAATCCCACACCCGAAGAAACTTACTATCAGTTGTGAGTTCCATATATGATCCACTTGGATTTTTGAGTCCCTTTACTCTACCTGCCAAATTACTTCTCCAAGACCTCTGTAGGAGTAAATGTGGTTGGGATGAGGAAATACCACAGACTGCAGTAGACAAGTGGACAAAGTGGATAAAGGATCTTGATGAGATACAAGATTTCAGAGTGGCACGTTGTGTAAAACCAACTGGTTTTGGAACGTTGAAGCAAGCAGAGCTGCATAATTTCTCCGATGCCAGTGAACAAGGATACGGCATTGTGAGTTATTTAAGACTGACCGATGATATCCACACTGTACATGTGTCTTTCATGTTGGGGAAAGCCAGAGTAGCCCCAATTAAGCAAGTCACAATTCCACGTCTAGAACTTACAGCCGCAGTGCTAGCAGTCAGAGTGGACATCATGGTAAGGAAGGCATTAGAGCTAGATCTGAAAAACTCAACGTTTTGGACTGATAGTCAGTCAGTGCTGAAATATGTTGCAAATGAGAATGCAAGATTCCGCACATTTGTAGCTAATAGGATATCTGTTATTAGAGAAAACACAGATGTAACACAGTGGAAATTCATCAGAACAAAGCAGAACCCTGCTGACCTAGCATCAAGAGGGGTGAGTGCCAGCACATTGGTGAAGTGCAAGGAGTGGATCCATGGACCAGACTTTCTATGGAAGAAAGAAAAGGAATGGCCTAAAGAGTCTGTGGGACCCATGTCTCTCTCTCTAGATGATCTTGAAGTTAAAAGGAACACCACTGTATATAGTACTGTCATTAAAGACAAGCTTTTGGCTGGTAGGATTTTCCTTAACTACTTCTCAAGTTGGACAAAGCTTAAGATGGCAGTAGCATGGTTCTTGAAGTTCAAGAATATCCTTCGCTTGCTCAGCGCAAAAAGAAAAGAAATACAGGCAACCTGCGTGAATAAGGACACTCAGAGCCAAAACAAGGTATGTGGTGAAATTAAAGCATTCAAGACATCACTTGGAGGACAATCCATAACCCTTGATGATCTCTTGAAAGCAGAAAAGGCCATTGTGGAGTTTTGCCAGAAACAAAGGTATTCAGAGGAAAGGTCAAGAATTGAAAAGGCATCACTTGTTGGAAAGCGCTTGAATAGATTCAGCAGCCTGTACAAGCTAGATCCTGTAATGGATGATGGAGTTTTCAGAGTTGGAGGAAGATTGGATAAGTCTGCAATGCCTGAGGAGTCAAAGCGACCAATGATACTTCCAAAAGATCTTCACATCTCCACACTTATCCTTCAACACATACATGAACAGCTTGGACATGCTGGCAGAAACCATGTTCTCTCACACCTGAGAAAGAAATATTGGATTATAAATGCCAATTCTGCAGCCCGCAAAGTTCTTTCTAAATGTGTGGTGTGCAAGCGTGTAAGAGGAAAGATTGGAGAGCAAAAGATGGTAGATTTACCAAAGGAAAGACTACGAGCTGATCTTCCACCTTTCAGCAATTTTGGCGTTGACTACTTTGGACCTTTCGAGACAAAAAGAGGTAGAAGTCAAGTAAAAAGGTATGGAGTCATTTTCACTTGCATGACAAGCAGAGCGGTTCACCTAGAAATGGCTCACTCACTGAACACCGATTCCTGGATTGACGCTTTAAGATGATTCATTGCCAGAAGAGGTCAAGTACTGCATATTCGATCTGATAACGGAACTAACCTGGTGGGGGCAAAAAGACAGTTACAGAATTCACTTTCAGAATGGAACCAAAGCAGAATCCAGAAGACAATGCTCCAGAAAGGAATTAATTGGACATACAATCCTCCATCAGCTTCACATCATGGGGGAGTATGGGAGAGACTCATTCGAATGGTGAGGCAGATCTTATGCTCTATTTTACAACAACACACCTTGGATGATGATGAACTACAAACACTCTTTTGTGAGATTGAAGCAATCTTGAATAGTCGTCCCATTACCACATTGTCTGATGACCATCATGATCTGGAACCTCTGACACCAAATCACATTCTCCTGTTAAAGTCAAGCCCTACATTGCCACCTGGATTGTTTCAAAAGTCAGATGTATACATTCGACGTCGTTGGAGGCAAGTACAATATTTAGCAGACCTGTTTTGGAACAGGTGGTCACAAGAATACTTACCATTACTGCAGGAACCTCAAAGATGGTTTACTGCTAAAAGAGGACTGCAGAAAGGAGATATTGTGCTAGTCGTGGACAGTTCAGCACCTCGTGGATCGTGGCCTATTGGAAGAGTAACAGAAGTTCTACCTGATTCCAAGGGACTCATAAGAACTGTTAAACTTAAGACAAAGACTGGTTTCTTGGAAAGACCTATTACAAAACTTTGCCTGCTAGTAGAAGATGCAGAAGATTAGGTCTGAGAAGTGACAACTGAATAAGGATGAGTATTTATTTTCTTGTCTAGACATTTGGCTCCATTTATATTTAATTTATTGTAATTGATGCTTTAACCCTCAATTAGGGGCCGGGTGTAGGAGCCATAGTCACTGGTTTATTAAATTTTTTATCAATTTGTTTATTTAAATATAATTTTGTTGTTGTATCATTAATTGTTTATTTCTTTGAGTGTGTGCCCTCTATAGGAGAGAAAAATGCTTAAAAGGAAATACCACCCTTGAGAGGATGGGGGCGCTGGTGCAAGAGCACACAGTTTTTTGACCGTGCCGTTCACATGGAGAAAGCCTGAAAGCGGCCTTGGAGTTGTTTGTTTGTTTTATGCTACAATGCATCTTTATTTTTGATTTAATAAACTTCAGTTATCGTTTGAAACATCAACAAGCCTCTTTGGATATATTCATTCTTCTTTGCACGCGTCAGGAATATTGCACCATCACCTCTCACAGTGGCTAAGAAACAAGGGACAAACTGGAAATTTGAAGCTTGTTTTGAGGCTACAAATAGGCTTATTAAATTTATTATTATAAGCTGGGGAAAATAATTACAATATATGGAAAATTTAGCATTGGTGTTTGCTAAAAGATTATTTTTTAATGAGGGGAGAAATCACTGCTGCGGCAGTGAGAAACAAAAGTCTTACTGGAGAGCCTGAAGGGAAACCCATGCTAGGTAGTCTTGCACTGAAGTCTGTTTGGAAAGTGTTTTGGAACAATGTTTCAAAGAGTTGGGAGTATTGTTGTTGTTGGCGAAGCGGGGATCAGCAGGAAATTCGATTTTTTAAACTTCTGTGGGCTAAAAATAAGGAAACGGACTGGTTAGGTTGGAGGGCTATGGGTAAATTGACAATGAAAATTGAATGGCTGCTCATTAACTGATCTGTTTTGCTAGGCTTGATATTGTGGATGGTGTCGCTGTATAATACTTGGAGATTGGAGAAAGACAAATGGATCTGCATCATGGATCGAATTTAGAATTGCAAGTAGATTCGGCGCATCTGAAAACTCTGAAGAACGTGAGGATAAATAGAGTGTTGATTGTTCTGGTGATGTTTTCTTAGTGATTTCCTGCAGGAGAAGAATAAACATTTGCTTAATACTTTACGAGTGACAAACGAGAATCTAAAAGGATGGGTTCAGATATTTAAATTTGCGGGCTATTAATAGTGGGAGCTCTGCTGGCAAAAATCATATTGTAGAAAAAAAATGGAGATGAGTGAGAAGATTATTTATGAATGTCAGATCCACATAGAGTGGCACTGGGGTGCATGACGAGCTTGCATATGGAGCCAGTGTCCTAAATTTCTGAAAGCCAGAATTTGGACAATTGATTTTTTAATTCTGCTACACGTTTTGCTTTATTTATAAATGAATCGCTAGTGGAAGACCAGATTAGCCATCTGATGAATGGCATTAGTTTGGAGGAACTGATCTGTTGATGCAGTAGACAGCATTGGAGTTGTTGCAAATAGAAGAGAATGCTTTGGAGGCCCATTGTTTCCCCCACAGGATAGTGGCCATGAAAAGAAGAGGAAGAAATCTCTGCTGTGGCAGTTGAGTAGCACGGTTTAATCAAAAAGCTGCATAAGTAACGGTAATGTAACAGGTGAGATATCAGGTAATGATGATACAGGCCGCTTTAAGTATATTTCTTCATAGCATTAGATGTTGTAGTGCTGCTGTCTTGTCAAACGTGTTTGTTATAAATGAACACGCTGGTGGTGTAGATATGGCATTATGAAGATAGCTATAGATTCCAATCACAAGCCGAACTTTTGAAGCATCACGGCATGCGGCCAGTTGTAGCGCAAATGTGGTTTACTGATCCCGAACGGAGCAGTCCATCTTTAGAAATAGAACGATGCGGTCGCACTGATTTTCTCGTGCTGTTTGTGTATATACAGTCTAAAAGGGGAGATCACAAATTATTATTATAATTAGTCACATTTATTTTGGATGGCATTTGAGTTGATGTAGGTAGTGGATGGCTAGTGAAGGGTAGAGCAGAGGCAGGCACTGTTTGCGGAGGGAGCCTCATGTTAGGTTCAGTGTTACTGAAAGGAATGTTATAGGAAGAAAGGAGGAGCCAGAGCAGTTCCTTGTTGCGGAGACAGCCTCAAGCCACACTCCGGAGATGGCTGGGAAGAATTGAGGAAAATGGAGGAGCAGAGATGGGTGTGTTTGGGCGAGTGACTAAGCAGTGGGTGGGAGAGAAGACTCAGTCAAGGAAATTCTGCTCTCATTTGGCAGCCATATTTGCGACATCGCCGGGCAGCTATTTTGGACAACCAGGAAAAAGTCCTATAAACTTGAATGAGGAAAATCCTGAAATTTTCAAAAACTGCAAGCATATTTAATTAACACGATTCAATTCAGCAACAAATCTGATATGAACTATCCCAAAAAATATTGTTTCTTATGCTCATAGTGTTAAAAAGCTTATATTTTGGGCCGGATGAGCCAATGAGCAAAAGCAGTTCATGCGTCTCAGAACACTGTCTTTTTATTCCTATGCCTTTGCAATTTCTACCATTCATAAGTAATATGAGAGCACCATCTTTGTATATCTAAAAGAATCATTGCCACCTGTTTGAACAGGCAAAAGAGGGGGTCATTTTAAGACTTAGAATCTTAGCTTTACAGTGAATATAGAGAAAGACCAACTTTTTAACAACAGCTTTTATATTTGCTGATGTATAAGAAATGCTGATGTATAAGAAATGGCATGAAAAGAAAAACAATTACCATTTTGCCTGGAAAATGTGATCTAGTTTGAGAGGATCTAAACTAGCAGAATAGAAGCAACATATTTGTTAAATAAGAGAAATCTACACCGAGTTTTTGTAGATAAATGCCACATACGCAAATGTAAACAGTGTACATGTTAGGCTTTGCACCACGTTTTAGTTCATAAATTCACAAAACATTAGTTATGAACAGTGATTCGCATGTAAATACTTTAGGGCAGTTGATCTTGATTAAACGAGCCTATGCACAATATTACGCGATGCATAGACTTATAGGATCCGATCGCGTTGCAAAGATGATGCAGCGTTGAAAATGTATTTTTGAAAAACATCGTCTAGTCCACTGATGAAGAGTAATTAGAAGGTAAAATGAAATTACTCAGAGTTAACGAAAGCTATCATGAGCTTTGTAATGTTTGGAGCGGATGTCATAACAGTTCATTCATAAAAAAATTTAAATCTTTACCTTCGTACTGTGTTTGGAAATACAACCCGGAAGACAGAACACACTTCGGTAAAGTTGGTTTTATATTCGCACATTCGGACTTCTGATAAAATAAGACTTTCCAATAAATGTGCAATAAATTAATGTTTGCGAATTTTAAGCAGCAACATGATATTGAAAACCAACGATTGTCAACTTACAACATTTTTCACAGTTGATCAAAATAGGCAAGTATTGTTTTAATGGCATATTTACTTGTGAATGTCCACTGAATGTCCAATGTAGTGTGATTAACAAGGCTATTGAATACGGATGTCCGAATGTGCGAATATAAAACCAACTTTACCGAAGTACAGAACACAACGAGCGGCCTGTGAGGTCTATCATTGCTTTACCGTTTAGGCATGAAATCATTAAAATCATCAAAATCATGGGGTGCGACGGATCCATTGGCCCGTTTGCAAATTGAGGAAAAAGAGAGATTTTGTTCGTCTTTTTTGAAAATTGGAAGTTCTCTGCAGAAAATCACTTGAGTGGATAAAAGCGGCTGAGCTGGGGTGCGCGGATGCCTAGTCGAATGGCTGCCTGAACAAATTTGCAGGAGGACGCCGAGGATGACATGCTCACATTCCCTTGTTGTGTGCGGAAGGGGAACCAGAGGTAGAGGATCTTGCTGTAACTTGAAAACAGAAGAGTATTCTGCGGAGCACTCTTTGTTGAAGGTAAAATGCTGCTGGAGCTCGTCGGGTTGGGACCAAATGCTGGAAGAATTGCACTAGGATGAAGCAGTGACTGCTGCTTATATACGCTCATAATGAGGATTGACAGGACGGAATGATTAGACTCCTCCCAAACCTACATTTGGAACTACATTACAAATCTTGATCTTTCATGTTTGAGTGTTTGAGAACAGCAGTTCATCCTGACCGAAGTGAAGATTTGTGTTAAATAAGACATTACATTGTGGTTTGTTACTTTGTTTCTCGATTAAACTCTATTGCACACCTTCACAACACTTGAATATCAGTCAAAAGTCACATGATTTTAGGACAATTCTGCACTTTTTTAAAAAGCTTTAAGAAGGAGTCTGCTGTCAATATATGAACAAGAGCGATCAGGACATTTTATAAAATATCTCCTTTCGTGTTCCAACAAATAAAGAAGGTCATTCGTCAGATTCAGTAACATAAGAAAGTGTTTGATGTGTGTGTTTGTGTGTTTCTGTGGTCTATTTCTGAGAGTTCACTAGTTTTACCTGTGACGTCAAGCTGAGCTCCAGGAATCCCCGTCCATTTTCCACCATCAATGTTTGTAGTAAATCTGCAGTAGTAGACGTGTTTATCAGCTTCTCTAACATTCACCAAAGTGATGCTGTGAGTGTCTTTATCTTCACTCAAACACTGAATCCCTCCTCTCTTCTCTGGATCTGAACACAGATCAGGTGATTCTTTAAAGGTTTTGGTCCAGAAGGCTGTTCTGATCACATGACCACGAGGATATGTTAAAGTACAGGATATTTTCACTGTTGATCCCTTTAATGCACAAACATATGAAGGGCTGTAATTCACTCCCCAATCCTGCAGACCATCAATGCCTGAAACACAGAAATGAGAAATGAAGAGGCTTATAGGTGTTTTAATCAAATAACTTTTAACTTCTGAATATTTTTATGTCAGCTGACAGTAAAACACTGATGTCAGTTTGTAAGTGTGAAGAGCTCAATCCTCTTTTGTTCAATTATCTGTATAGTGAGTGAAACTGAAGACTCACCCGCAGTCATGATCACTACGATCAGAGGAAGAGACTTTATGAGAGACGACACCATAGTGACTTCTGCAATCAGAAACTGACAATTATCACATTATGAGCCTCATCTCTACACAACATCACAAACTCTATTTGACAGATAAAGCACATGATGATTTCAGAATAATTCACGGCTCATTGAAGGCTTGACTTGAACTGATGATGTTTCTCATGTCAGGCCTCGTGTGTCTAAAGAGCTTCACACAATATTTACACATGAATCTACAACAGATATTGAGCTTCTGGAGTTCAAATCACTTCATCAAACCAACATTCACCTAAAACAGTTTTATAAATATCAGTCGTAGCCCTACTGAATTATTTTAACTCATAAACAATAATGGTAAAAATTTTCTTACCGCTCTGCAGTGTCAGTGTGTCAGTGTCGACGCACAAATGACAAAATCATCAGCAGTTTAAGCCGTCAAACGCCTGCAGTTTTCACACTTTATAAAGTGCAGCTAAATGTTGGTCTTCCTCTTCCTGATGATGTGTGACCTCATCTCAACTACACAAGAACAACTGGAGAAGAGAGTTAATGTCTCCAGATGTCAAACACAAGCTTTATCTCTGTAGAGCTCACTATTGTTAAATCTTTGTGAGAGAATATGTGAAAGATGTTTGCTTTGAAAAAGAACAGTTAAAGATGTTCATCATGTCTGCAGGAGCGTCTGAGCAGCATCAGTGGTCAAGCTTTACAGCTCTTAGTTTCACTTCCTCTTCCTCACACAAACTCTGTGTTTAACACATCAAGTGGTGGACGACACACACACACGTACCACAGTCTTAACCATCAGAAACTACATGGTGTTTAAGTGGGTCAGTGCCAGTTTCTGACAGAAAACACAAGCACTGAGACACCAGACGGACAACAGATACAGTAAAAATAGTATTGAAGGTCCAAAAAAAAAAACACTAATACATCATCTGTTTCAGTTCTATTCAATTGGGGGCCCGCGGGCCACACGCCTTACCGGAAGCAACCTCTGAGTGGTCCAGCCCATGGTCCCGCCCATAGACATAATAAATTAATATATATTATTTATAAATTATTATTTAATATAATTTTTAATTCATATATATATAAATTATTATATATATATTATAAAGTATTTATTATGTCTATGGTCCCACCAAAAACGTGCATTCCTACTTAAATTCATACCACGTAGCCTAGCAACATGCAAACAATGCAGAGCGTGCCGGTAGAAGCCTAGATTACTATCAATATGTCTTTCTCAACACTGAAACTTGCCAATGAAAACCATAAGTTTAACCCTGCCTGGACTGACAAACACTTGTTTATTTTACCACCACGTCCAAACGCCAAACCGATGTGTTTAATTTGTAATGAGTGCGTTGCAGTACTTAAAGATTACAATGTGCGGAGGCACCATGTTGAGAAACACCAGACTTTCCGCACCAATTTTCCCGAGGGATCTCGAGAGAGGGCTGCAAAAGTGCAGAGTTTGATTGCATCTTACAACCGGAGCAGTACTACCATGGTACGGTCATTCACAGCCCAAGAGAGAGCTACTGCAGCATCCCTTCGTGTTTCCTGGATATTGGCAAAAAAGAAAAGGCCGTTCACAGACTCTTAAACCGTGAAGGACTGTATGCTGGCTGTTGTGGATGAGGTGATAAATGACGATAAAATTAAAATGAGCATCGTATCTGCTAAAAAAAAACATACCCCTGTCAGATACTTCAAACATTCGTAGGGTTGAAATTCTTGCTGCAGATGTGTATGAAACGCTGTTAGGAGACCTGATGAAAGCTGATATGTCTATAGCAGTAGATGAGTCCACAGACAAAACTGATACTGCTCAGTTTTTTTGATGGCAAATGCTTCCGAGAGGAGCTGCTCAGCCTACTGCCATTAGAAGGACACACAACTGGCGATACAGTCTTTGGGAAAATTTCTCCTTACACTGCATTGTGCATCAGGGGGTGTTTTGCGCAAAACTAAGCGGGCCGCTCAAAACGACAATGGACAGCGTTATGGCTACAATTAATTTTATTGGCTCCACATCAAGCCTCCAACACCGCTTATTCCGCATGCTGCTGTCAGAAATGTCTGCTGAGCACCACGACCTTCTTTCGCATAATGACGTGAGGTGGCTGTCCAAACGCAAAGCACTGGAGTGTTTCTGCGGTCTCAGAGAGGAGATCATAACTTTCCTCCGCAGCAGCAAGCAAAAAAAGGCAAAAAACGCACTTGA